>CM039502.1:47259466-47560514 GCA_022432975.1 Begonia masoniana
GCAGAATGTCCTATCCTTTTGCCTGGGAACCAGTTGAGTCGGTGTTTACCCTTTTTGAAATCCTTTCCTCAAGGAAATCCTCATCTGTCAGACCAAGCTCTAGGAGCCTTTTAAGGACCATAAAGAGCTTTCATAATTCGTATAACATGATTCGTTTAGCAAAGTCGTCAAATCCTAGGGGCTGCTCTACATAAACTTCTTCCTGAATATAACCATTAAGAAGGCACGCTTTACAGCCATTTGAAAGAGTGTACGGTTTTGTAGCAAGCAATAGTCTAAGATTAATCCTATAGATTCTAATCTAGCTACAGGTGCAACGGTTTCCTCAAAATCTATTCCTTCTTCTTGATTGTAACCTTTAGCACTATCCTAGCCTTATTAATTTCTGACTACGAGTTCCCTTTTCATCCAATTTGTTCTTGTAAACCCATTTAGTTCCAATAATGGTATGATCCTTATCCTTGGAACAAGTTCCCAATCCTTGCTCCTTTCAAATTGATTAGCTCCGCTTGCATATCTAAAATCCCATTTTACATACTCTCCGGCCCTTCAAACTTCTTAGGTTCCTACTTGAGATATAAATGCCACATTGGCACGAGATCTAAGAGAGGATCAGTCCTTAACTCCTAACGAAGGATCACCTAAGACTTCATCTATGGATGGTCTTTGATGAAAATTTTCCAATCTCTAAGAAGAGGCAGGATTTTCATCCTTGACAGAACCTATATCATTAGGAGTAGAAGAAGGTTTCTAAAGATTTTTCTACTTGAAATGAGATCTGTGGCTTTTCTAAAGAAGGGAATCCAGTTGCGAATATGGTAAGGTAAGCGTACTTTTAATGTTAGTGACTTATCTTTGTTTGATGCAGATTCGAGGACGAATCTTTTCGAAGAGGGAGGGAATGATGTAGTCAAAGGAGCAACTAAGGACAATCAAGAAGCAATAGGGAGCCAAGATCCATTGATGAATATAGGAGGACCAATGACGAGATCAAGAACGAAGAAAATAAACAAAAGACTACAAATTTTAATCAAAGACATCCAAGAAAAGGAATCATCACAAAATGTGCAACGAGCAATAATATTACTAAGTGTTGATGAAGAAGCAAGGACTGGAAAAGAAGCCCAAAACGAAGCCCAAAACGAAGTCTCAAAAATAAAGACTTCCCACATGGTCACCCAACATAGCACTACTCTAGCCCAAGAGTTTTTAACTTCAAAGTTCTTACAAGTGCCACACCATTGGGCTAGGCCCACAATCTGAATTAAACTCGAGACTCACGTTACTTAAACCTAAGTTCCGCGGCCACCATCCACTTGCACCACTTTCCAATTTTCCTTCTCTTATTTTTGGAAACTTTCCTATTGTCTAATTAGGATATTTTGATTATTTCTAATTATGTTATTACCTTATTAGTTTTATCCCTTTGCCTATTTAAGGGAGGCTTGTAATAGATTTTAGGGACTTTTTGAATGAATTGATTTTTATTAAGCTTTTGCTTTGAGGTGAGATCCTTATAATTCTCTTCTTGAGTTCTTGGATTAGAACTTGATCTTCTTCAAGTGTATTCTTGAAAAGATCGAACTTGATAGCTTAGGTTCAACCAACGAGTTTGGTTCGGGTCTAGCTGCTTTTTCTGATAACTTTGGTTCCATCGCTATCTATCGATTGGGGTCAAGTTCCTTCTTCTTATTCTTTTGAATCAATAAAGGCATTATTCCCTTTGAATTCCGTATTGCGTGTTGGGTCTAAGATCTCTAATATCTTAGGTTCATATCAGTTGAAATCTGACTATACGACCTAAAATAATTCAACACGATTTTAAAATGACTTCAAACTGTTCACACACACATCATGGTCAAAACGCCCTAACAGCCGGCCGGATCGTCCCACGAACGCACTTCTTCAACTGCCACCTAGTCCTGAACATGCTCTGAGTACTCACCAGAAATCACCTCGTCACCTACATCACAAAACTCATCTATTAGCCTAATGCTAAGCAAGTAATGCATAATAAAAATAATAATAAAAACCATGCACATCCTAACATATGCAATCTCTACTGTCGTTTCTGTTTTCGTTTCTACTTTCGTTTCCGTATCATTCTCATTATTTCTTTATCTTACTACTGGATTCTTCTTTACGTGCTAGGTCAAAGCGACACACCTCGCGGTCCATCTCACGGGACAAGGCCGACCTCGACCTAGTAAAAGTGACACACCTCGCGGTCCACCTCACGGGACAAGGCCACCACGTAAAGCGGAGGAAGAAGTGACACACCTCGCGGTCCACCTCTCGGGACAAGGCCACTCAACCCCACCTTTATTATTTCTTACGTATCTTACTGTTTGTTCTTCTGTTTCACATCTTACTGTTTCATTTCATAAAAAGATATGGAAATTCATTTTCATTTCGTTCTCGTATCATAAAAACATGATGCATGATCTACTATACATGAAACATAAAACACACATGCACGCAAACCTACCGAACTGTGATGTAGGCCCAAAGGCAAATGCACCTACGTACACTACTTACCTGACGTCCTTAGCAACTTCTCGTAGATCGTTCGTTAAACCGGGGAATTGGAGAACCTATAAAATATAATATATACCGTTAATTCAACTTCCTCTAAACCTCATTATCAAACTCTCGAAAGAAAACTAATGTTTCACCCAAAACTCCTAGAATTCGAAATCCCTCTATTTTGGCCAAGCTTTGAAATCGCGTAACTAATCCTACATTTGTCCGTTTTGGATGATTCAAGCGGCTACGGACTCCATAGAATGTCTACTTTCTAATGGTGAAGCTCATTTATCAAAAACCATTCACATAACCTAGCAGAAAAACCAAAACCGAATCTGCTGTTTTCTTAAATCATAACTTTTCATCCAACTTCAAAAATTCGTAATAAATTGAATACATGTCCGAATTCGATGGTTCAAGGTGCTATGCAAACCTTAAGGTGTCTAGTTTTTAATGGTTAAAGTCATTCAATAACCCAGTATCATCAGCCTGGCCGAATATAGCAGAAACCGAAGCTGCTCTGAATAAAACTTAAATTTCCAGATTTTTATCAATATTCAAAAATTCATAACATTCCAATTTAAATCCAAATTCGATGATTCAAACGTCTATAGATCACCCATAACGTCTACTTTAGCATGCAATAACCAATTATCGAGTTAGACCCCTCGATTAATCTCAGGAATTCGGAGCCCAATTATGCAGTAAAATGATATTTTCAACACTAACGGGTATTCATGATTTCTCACTTCCAATTCAATAAAAACTCGACCATTAATAATCATAAACATTAAAAATCTAACAATACATCCAAATCTCATAACCCTAAATCTCCAATCCACAAATTTCTCCTCAAATCTAACCCTAAATCGAAAGTTACAAACCACTCAAACGCACCTTAATCGACGGAACGGAGAAGAAATACGAAAGAACGGTTGAAGAATCGGTATTCGGCCGAGAACCGTCGTCGGCGTGCGAGGAGAACAGAGGCGAGAGAGGGAAGAAGCTCTGGAGTTCTCTTTTGCGTGGGGAAGAAAGGGTAACAGGGGTTTGTGTTTTTATTTTATAATAATAATAATAATAATAATCCTAATTACCATCTTGCCCTCAACCTTAAATCATTTAATCTAACGGTTATTTAACCCGTTTTCAATTGGATTTCCATAAATTTATCTTTTCCAATAGCCTCAAAATAATTTCTTTGTTACTGGTAGAAATTTTCCGCTCACGATTCCGACTACAACACCGCTGTTTAACGACACGTAGAGCTATAAATTGCGTAAACAGAAATAAACCGTGCGAACAGAAATTCCGGGTGTTACATTCTACCCTCCTTACAAAAATTTTGTCCTCAAAATTTGTTACCTGAACAATTCTGGGTACCGGCTCATCATGTCTTGTTGTCGCTCCCAGGTTGCTTCTTCCACGTTGTGATTACGCCATAAAACCTTAACTAGTGGAACCTCTTTGTTGCGTAGAGTCTTCACTGCATAATCGAGAATTTCCACTGGTTTCTCCTCATACGTCAATGTCGGTTGAACCTCTATATCCTGCTGCTCCACGACGTGAGAAGGGTCTCTCATACACTTCTTTAGCATGGACACATGGAATACATTGTGAATACTGTCCATTGAAGTTGGCAACTGTAACTGATAGGCTGCTTTTCCAATTCTCTTAGTAATACGAAAGGGGCCCACAAACCTTGGATTCAATTTGCCCCTCTTTCCAAATCTTACAACTCCCTTGAATGGCGAAATCTTTAAAAAGACCTCGTCATTAACCTCAAACTCTAACTCCCTTCTTCTTCTATCAGCGTAGCTCTTCTGTCGACTCTGAGCTGTTAAAATGCGTTGTCTAATAAAAGCAACCTTCTCAGAGGTCTGCTGTAAGATGTCTGGACCAATCAGTCGTGCCTCACCGACTTCGTCCCAATATAGCGGAGATCTACACTTTCTTCCATATAAAGCCTCGTACGGAGCCATACCTATCGTAGCCTGATAGCTGTTATTATAAGAAAACTCCACCAACGACAGATATTTACTACACGAACCCTGAAACTCCAATACGCAAGCTCGTAACATATCCTCCAACGTCTGAATAGTCCTCTCAGATTGCCCGTCGGTCTGAGGATGAAACGCTGTACTAAAATTGAGCTGCGTACCCATGGCCTTATGTAGACTCTTCCAGAACTTCGATGTAAATCTAGGATCCCTGTCAGATACAATCGAAGTCGGAACTCCATGCAGTCGTACAATTTCCTGAATATACAGTTCAGCGAACTGATCCATAGAATATGTCATCTTCACTGGCAAAAAGTGGGCTGACTTAGTCAATCGATCTACGATCACCCATACGCCATCATAACCTTTTGTTGTTCGAGGTAATCCGACAACAAAATCCATCGATATCTGCTCCCACTTCCACTCAGGTATAGACAGAGGCTGTAGCTTTCCAGCTGGCCTCTGATGTTCAGCTTTAATCTGTTGACAAATCAAACACGTCTCAACGTACTCAGCTACAGTTCTCTTCATATTGGGCCACCAATAATGCTGCATAAGATCCCTGTACATCTTCGTGCTTCCTGGATGCACAGAAAACCTAGAAGAGTGAGCCTCGGATAATATTTCTCTTCGCAGTTCTTCATTATTCGGGACATACCACCTATTTCGAAACTTAAGAATCCCGTTGTCCGAATAGTTAAACTCCGATCTATCGTCAGACTCCATACTCGATTTAATTACATTGCATTCAGCATCGTCTTTCTGGGCTTCCTTAATCTTCTCCAGAATAGTTGGCTGCAAAGACATAGCTGATAACATGGCTGACACATTCGACACTACTTCCAAACTGAACTTCTGAAATTCTGCCTCCAAAGCTAACGACATAACTGGAATCATAGCCGAAGTTGATGCCGTAACCCTGCTCAACGCGTCTGCCACTACATTCGCCTTACCGGGGTGGTATTTAATCTCGAAATCATAGTCCTTCACGAACTCTAACCACCGTCGTTGCCTCATATTCAGCTCTTTCTGAGTGAAAATATACTTCAGACTTTTGTGATCTGAATATATTTCACCCGGCTGTCCATAAAGATAATGCCTCCAAACTTTTAGCGCGAAAACTACTGCGGCTAACTCCAGGTCGTGTGTAGGATAATTCTTCTCATGGCTCTTTAGTTGCCTTGAAGCATAAGCTATTACTTTCCCGTCCTGCATCAACACACACCCAAGACCTACTTTAGAAGCATCACAATAAATGCTAAATTTCTCGTCCGCCACCGGAAGCGTCAATATCGGAGCTGTAGTCAATCTCTGCTTTAATGTCTGAAAGCTGTGCTCACAATCGCTGGACCACAAATACTTCACATTTTTCCTCGTCAAACGGGTCAGAGGCGCTGCAATTTTCGAAAATCCTTCAATGAACCTCCTGTAATAACCTGCTAACCCGAGGAAACTTCGTATCTCAGTAACACTCTTCGGTTGTGGCCATTCTTTAACCGCCTGAATCTTCGCCGAATCAACAGATATGCCATCACTTGAGATGACATGACCAAGAAAATGAATCTTGTCCAGCCAGAATTCGCACTTAGAAAACTTTGCATAAAGTTGGTGTTGCTTCAAAGTCTTCAATACCAACTTTAAGTGCTCCTCATGTTCTCCCTTGCTGCGAGAATACACCAAGATATCATCGATAAAAACTATAACAAATTTATCGAGATAATCATGGAATACTCTATTCATCAAATCCATGAAAGCTGCTGGAGCATTCGTCAATCCGAATGACATCACTAGAAACTCGTAATGCCCATAACGTGTCCGAAAAGCAGTCTTCGGAATATCTTCTGGCCTGACCTTCAGCTGATAATAGCCTGACCTCAGATCAATCTTAGAAAAGACTCGTGCACCCTGGAGTTGATCAAATAAATCGTCTATCCTTGGCAGAGGATACTTATTCTTAATCGTCAGCTTGTTCAGCTCCCTGTAGTCGACACACATCCGTAAGGATCCATCTTTCTTCTTAACAAAAAGAATTGGCGCACCCCACGGTGAAAAGCTGGGACGTATGAATCCTTTTTCCACTAATTCTTCCAACTGAGACTTCAACTCTTTCAGTTCAGTTGGTGCTAATCTATAAGGATTCTTCGATACTGGTTCGGCTCCCGGATATACGTCAATGGTAAACTCTATTTCCCGGTCCGGAGGCAAACCAGGCAAGTCATCTAGAAAAACTTCCGGAAAATCTTGAACAATTAAAACATCTTGGAGCTTTGTTTCTCCTGGGCTCTGAGTATCTATAATATTCGCTAGAAAACATAAATACTCACCCTTAAGAACTTGACGAGCACTAAGAGGCGCCATCACAGATATCTTTTTCGCATTCCTCGTGGCTTGAAAAGAGTGCTTCTCACCACCTGGTGGCTGAAAAATCACTGTTCCCAACCTGCAGTCGATGGTGGCATAATGCTTGAACAGCCAATCAATCCCCAGTATGACGTCATACCCTGTTATTCCCATAATAATAAGATCGGCTGGCAGATTCTTACTCCCCACCGAGACAACGCTATCACGTACAACTTGACTAGAATGCATACGCTCCCCGGAGGGTAACATCACCACATATGCATGATCGGTTGCCACTGAACACAAATCTAACTTAACCGCAAAAGTGGTCACTATAAAAGAGTGCGTCGCACCGGAGTCAATCAATGTATAAGCAGGTACAGTATTAATCAGTATAGTACCTGATATCACAGTTATTGTCAATAAATGTATATGCAACTCAATCAATAATTAATATAATACCTGATACAACAGCTGGCTGGTCGTCATCGCCTGACTCTATCATAGCAAAAATTCTCGGTGTCGTACGAGTCGGGCCCTTCTTCAAAGCTGGGCAATCTCTGCTGATGTGACCTGCTTCATTGCAGTTAAAGCACCGAGTGGCCCTAGACTTCGGACAATCTCTGGAAATATGTCCGGCTTCATTACAGTTGTAGCACTTGCCTGAGTTCATCCTGCACTCGCCCGGGTGATATTTTAAACACTTCTGACACTGAGGATACCTTTTGGTCTCTTGCACTCGCTTCCCTCCTCCTTGACTACTCTGGCCCTCGCTGGGCCTTTTAATACCTCGTTGTTGTTGCTGCTGTGTAATCTCACGGAAAAACTTTCGTGGAGCTTCCCGTTGCTTGATGCACTTAAGGTCGGCTTCCTCCACCTCTAACGCTTTAGCAGTAATCTCACTGTACGGCAAGCCCTTGATGCCGGATATCTTTACTCCTTTATAGATCTCAGGCTTTAGCCCATGAACAAACTGTAGGACTTTGTCTTCATTTTTGCTGACGAGGTGGCTAGCAAACCGTGACAACGACTCATACTGCCGAATATATTCGGACACTGATCCTGTTTGCTTCAGATGTAGAAATTCCATTCTCTTCGTAGCCTGAACGGTACTATCGAAGTATTTCTCATAAAAAATCTCTTTGAACTGCGCCCACGTCATAGTCAACACATCGGTAGTGGTCTCCATGGTCTCCCACCAATATCGGGCATCCTTCGCTAGGTGGAACGTCGCCAAGGTAACTTTGTCTATTTCCTCCACCTTTGCGTACCTGAACATACTTTCAATTGCCTTAATCCATTCTTCAGCAGCAGTTGGATCAGATGATTGTCCTTCGAATGTGGGTGGTCGCAGTCTCCGAAATCTATCTCCAGATTGATCGTTGCTGGAACCAGAACTAGCACTCCCTTGTACCTCCCGGTTTAGTAAGATGCCAAATTGCTGAGACTGTTGGCGTATCAACTCTGTCAACTGTCTAATTGTAACCGGGTCATCCTTTGCATCCCTCGGTCGTCTAGGCGTTCTCGGTCGACTTGGTGGTCTAGTCATTTTACTAATTTCCTGTATCAAGGTTAATCACTCTCATAAGTATCTAATAACCAAAACTAAATACAAATACTTACAGTTGTCGAAGCACGTCATGCGGCGATTGGCGCTGTTAGGTGATCATTTGAACGGTTTGACCAACAAGTTCTCTGATACCACACTGTAACGCCCCGGGTTATCTGAACCCGGTTCGCTACGTTCTCATACTCAACCATACTAGAAAATTCACGAAAATTTTAAAACTTTCCTCCACACATTAATATCATCATTTAAACACGTTTAAAAAAAATAATTTAAAACATTTCAGTGGAAGACTTTCGTAGAAAAGTTAACTTTAATAAAGTTATGAGTAAAAAAAAGTAAACATTTTTAGTATAATCCAAAATGACTTTCCTTTTAAAAATTTGGGCAGCATAACACCTAATTCTCTTGGAAACCAAAATATCCTGCAAATTTTATTCTCAAATCAATTAACCAAAACTATCATCCATAGAATCCTCATCCAGTACCAAAATATTTGTATGCATCGAGATTAACTAATAAAAGTTGAAATCTGACTATACGACCTAAAATAATTCAACACGATTTTAAAATGACTTCAAACTGTTCACACACACATCATGGTCAAAACGCCCTAACAGCCGGCCGGATCGTCCCACGAACGCACTTCTTCAACTGCCACCTAGTCCTGAACATGCTCTGAGTACTCACCAGAAATCACCTCGTCACCTACATCACAGAACTCATCTATTAGCCTAATGCTAAGCAAGTAATGCATAATAAAAATAATAATATAAACCATGCACATCCTAACATATGCAATCTCTACTGTCGTTTCTGTTTTCGTTTCTACTTTCGTTTCCGTATCATTCTCATTATTTCTTTATCTTACTACTGGATTCTTCTTTACGTGCTAGGTCAAAGCGACACACCTCGCGGTCCATCTCACGGGACAAGGCCGACCTCGACCTAGTAAAAGTGACACACCTCGCGGTCCACCTCACGGGACAAGGCCACCACGTAAAGCGGAGGAAGAAGTGACACACCTCGCGGTCCACCTCTCGGGACAAGGCCACTCAACCCCACCTTTATTATCTTCTTACGTATCTTACTGTTTGTTCTTCTGTTTCACATCTTACTGTTTCATTTCATAAAAAGGATATGGAAATTCATTTTCGTTTCGTTCTCGTATCATAAAAACATGATGCATGATCTACTATACATGAAACATAAAACACACATGCACGCAAACCTACCGAACTGTGATGTAGGCCCAAAGGCAAATGCACCTACGTACACTACTTACCTGACGTCCTTAGCAACTTCTCGTAGATCGTTCGTTAAACCGGGGAATTGGAGAACCTATAAAATATAATATATACCGTTAATTCAACTTCCTCTAAACCTCATTATCAAACTCTCGAAAGAAAACTAATGTTTCACCCAAAACTCCTAGAATTCGAAATCCCTCTATTTTGGCCAAGCTTTGAAATCGCGTAACTAATCCTACATTTGTCCGTTTTGGATGATTCAAGCGGCTACGGACTCCATAGAATGTCTACTTTCTAATGGTGAAGCTCATTTATCAAAAACCATTCACATAACCTAGCAGAAAAACCAAAACCGAATCTGCTGTTTTCTTAAATCATAACTTTTCATCCAACTTCAAAAATTCGTAATAAATTGAATACATGTCCGAATTCGATGGTTCAAGGTGCTATGCAAACCTTAAGGTGTCTAGTTTTTAATGGTTAAAGTCATTCAATAACCCAGTATCATCAGCCTGGCCGAATATAGCAGAAACCGAAGCTGCTCTGAATAAAACTTAAATTTCCAGATTTTTATCAATATTCAAAAATTCATAACAATTCCAATTTAAATCCAAATTCGATGATTCAAACGTCTATAGATCACCCATAACGTCTACTTTAGCATGCAATAACCAATTATCGAGTTAGACCCCTCGATTAATCTCAGGAATTCGGAGCCCAATTATGCAGTAAAATGATATTTTCAACACTAACGGGTATTCATGATTTCTCACTTCCAATTCAATAAAAACTCGACCATTAATAATCATAAACATTAAAAATCTAACAATACATCCAAATCTCATAACCCTAAATCTCTAATCCACAAATTTCTCCTCAAATCTAACCATAAATCGAAAGTTACAAACCACTCAAACGCACCTTAATCGACGGAACGGAGAAGAAATACGAAAGAACGGTTGAAGAATCGGTATTCGGCCGAGAACCGTCGTCGGCGTGCGAGGAGAACAGAGGCGAGAGAGGGAAGAAGCTCTGGAGTTCTCTTTTGCGTGGGGAAGAAAGGGTAACAGGGGTTTGTGTTTTTATTTTATAATAATAATAATAATAATAATAATAATAATCCTAATTACCATCTTGCCCTCAACCTTAAATCATTTAATCTAACGGTTATTTAACCCGTTTTCAATTGGATTTCCATAAATTTATCTTTTCCAATAGCCTCAAAATAATTTCTTTGTTACTGGTAGAAATTTTCCGCTCACGATTCCGACTACAACACCGCTGTTTAACGACACGTAGAGCTATAAATTGCGTAAACAGAAATAAACCGTGCGAACAGAAATTCCGGGTGTTACATCGGCGATTTCTTCTCTCCCAAGTTCTTGCTCTTGGCTACCAGAACTTCCCTGTACCGACGGCTGGTTTCGAGCTTGCTCTTCTCTGCAAATCCACACCCGAGGTATGAAATGGACAATGTAGTCATTCATTAGTAAATAGAGCTCTGTTTTCAGCTCGGCACTGAGTTCGGATATTTTTAGTAGTGGCCGAGTAGTTTATGACTTTTTAAAATCTGGGAGTAGAAATGTCATCCCGAATCGATTCTGAGCATTTTAAGTAACCAACTCGGATTTAATCAATGGTAAAACCTGTCCACCTAGTTTCGGATTTCAGACTGCAGTGTGTCAAACAGAGGAATCGGAATGACTTTAGCTAGTAGATCCTAGGATGGTTTATGATTAGGACTGCTAGGACTTTGTTTTAACTACTGTAATGTACATGTTTTAGGTGAAGAAGTTTAAAGGAAAGAAGCTCGGATTGCTAAGGAATCCAGGTAAGTGAATGTGTTAAGATTTTCCGGCCACTAGGGCCCTACACCGCAAGGGTATTAGGAAATCACTGAGATGTTAGCTTGTTGACTATGATTTGTTATTTCCACGATATGAAGAAGTTGTGTAAGTAAATGTAAAGTTACAGGATGTTCTACTTGTCCTTATGGTATGACTTTTCTCTATGAACCTCATGTCTATGCATTATGCCCACGTTTATGATTAAGTAGAGAACATGAAAAGTAAATGTAACCATGATTAAGTGCAGAACGGGGAAAATACAATGTTATGTATGACTCGCGGATTCTCCCACTGATGGAGGCCGAGTTAATGATATGTATGACTCGCGAAATCTCCCACTGGTGGAGGCCGAGTAATGATATGAATGGCTCGCGAATTCTCCCACTAGGGAGGCCGAGTGATGTATCATGATTGCCGCGATAGGTAAATGATTATGTATGACTGCCGCGATAGGCAAATGACTATGTACCCCTGTCTTCCTCCCTCGTTCCCTGCCTTAATACATGTTATGTAAATGATAAAGATGAACATGAATGAAGAATGGTTTATGAATTATGTCTCTTTAAATTGTGTACTCATGTATATCTGTCAGCATGCATTCCTTACTAAGCATTAGGCTTATAGTTAAACCTTATGGTGTAGGTGAAGAAGGTTCAGGTGAGGATGTTATGTTCAAAGAGGATGCTTGAGGCTGGTTGCTGGAGGATGCTCAAGGTGACAGTGCGGGACTGGAGAGGCGACTTATGACCCCTGGCTAAGACTCTTATGTTACAGTATGTTAAAGGATATGGTAGTTTAAGTAGGATGAGATTATTTTAAAACGTTGAGCTTTGAAACTGTCTAGTGGATCACTGAGTCAGAGAATGATTATATAGATTATAAATGATCTGTTGCATAAGTCTTCCGTTATATGCATTTGGATGAGTTGTGTTTTCTTCCAGTTGGAAGGAGTCCTTTGATGATTTAGTGTTCTCTACCGTAGGACGGAAGCTGGATGAGGCAATCTTCCGGTTGATGTCATCGGCAGATGCCGAGAGTTAGTTGTTGGTTGGTTTAGTCTTCCGGCTGACGTCATCGGCAGATGCCGAAAGAATAGTTGTTTGATGGTTTAGTCTTCCGGTTGACGTCATCGGCAGATGCCGAGAGTTAGTTGTTGGTTGGTTTAGTCTTCCGGCTGACGTCATCGGCAGATGCCGAAAGAATAGTTGTTGATGGTTTAGTCTTCCGGTTGACGTCATCGGCAGATGCCGAAGGTGAATTGTTTGATGTTTTAATTTAGCACGCGAGACCCACGTGCTCACCGGAAGATGTAAAATGTGTTTTGTCGATTAGCGACCGGATGATGTTTTAAAATTAGCACGCGAGACCCACGTGCCCACCGGAAGATGTCTCCTTTTAGGCGATGTTAAGCGAGTCACGCGTAATGCACGTGATGACCGGACGACTAAATTTCTGAGGGTTGTCAACGCATGCAACCCATGCAAACCCGAGTGGTATTATGTTAAGAGAATTGAGGGCACCTCCTCTTTTCCCGAAATTGGCAAGAAGCCAATGACCGAGTCTAGTCACTCGACTCTGTGAAAGTTGAGCCGACGAGGCGTGGGAAGTCGGGCATGAGAGGGTTCTTCTTCCTTAATGGTTCTGCGTCTCTATTACCAGTTTAGAAAGAAAAAAAAATATATGTAAAATGTGAAAGTCTGTTGAGAGATAGTAAGTGAATGTAATAATAGTAAAAGTCAAGCAAACGATTAATGAAAGAATATGAACACGTGACGGCTCCTGGCCGGGGTCGTTACAAATGAGGTTGACTGTTACAGGACTTCTGGTTAGAACCTAAGTTATCCATTTCACCTTCAATATTTTAACTTGAAGTGATGAGAACAACATGTATTGAGGTCCCAATTAGCTTCATGGATGCGTAATTAAGACTTAGTAATGCGTTTGATGATGTATAAGAACATTCACTTTAATCGATTTGTTACAAAAGACTTGAACGTATGAAGCAAATGAGGTTGACTGTTACATGACTTGTGGTTAGAACCTAAGTTATCCATTTCACCTTCAATGTTTTAACTTGAAGTGATGAGAACGACGTGTATTGAGGATCCAATAAGCTTTATGGATGCGTAATTACGACTTAGTAATGCGGTTAATGAAGTATAAGAACCGTCACTTCAATTGATTTATTCCAAAAGAACTGAACGTATCAAGCAAACGAGTTTAACTGTTACATGACTTGTTGTTAGAACCTAAATTATCCATTTCACCTTCAAGGTTTTAACTTGAAGTGATAAGAACGACTTGTATTGAGGAACCAATAAACTTCATGGACGTGTAATTAAGACATAGTAATGCGTTTGATAAAGTATAAAAATCTTGACCTTAATCGATTTGTTCCAAAAGAACTGAACGTATCAAGCAAATGAAGTTGACTGTTACATGACTTGTGGTTAGAACCTAAGTTGTCCATTTCACCTTCAATGTTTTTACTTGAAGTGATGATAACGACGTGTATTGAGGGCCCAATAGCTTCATGAACACGTAATTAGGACTAAGCAATGCGTTTGATGAAGTATAAGAACTTTCACTTCAATCAATTTTTTCCAAAAGGATGAACGTATCAAGCAAATGAGGTTGACTGTTACAAGACTTGTGGTTAGAACCTATGTTATCCATTTAACCTTCAATATTTTAACTTGAAGTGATGAGAACGACGTGTATTGAGGTTCCAATAAGATTCATGGATGCATGATTAAGACTTACTAATGCGTTTGATGATGTATAAGAACATTCACTTCAATCGATTTGTTACAAAAGACCTAAACGTATCAAGCAAACGTGGTTGAGTGTAACGACCCCAACCCGGTCAGGGCCGTCACGGCCTAACCATAACTTACTTCTAACTTAGCCTCCTTATTTAGAACATAAGTAATTTAATTTTTTTTTAAAACACTTCCCTTAACACTTAAAACAACTAGAAACCAAATAAACAAAATCAATAAAATAAAGGGGGCAAAGTTGTCAACTGCCAGCCAGAGGAGGGGCGACTGATCGTCCTTCCTTATTGGTGATCAGTCGCCAGCGAAGGAAAAATGAGGGGCGATCGATCGCCCTAATTGGGGCAATCGTTCGCCCCGTATGATCGCCCAGCAATCGCCTAGCGATCACCTAACTGCCCAGCGCGCACGCACGTGCTGCATGCGACCGAGGCGATCGTTCGCCACGAATGGCGAACGATCGCCACCTCCTCTGGAATTGGTTGCGCCACCCGGGGAGATCATTCGCCAGAAAACCCACCTGGCGCAGGCCGCGCGCGCGACCAACAGCACCCATATCTCCCTTTTCATACACTTAACCATTCTTTCCCTTTTTTAATCTCCTCTTCACATTGAACCCTCCAAAAACTTTCCCAACCACATTAAACACAATACTTCAATCTCCCGAAAAGCCCGACTCAAAACGTACCCCAATCCGTGTAAAAAAATTCATGAAAATAAACCGCGTGGATCGCTCTAAAAACCGAGCTAATTCATACAACTTAAAATACCTAAAAATCATCAAATATCATCCCATCTAATTCATAACACCAAAGTTAAACATAAAGCAGAAATTCCATAAAATATCATCAAAACAATAACATTCCTCGAATCATTCTAAACGACTTTACTCCAAGCCTTCCTCGACTATACATTTACCAAAATATCGAACCTCTCTACACGTCCTAAAATTATCATCCAAAAATCAATCCAAATCACACCTATTTACCACAAAACGCTCGGAGTATACCCACGGATCATCCAGCCTAACCAAAACACGCCCCATTGCCACGAGCTCAATCTACCGACCATCTATGCGTGATCATCAGGAAGAGGTTCCTCACCTTCGTGCTCGTCACCTACATTATACGATAAACACATTAAGCCTAATGCTTAGTAAGGAGGTGTACTAAAACATGAGAATACATAATGCATGGTCTTTCAAAACATGTTCGTTTTTCGTTTATTTATTTTACATAACATATACATATATATCATTAGGCATGAGTAGGCACCAGCACCACCCGTCTACCCAGTAGACCAAACACTTGCCCTGAGTTGCCATTAACATATTATCATGCCCTGAGTTGCCATTTACGTGCCTCGTGCCCTACTCATCCTCCAACTTCATTTAACATCATTTACTTTACTTCGCTTACTTGAAAACGTGCATGTAAAACATTCCATTAAATCATAAGGGAAAAACATGATGCGTGAAGAAAGAGACTCCGAACAATCACCTAACCGTTCATGGCACACATAAACGAATCTTACTCATATACGAATCTAACTAAGTACTAATAGGGAACATCCTAAACTACCCAGCTAGTTTAAGCCCAACAATCAGAAAACATCATAAAACCTAACATCGATACAATGTAGGGCCTGAAGGGCCGAAAACCTAACACCAATTTACCTGAAGTCCTAGCTATGTCGAGCACCGTCCTTTGAGAGTTTAGGTTACCTAAGGCATTTTCATAACATGTCATTAGTATCGACTCTAAATCGTAATTTCAAAACTAAACGAAAACCCGAGCTAAGACAATTTTTTCCTAAAACTCATATTCACTCCATTCGGGCATTTTGTCGAGCACAATACGCTCAATAAATCAAAAAATCCATTAATGGTGTTTTACTAACCTCCAACAATCCAAATTCTAACCTAAATCCATCAACCACCATAAATTTCACCTAACAATCACCAAAAATCGTAAATACAACGTCAATGAACATTAATCTTGTAACCCTATCAATTTCTAACGAATTTCAAAAACTTCTCCCAAAACCCTAAACCTAAATCGACCTAAAAACCACAACTAAACGAGCCCAAAGCGTAAAAATTACCTAGAGTGTCGATTTGGAGAAGAAAACTCGAAGAGAAGACGCCGGAGGAGGAGGCGTTGTTTGATCGTCGAAGGAACGATGGAGGAGGAAGGAAATTGCCTAAGGGAGGGGGGAAAATTTCACGATCTGGAAAAATTAATGGAAGGGGGGTGTTTTTGTTTTAAATAAATTTTGATTTCCTAAATTACAATTTTGCCCTTAGTTCAATTTCCTTACTCCAATCACAATTTGTATACCGGTTTGTTTTCCCGAAACTCCATTATTCCTCCAAATATTCCAACTTATTCCTAGGGTTCTAACAAAACTCTCCGTTTGAAAATCGGATCTAATTTACTATTTTTACCAATTAAAATGCTATAGGGTTAAAAACAGAACCCGAGCGTCACAAAATCAATTTGGATTTCTAAAATTCTATTTATTCTTCTAAAAATCCATATAAATAACTAGGGTTCCAATGAAACATCCGGTTCGCAAAACGGGCTTAATTTGCTAATTTACAAAAATATCCCTAAGAGTGGAAATCCGAAAACCTAAAACTCAAAACCCATAACCGAAGTTTCTGGGCGTTACATTGACTGTTACATGACTTGTGGTTAGAACCTAAGTTATCAATTTCACCTTCAATGTTTTAACTTGAAGTGATGAGAACGACGTGTATTGAGGATCCAATAAGCTTCATGGACGCGTAATTACGACTTAGTAATGCGTTTGATGAAGTATAAGAACCTTCACTTCAATTGATTTATTCTAAAAGAACTGAACGTATCAAGCAAACAAGCTTGACTGTTACATGACTTGTGGTTAGAACCTAAGTTATCCATTTCACCTTCAAAGTTTTAACTTGAAGTGTTGAGAACGACGTGTTTTGAGGAACCAAAAAACATCATGGACGTGTAATTAAGACATAGTAATGCGTTTGATAAAGTATAAAAACCTTAACTCCAATCGATTTTTTCCAAAAGAACTGAACGTCTCAAACAAATGAAGTTGACTGTTACATGACTTGTGGTTAGAACCTAAGTTATCCATTTCACCTATAAGGTTTTAACTTGAACTGATGAGAACGATGAGTATTCAGGACCCAATAAGCCTCATGGGCTCATAATTAGGACTTAGTAATGCGTTTGATGAAGTATAAGAACCATCACTACAATCGATTTGTTCCAAAAGAACTAAACGTGTCAAGCAAATGAGGTTGACTGTTACATGACTTGTGGTTATAACATAAATTATCCATTTCACCTTCAATGTTTTAACTTTAAGTGATGAGAACGACATGTATTAAGGACTAAATAAGCTTCATGGACGCGGAATTAAGAGTTAGTAATGCGTTTGATAAAGTATAAGAACCCTTGCTTTAATCGATTTGTTCCAAAAGAATTGAACGTATCAAGCAAATGAAGTTGACTGTTATATGACTTGTGGTTAGAACCTAAGTTGTCCATTTCACCTTCAATGTTTTTACTTGAAGTGAAGAGAACGACGTGTATTGAGGACCCAATAAGCTTCATGAACACGTAATTAGGACTAAGCAATGCGTTTGATGAAGTATAAGAACTTCCACTTCAATCAATTTGTTCCAAAAGGATGAACGTATCAAGCAAATGGGGTTGACTGTTACTGAACTTGTGGTTAGAACCTATGTTATCCATTTAACCTTCAATATTTTAACTAAAAGTGAAGAGAACGACGTGTATTGAGGACCCAATAGCTTCATGAACACGTAATTAGGACTAAGCAATGCGTTTGATGAAGTATAAGAACTTCCACTTCAATCAATTTGTTCCAAAAGGATGAACGTATCAAGCAAATGGGGTTGACTGTTACTGAACTTGTGGTTAGAACCTATGTTATCCATTTAACCTTCAATATTTTAACTAAAAGTGATGAGAACGACGTGTATTGAGGTCCCAAAAAGATTCATAGATGCATAATTAAGACTTAGTAATGCGTTTGATGATGTATAAGAACATTCACTTTAATCGATTTGTTACAAAAGACCTGAACTTATCAAGCAAACGAGGTTGACTGTTACATGACTTGTGGTTAGAACCTAAGTTATCAATTTCACCTTCAATGTTTTAACTTGAAGTGATGAGAACGACGTGTATTGTGGATCCAATAAGCTTCATGGACGCGTAATTACGACTTAGTAATGCGTTTGATAAAGTATAAGAACCTTCACTTCAATTGATTTATTCCAAAAGAACTGAACGTATCAAGAAAACGAGTTTGACTGTTACATGACTTGTGGTTAGAACATAAGTTATCCATTTCACCTTCAAAGTTTTAACTTGAAGTGTTGAGAACTACGTGTATTGAAGAACCAATAAACATCATGGACGCGTAATTAAGACATAGTAATGCGTTTTATAAAGTATAAAAACCTTAAATTCAATCGATTTGTTCCAAAAGAATTGAACGTCTCAGGCAAATGAAGTTTATTGTTACATGACTTGTGGTTAGAACCTAAGTTATCCATTCACCTATAAGGTTTTAACTTGAAGTGATGAGAACGATGAGTATTCAGGACCCAATAAGCCTCATGGACTCATAATTAGGACTTAGTAGTAATGCGTTTGATAAAGTATAAGAACAATAACTTCAATCGATTTGGTCCAAAAGAACTAAACGTGTCAAGCAAATGAGGTTGACTGTGTTACATGACTTGTGGTTATAACCTAACTTATCCATTTGACCGTCAATGTTTTAACTTGAAGTGATGAGAACGACATGTATTAAGGACCAAATAAGCTTCATGGACGTGGAATTAAGACTTAGTAATGTGTTTGATAAAGTATAAGAACCTTTAATCGATTTGTTCCAAAAGAACTGAACGTATCAAGCAAAAGAGGTTGACTGTTACTGGACTTGTGGTTAGAACCTAAGTTATCAATTTCACCTTCAATGTTTTAACTTGAAGTGATGACAACGACGTGTATTGAGGACCCAATAAGCTTCATGGACGCGTAATTAAGACTTAGTGATGCGTTTGATGAAGTATGAGAACCTTCACTTCAATCGATTTGCTCAAAAGAACTGAACGTATGAAGCAAATGGGGTTTATTGTTACATGAATTGTGGTTAGAACCTAATTTATCAATTTCACCTTCAATGTGTTAACTTAAAGTGTAACACCCGGATTTACGAGATTTTGTAAATCAATAATATAATGACATTTTTGTAATTATGTCAAATCAAGTCCATTTTGCAAAAAGAAGGCGATATTATGAACCTAATGATTTATAAGGATTTTAAGAAAATTTCGTGGATTTTAGGAGTTAAACGCTAATTTTACGAGAATTACGTTTATCATAATATAAATGATACGTTAGTAAAAATATTAAACGGAGTTCGAATTGCGAACGGACAGTTTTAAAAGAACCCTGGTAATGAGTTGGAGTTATTGGTGAATTAAGGAAATTTGGTGAAACCGAATCGTTAGTTAATTAACGAAACAAAGGAAGAAACAAATAAAAAAAAAGAGAAAAGGGCGTTATAGTAATTTACCAAGCCAAAATTTATTAAAAACCTTTTTTTTCTTTCTCTTCTTCTCCACACCATTTTCTTCTTCCCCTGCAATTTCCCTCTCCTCGCAACGGCGTTCTCCTCTCCGTCTGTAATACCCGGCTTTTCAGGATATTACTATTTTAATATAAATGACACTTTTGTAAATATGTCAAATCAAGCCCGTTTTATGAACAGAAGGTTTCGTGGGGATCCTAATTATTAATATGGATTTTAATAAATTTACGAGAATTTCCAGAGCGGTAACGCTTAATTCCGAGTAATTATGTTTCTCGTAATATAAAGGACGTTTTAATAAAAATAGTAAACCTGGTCCGATTTGCGAACGGACAGTTTTATTGGGACCCTAATAATAAGTTGGACTTATTGGTGAAATAAGGAGATTTGGTGAAACTGAATAGTTAGCCGATTAACGAAACGAAGGATGGTTGCGGTGGTTTGCTGGCGCAGTCGATGGTCACCTGACCCGTGGGGGATGTATGTGTAGGTTTTAAGGATTTTTGGGATGTTATTGATGACTTTGTCTTGATAGAACATATTAGGTTGTTTGGGATCTAGTTAGCTGATAGACTGATGTTTTCAATGTTTTATAAACCGTATTTGTAAAATGTTTTATTAAAGCTTTTAATTGCACGTTATAGAAATCGTTTGAAATGGTTTAGGTTCGATATGGATATGCTCGAGTTTTAGAGCTATCCACGCGGTTGGATTTCGCAAAGTCTGCTGCAAATTGGTTTAATTTAGAAATGTTTGGGTTGAGATTTAAGTTAGGAGATGATATGTTGTTAGGTGTATTGCTCTCTGGAATTCAATTCCAGAGAGCACATGTAAAATGAAAACAGAGAAGAAGAGAAAGCAGGAGTGGCAAACGATCGCAGGCGTGGAGCGATCGCTGCATGTGTGCAGCGATCAGTCGCTGCATGTAGCAGCGACTGGTCGCCACTCGCTACAGCACATGCAGCGATCATTCGCTGCATGTAGCAGCGACTGGTCGCTGCCCCTTTGGGTAATGGGCTGGACAGTTTTGCCCTCCCATTTATTTGTTCTGATTTCTGTAATTATTTTTATAGTTTTGTTAAACAGTTTTAAGTTGTTTTAAATGTTTTAAATCATAGATTCCAATTCCGATTTCGATTCTGGTTTTGATTTCGGTTTAGGTTATGCTAGTTAAAGTATAGAGTTTATTTAAAGGGCGATTGATCGCTGTACATCGTTGTGGCGATCGATCTCCATGAAAAATGGAGATCGATCGCCAATATAAATATAAAAGTCAGCGATCGATCTCCAAGAAAAATTGAGATCGATCGCTAGCTATAAAGTGGCAAGCGCACTGTTCACTGTTACTGTTCACAGGCACTGTTCACGCACTGTTCACAGGCACTGTTCACCGAAAATAAAAAATAAAATAAACAAAAAAAATAATTTGTTTTTAATGGTTTTTATTTAAGTGTTTAATTTTTAAATGTTTATTTAAAATGATTTGTGTTTTGTTTTATTATAAAATAGATTACGGTTTATTGAGATAAAAAAAATATATAGATATATAGGTACGGGAACCTGGGTACAGTATTAGGGTCGTGACAATTATGGTATCAGAGCCTCCGGGTTTTAAAATCGGTTCTGTAGACTGCTCGACTGCATAGCCACTACGCGGACATCCTTCGTCAACTGTAAGTCTGTTTATAGCTTATTTGATTTTGTTTCTTAGGATTATCTGTTTAATTTGTTTTAGGCTTTATACACAATGACTCGAGGAAGAGATCCTAGAGATGACACGCTAGATCGATTTACGGAGTTGATAGATCGCCAGTCTCAGCATATGGACCGGCAATTAGTAAATCGGGAGAACCAGAGGGCCCGGGATTTGATAGTTCCCAACAACCAGGGCATGCAGAAGTTTCAGGGCCTACGACCTCCAGTGTTCAATGGTCGATCATCGGATCCTACTGTTGCGGAGGAATGGATCCGAGTTATGGAGGATATGTTAGCTTATGCCGAGGTAGGGAACGGGAGCATGGTGGCGTATGCTACCTTTCACTTAGCGATGGATGCCCGTTTCTGGTGGGATTCAATCAAAGCGACGACGGACGTATCAATTATGACTTGGGATCGGTTCAAGTTTGTATTTTTTGACAAGTATTTTAACCGCACAGTGAGAGTGGCGAAGAGGAATGAGTTCACGCAGCTGAGGCAGACAGATTCAATTGCAGAGTATATCCGGAAGTTTGAGGCTTTATCGCGATTTGCACCGCGCCTTGTCAGTGATAACGAGGAAAAGGTGCACCAGTTTATGGAGGGCCTTAATTCGGAGATCCGGATGCACGTTGTTGTATCAGGTATTATTGATGTACCCTATTCTGACATCACAGCTAGGGCTCTGGATATTGAGGCCGCCAGAGCTACTTGTGTTAGACCGAGGGAGCCAGCTAAGGACTTCTTCCGTGAGATTCAACCTTAGTCGCAGAATCAAGGTTGGCAGCCGAGAGCACAGCAACAACAACAGCAGCAAAGAGACATTAAAAGGCCTCTAGAAGGAGGCAACGATCGAGGGAAAGGCAAACAGGTACAAGGGGCTTCTCAGTTACCTCTTTGCCCTAAATGCCAGAGGGAGCACAGGGGACAGTGCAGGGTAGGCACAAATGTGTGCTATTGGTGTGGAGAACCAGGCCATTTTGTTAAAGACTGCCCGAATCAGGGTCGAGATCAATCAGGCAGAGATCAACATGGCAGAGATCAAAGGAAAGTTGTACCGAGAGTCTTTGCATTCATCGAGCCTGACAACGCCGACGATGGGGCCCAGCCTTCTACAATTGCAGGTATTATTTAAATTACTTGTACAACAATATGTATATGATAGATAAAATATTTAGATCTGAAATTAGTAAAGAAGAGAGTAATAGGTGAGTAAGAAGGAATTACTAGGCTAACCTCGAAGAGAAGATAATAGGACACACATATAGCAATAAACGCCATATAGAAATATAGTTATACGTTAGTAGGATTAGTTTGATTTAATCAACGGAGTTTGCACACCTAGAGTTTAATAACAATTAGAGGAATACGCCCAATAAGCTTCATGGACGCGTAATTAAGACATAGTAATGCGTTTGATGAAGTATAAGAACCTTCACTTCAATCGATTTGTTCCAAAGAACTGAACGTATCAAGCAAATGAAGTTGACTGTTACATGACTTGTGGTTAGAACCTAAGTTATCAATTTCACCTTCAAAGTTTTAACTTGAAGTGATGAGAACGATGAGTATTCAGGACCCAATAAGCTTCATGGACGCGTAATTAAGACATAGTAATGCGTTTGATGAAGTATAAGAACCTTCACTTCAATCGATTTGTTCCAAAGAACTGAACGTATCAAGCAAATGAAGTTGACTGTTACATGACTTGTGGTTAGAACCTAAGTTATCCATTTCACCTTCAAAGTTTTAACTTGAAGTGATGAGAACGATGAGTATTCAGGACCCAATAAGCTTCATGGACGCGTAATTAAGACATAGTAATGCGTTTGATGAAGTATAAGAACCTTCACTTCAATCGATTTGTTCCAAAGAACTGAACGTATCAAGCAAATGAAGTTGACTGTTATATGACTGTGGTTAGAACCTAAGTTGTCCATTTCACCTTCAATGTTTTTACTTGACGTGAAGAGAACGACGTGTATTGAGGCACCCCATAAGCTTCATGAACACGTAATTAGGACTTAAGCAATGCGTTTGATGAAGTATAAGAACTTCCACTTCAATTCAATTTGTTCCAAAAGGATGAACGTATCAAGCAAATGGGTTTGCACTGTTACTGAACTTGTGGTTAGCACCTCTGTTATCCATGTAACCTTCAATATTTTAACTAAAAGTGATGAGAACGACGGTGTATTGAGGTCCCAAAAAGATTCCTTAGATGCATAATTAAGACTTAGTAATGCGTTTGATGATGTATCAAGAACATTCACTTAATCGAATTGTTACATAAGACCTGAACTATCAAGACAACGAGGTTGCTGTTACATGACTTGTGGTTAGAACCTAAGTTATCAATTTCACCTTCAATGTTTTAACTTGAAGTGATGAGACGACGTGTATTGTGGATCCACTAAGCTTCATGGACGCGTAATTACGACTTAGTAATGCGTTTGATAAAGTATAAGAACCTTCACTTCAATTGATTTATTCCAAAGAACTGAACGTATCAAGAAAACGAGTTTGACTGTTACATGACTTGTGGTTAGAACATAAGTTATCCATTTCACCTTCAAAGTTTTAACTTGAAGTGTTGAGAACTACGTGTATTGAAGAACCAATAAACATCATGGACGCGTAATTAAGACATAGTAATGCGTTTTATAAAGTATAAAAACCTTAAATTCAATCGATTTGTCCAAAAGAATTGAACGTCTCAGGCAAATGAAGTTATTGTTACATGACTTGTGGTCGAACCTAAGTTATCCATTCACCTATAAGGTTTTAACTTGAAGTGATGAGAACGATGAGTATTCAGGACCCAATAAGCCTCATGGACTCATAATTAGGACTTAGTATTGCGTTTGACGAAGTATAAGAACAATAACTTCAATCGATTTGGTCCAAAAGAACTAAACGTGTCAAGCAAATGAGGTTGACTGTGTTACATGACTTGTGGTTATAACCTAACTTATCCATTTCACCTTCAAAGTTTTAACTTGAAGTGATGAGAACGACATGTATTAAGGACCAAAATGAGAATGGAAGCGATGTTATAAAGAAACTCTGGTGACATAGTTCGAGGAGTATGACAGTGTAGCTTTAGTTGTAAATCCGCCCTAAAATAATTGGCAGGAGTTCGGTAAGTTGCCCAGGAAAGTATGTTGATCTAGAAATTAGTAGAATTGTGTGAGTGTGAGGATAGCAATCCAAATGAGAAGTAGAGATTTCGAATGTAAGGTAGTGTTGGAAGGTATCAGTAGACGTTTTGGATTAGAATTGTAGAGATTGACCTAGGGATGCGAGATCAGAGTTAATAAAAGGAAGTTCGAATTTGTAGATAGAATTCTAAGTAAATAGCGACTGTAACTCCTAGTTTGACTCACATAGACAAGGTAGTTTTTTTTTTTTTTTTTTTTTTTTTTGTTTTTTTTTTTTTGTTTTTTTTTTTTTTGTTTTTTTTTTTTTTGTTTTTTTTTTTTTTTTTTTTGTTTTTTTTTTTTTTGTTTTTTTTTTTTTGTTTTTTTTTTTTTTTTTTTTGTTTTTTTTTTTTTTTTTTTGTTTTTTTTTTTTTTTTGTTTTTTTTTTTTTTTTTTTGTTTTTTTTTTTTTGTTTTTTTTTTTTTTTTTGTTTTTTTTTTTTTTTTGTTTTTTTTTTTTTGTTTTTTTTTTTTTTTTTTTGTTTTTTTTTTTTTTTTTTTGTTTTTTTTTTTTTGTTTTTTTTTTTTTTTTTTTTTTTTGTTTTTTTTTTTTTTGTTTTTTTTTTTTTTTTTTTTTTTGTTTTTTTTTTTTTTGTTTTTTTTTTTTTTGTTTTTTTTTTTTTTTGTTTTTTTTTTTTTTGTTTTTTTTTTTTTGTTTTTTTTTTTTTGTTTTTTTTTTTTTGTTTTTTTTTTTTTTTTTTTTGTTTTTTTTTTTTTTTTTGTTTTTTTTTTTTTTGTTTTTTTTTTTTTTTGTTTTTTTTTTTTTTGTTTTTTTTTTTTTTGTTTTTTTTTTTTTTTTTTTTGTTTTTTTTTTTTTTTTGTTTTTTTTTTTTTTTGTTTTTTTTTTTTTTTTTTGTTTTTTTTTTTTTTTGTTTTTTTTTTTTTGTTTTTTTTTTTTTTTTTTTTTTTGTTTTTTTTTTTTTTGTTTTTTTTTTTTTTTTTTGTTTTTTTTTTTTTTTGTTTTTTTTTTTTTTTTTTTGTTTTTTTTTTTTTTTGTTTTTTTTTTTTTTTGTTTTTTTTTTTTTGTTTTTTTTTTTTTTTTGTTTTTTTTTTTTTGTTTTTTTTTTTTTGTTTTTTTTTTTTTTGTTTTTTTTTTTTTTTTGTTTTTTTTTTTTTGTTTTTTTTTTTTTTTGTTTTTTTTTTTTTTTTTTTTTTGTTTTTTTTTTTTTGTTTTTTTTTTTTTTTTTTGTTCATTTTGCAAACAGAAGGCGATATTATGAACCTAATGATTTATAAGGATTTTAAGAAATTTCGTGGATTTTAGGAGTTAAACGCTAATTTTACGAGAATTACGTTTATCATAATATAAATGATACGTTAGTAAAAATATTAAACGGAGTCCGAATTGCGAACGGACAGTTTAAAAGAACCCTGGTAATGAGTTGGAGTTATTGGTGAATTCAGGAAATTTGGTGAAACCGAATCGTTAGTTAATTAACGAAACAAAGGAAGAAACAAATAAAAAAAAGAGAAAAGGGCGTTATAGTAATTTACCAAGCCAAAATTTATTAAAAACCTTTTTTTTTCTTTCTCTTCTTCTCCACACCATTTTCTTCTTCCCCTGCAATTTCCCTCTCCTCGCAACGGCGTTCTCCTCTCCGTCGTAATACCCGGCTTTTCAGGATATTACTATTTTAATATAAATGACACTTTTGTAAATATGTCAAATCAAGCCCGTTTTATGAACATAAGGTTTCGTGGGGATCCTAATTATTAATATGGATTTTAATAAATTTACGAGAATTTCCAGAGCGGTAACGCTTAATTCTGAGTAATTATGTTTCTCGTAATATAAAGGACGTTTTAATAAAAATAGTAAACCTGGTCCGATTTGCGAACGGACAGTTTTATTGGGACCCTAATAATAAGTTGGACTTATTGGTGAAATAAGGAGATTTGGTGAAACTGAATAGTTAGCCGATTAACGAAACGAAGGATGGTTGCGGTGGTTTGCTGGCGCAGTCGATGGTCACCTGACCCGTGGGGGATGTATGTGTAGGTTTTAAGGATTTTTGGGATGTTATTGATGACTTTGTCTTGATAGAACATATTAGGTTGTTTGGGATCTAGTTAGCTGATAGACTGATGTTTTCAATGTTTTATAAACCGTATTTGTAAAATGTTTTATTAAAGCTTTTAATTGCACGTTATAGAAATCGTTTGAAATGGTTTAGGTTCGATATGGATATGCTCGAGTTTTAGAGCTATCCACGCGGTTGGATTTCGCAAAGTCTGCTGCAAATTGGTTTAATTTAGAAAAGTTTGGGTTGAGATTTAAGTTAGGAGATGATATGTTGTTAGGTGTATTGCTCTCTGGAATTCAATTCCAGAGAGCACATGTAAAACGAAAACAGAGAAGAAGAGAAAGCAGGAGTGGCAAACGATCGCAGGCGTGGAGCGATCGCTGCATGTGTGCAGCGATCAGTCGCTGCATGTAGCAGCGACTGGTCGCCACTCGCTACAGCACATGCAGCGATCATTCGCTGCATGTAGCAGCGACTGGTCGCTGCCCCTTTGGGTAATGGGCTGGACAGTTTTGCCCTCCCATTTATTTGTTCTGATTTCTGTAATTATTTTTATAGTTTTGTTAAACAGTTTTAAGTTGTTTTAAATGTTTTAAATCATAGATTCCAATTCCGATTTCGATTCTGGTTTTGATTTCGGTTTAGGTTATGCTAGTTAAAGTATAGAGTTTATTTAAAGGGCGATTGATCGCTGTACATCGTTGTGGCGATCGATCTCCATGAAAAATGGAGATCGATCGCCAATATAAATATAAAAGTCAGCGATCGATCTCCAAGAAAAATTGAGATCGATCGCTAGCTATAAAGTGGCAAGCGCACTGTTCACTGTTACTGTTCACAGGCACTGTTCACGCACTGTTCACAGGCACTGTTCACCGAAAATAAAAAATAAAATAAACAAAAAAAATAATTTGTTTTTAATGGTTTTTATTTAAGTGTTTAATTTTTAAATGTTTATTTAAAATGATTTGTGTTTTGTTTTATTATAAAATAGATTACGGTTTATTGAGATAAAAAAATATATAGATATATAGGTACGGGAACCTGGGTACAGTATTAGGGTCGTGACAATTATGGTATCAGAGCCTCCGGGTTTTAAAATCGGTTCTGTAGACTGCTCGACTGCATAGCCACTACGCGGACATCCTTCGTCAACTGTAAGTCTGTTTATAGCTTATTTGATTTTGTTTCTTAGGATTATCTGTTTAATTTGTTTTAGGCTTTATACACAATGACTCGAGGAAGAGATCCTAGAGATGACACGCTAGATCGATTTACGGAGTTGATAGATCGCCAGTCTCAGCATATGGACCGGCAATTAGTAAATCGGAGAACCAGAGGGCCCGGGATTTGATAGTTCCCAACAACCAGGGCATGCAGAAGTTTCAGGGCCTACGACCTCCAGTGTTCAATGGTCGATCATCGGATCCTACTGTTGCGGAGGAATGGATCCGAGTTATGGAGGATATGTTAGCTTATGCCGAGGTAGGGAACGGGAGCATGGTGGCGTATGCTACCTTTCACTTAGCGATGGATGCCCGTTTCTGGTGGGATTCAATCAAAGCGACGACGGACGTATCAATTATGACTTGGGATCGGTTCAAGTTTGTATTTTTTGACAAGTATTTTAACCGCACAGTGAGAGTGGCGAAGAGGAATGAGTTCACGCAGCTGAGGCAGACAGATTCAATTGCAGAGTATATCCGGAAGTTTGAGGCTTTATCGCGATTTGCACCGCGCCTTGTCAGTGATAACGAGGAAAAGGTGCACCAGTTTATGGAGGGCCTTAATTCGGAGATCCGGATGCACGTTGTTGTATCAGGTATTATTGATGTACCCTATTCTGACATCACAGCTAGGGCTCTGGATATTGAGGCCGCCAGAGCTACTTGTGTTAGACCGAGGGAGCCAGCTAAGGACTTCTTCCGTGAGATTCAACCTTAGTCGCAGAATCAAGGTTGGCAGCCGAGAGCACAGCAACAACAACGGCAGCAAAGAGACATTAAAAGGCCTCTAGAAGGAGGCAACGATCGAGGGAAAGGCAAACAGGTACAAGGGGCTTCTCAGTTACCTCTTTGCCCTAAATGCCAGAGGGAGCACAGGGGACAGTGCAGGGTAGGCACAAATGTGTGCTATTGGTGTGGAGAACCAGGCCATTTTGTTAAAGACTGCCCGAATCAGGGAGATTAATCAGGCAGAGATCAACATGGCAGAGATCAAAGGAAAGTTGTACCGAGAGTCTTTGCATTCATCGAGCCTGACAACGCCGACGATGGGGCCCAGCCTTCTACAATTGCAGGTATTATTTAAATTACTTGTACAACAATATGTATATGATAGATAAAATATTTAGATCTGAAATTAGTAAAGAAGAGAGTAATAGGTGAGTAAGAAGGAATTACTAGGCTAACCTCGAAGAGAAGATAATAGGACACACATATAGCAATAAACGCCATATAGAAATATAGTTATACGTTAGTAGGATTAGTTTGATTTAATCAACGGAGTTTGCACACCTAGAGTTTAATAACAATTAGAGGAATACGCCCTATAAGATATGGATTTTAAGTAGGTAGGGATTGTGCCTAATTGGCAACCTTTTGGAGTATTAGGATACGACTAGTCAAGAAAGAAGAAAGTTTAGAAATAAACCTATAATGGGATACCTAGATTGTTATAATACCTGAAGTGTGTTTAAATAGATCAAGTACCAAAGAGCTCGTATATTGACGATTCGTATGAAGTTAGGAGTATCTAGATTAAGATAGAATTCAAGAGTTAAACTTAGAATGATTTTCGAGTAGAATAGTTGGAACCTGATTGGAAAGAGCGAACAAAAATAGATTAGTCGATGAACTCAAAGTAGCCTTGAGGAATTTAGTGAAGGTAAAGTAGATCGTTGGAATAAATGAGAGCTTAGATTGGCATTTAAAGGATAACAAATTGAGAAATTTGCGATTTATAGAATAAGGAGGGTGAGAATTATCACCGAAACCATCTAAGTAAACTTAGAGGTTAGATTAAGTGAGTAAATTTCTAGTGATCGACTCGTGTGTGGCAGGTCGAGACCAAGTAGTGCATGAATGGCTTAGGTTAGAATGACTAGTTTAGAGCGCATCAATGAGGAGATTAAGAGACTTGACCGTGCTTAGAGCAAATAGAGTTTAAGATAAACAAAGGAGTGTAACGTGAGCAATGTGAGAACTTTAATTAAGAATGTAGTGGTAGAATTTAAGGACAAAACTGAGAATGGAAGCGATGTTTATAAAGAAACTCTGGTGACATAGTTCGAGGAGTATGACAGTGTAAGCTTAGTTGTAAAATCCGCCCTAAAATAATTGGCAGGATTGGTAAGTTGCCCAGGAAAGTATGTGATCTAGAACATTTAGTAAGAATTAATGTGTGAGTGAGGATATGTACAATCCAATTGAGAGTAGAGATTTCGAATTTAAGGCTAGTGTTGGAAGGTATAGTCGACGTTTTGGATTAGAATTGTAGAGATTGACCCTAGGGATGACGAGATCAGAGTTAATAAAAGGAAGTTCGAATTTTGTTAGAAATAGAATTCTAAGTAAATAGCGACTGTAACTCCTAGTTTGACTCACATAGACAAGGTAGTATTATAGTCGTATAGTTGCAGAGTATAACAATGAGGACTTAATTAGGAAACCCGTACCGAAATAGTCTCCTAAGGTCAATAGGTTACCCAGGAAGATAGGTGACAAGGAAATCCTATGGGTGAGGCAGTTACAAGGAATCGTTACCCGAGTGAATATAGAAATATGGGTCGACACGAGTCTCGACTACTGATGAAGCCAACGAAGTTATAGAGAAGTTTAGGTAAATCAATTGGAGATTTAAGGACTTAACTAAGCTCAGTATTTTAGTAAGGAAGTGTACGATCAGATCGAAGGTAGAGAATACAAGTTTAAGGCCGATATTGGAGAGTACAGTGGACAGTTTTGGTTGAGAACCACGAAGAGTAACCGTAAGTACAAATGATAATCAAAGCGTAAGGCCGCGTGATATGAGACATTAACATCAAAGGCTATATAAGCTAAGTCAAATTTTGAGGACAAAATTTTAAATAAGGTGGGTGGAACGTAATACCCGGCTTTTCAGGATATTACTATTTTAATATAAATGACACTTTTGTAAATATGTCAAATCAAGCCCGTTTTACGTACAGAAGGTTTTGTGGGGATCCTAATTATTAATATGGATTTTAATAAATTTACGAGAATTTCCAGAGCGGTAACGCTTAATTCCGAGTAATTATGTTTCTCGTAATATAAATGACGTTTTAATAAAAATAGTAAACGTGGTCCGATTTGCGAACGGACAGTTTTATTGGGACCCTAATAATAAGTTGGACTTATTGGTGAAATAAGGAGATTTGGTGAAACTGAATAGTTAGCCGATTAACGAAACGAAGGATGGTTGCGGTGATGTGCTGGCGCAGTCGATGCTCACCTGACCCGTGAGGGATGTATGTGTAGGTTTTAAAGATTTCTGGGATGTTATTGATGACTTTGTCTTGATAGAACATATTAGGTTGTTTGGGATCTAGTTAGCTGATAGACTGATGTTTTCAATGTTTTATAAACCGTATTTGTAAAATGTTTTATTAAAGCTTTTAATTGCACGTTATAGAAATCGTTTGAAATGGTTTAGGTTCGATATGGATATGCTCGAGTTTTAGAGCTATCCACGCGGTTGGATTTCGCAAAGTCTGCTGCAAATTGGTTTAATTTAGAAAAGTTTGGGTTGAGATTTAAGTTAGGAGATGATATGTTGTTAGGTGTATTGCTCTCTGGAATTCAATTCCAGAGAGCACATGTAAAATGAAAACAGAGAAGAAGAGAAAGCAGGAGTGGCAAACGATCGCAGGCGTGGAGCGATCGCTGCATGTATGCAGCGATCAGTCGCTGCATGTAGCAGCGACTGGTCGCCCAGCGACTGATCGTTGCTCGCTGCAGCACATGCAGCGATAAGTCGCTGCATGTAGCAGCGACTGGTTGCCGCTCGCGGCAGCACATGCAGCGATCAGTCGCTGCATGTAGCAGTGACTGGTCGCTGCCCCTTTGGGTAATGGGCTGGACAGTTTTGCCCTCCCATTTATTTGTTCTGATTTCTGTAATTATTTTTATAGTTTTATTAAACAGTTTTAAGTTGTTTTAAATGTTTTAAATCATAGATTCCAATTCCGATTTCGATTCTGGTTTCGATTTCGGTTTATGTTCTGCTAGTTAAAGTATAGAGTTTATTTAAAGTGCGATTGATCGCTGTACATCATTGTGGCGATCGATCTCCATGATAAATGGAGATCGATCGCCAATATAAATATAAAAATCAGCGATCGATCTCCAAGAAAAATGGAGATCGATCGCTAGCTATAAAGTTGCAAGCACACTGTTCACGCATTGTTCACTGTTACTGTTCACTGTTACTGTTCACAGGCACTGTTCACCGAAAATAAACAAAAAAAAAATAATTTGTTTTTAATGGTTTTTATTTAAGTGTTTAATTTTTAAATGTTTATTTAAAATGATTTGTGTTTTGTTTTATTATAAAATAGATTACGGTTTATTGAGATAAAAAAAAATATATAGATATATAGGTACGGGAACCTGGGAACAGTATTAGGGTCGTGACACCGTCAACGATTCCTCCTCTGTTCGTCGTCCATTCTTCGTGTTTTCTTCCCCAAACTCAACCCTAGGTATGAATCTATGGTTTTAGAAAGATTATTCGTAGTTTTCGGAGCGTTTAACGATTAGGGTTTCGTTTAGGTTTTGTGAAAAACGTAGTTTAAAGTTAGAAATTTATAGGTTTGACGTATTAGTGAGTATATTGAACGTATTGAACGTTATTGGACGAAATCTAGAGTGTATTCGGTGTTTAGGTTGAAAAAATGGATTTTTAGGTTTGAGAATCTCCCTTAATGGAGTTTTAGAAATTCACGAGCACGAATTGCTCGATAAAATGTCTCGAAGAGTTGAGTTAGAACTTTAGGAAAATTTCCTTAGTTAAGGTTTCGTTAAATTTGGACGTATAACGGTTTAAATCTCGTTTAACGACAATTGGTGTGTTTTGTCTCAGACGAACAACGCTCGTGGACGGAGCTCGAAGTTCAGCGCGCACGAGGTAAGTCGTTGTTTGGATGAAATTTTGAGTGAATTTATATTGTAAGGTATGGTTGAGATGTAGGTAAAATTTGGTTGAAGTGTATTGATATGCAGGAAGAGAAAGAAGAGAAGGTAGTAGAAGAAAAAGAAAGAGGAAAGAAGAGGGAGGAAGCCGAGCGCTCTGGAAAGAAATTTCCAGAGCGATTGGCGATCGATCGCCCCTTGTGTTAGGCGATAGTCTGTTGAGGCGATCACAGGGCGAATCGCCGAGCGCTCTGGAAATAAATTTCCAGAGCGAGTGGCGATCGATCGCCCGAAATGGGCGATCGATCGCCCCTTGTGTTGTCGCCGCGATCTGTGATTGCTTCACCCAGGCGATCGCTGGCAAAACCAGTGATCGCCCCTTCATTTTTAGGGCGATTGCCCGTTTCTGCCCCTGTTCTCTGCCAAATACTTCCCCTCTGTTTTCAATTAATGTTTTAAGGTTTTCTTTTAATCGTTTTAAAGCTTTATTTCGTGGTTTGCAAAAATAGATTTGAATGTTTTATAAATTTTGGTTTCCGCTTTAAATTCCGCCTAAATGCAAATCAAAGTTATTAGGATAATATATATATATATATATATATATTATGGGAAAAATGGGTACAGTGTTAGGGTCGTCACATAAAATGATGAGAATGACGTGTATTGAGGACCCAATAAGCTTCATGGATGCGTAATTAAGACTCAGTAATGCGTTTGATGAAGTATAAGAACCTTCACTTGAATCGATTTGTTCCAAAAGAACTGAACGTATAAAGCAGATGAGGTTGACTGTTACAGGACTTGTGGTTAGAACCTAAGTTATCCAAAAGAACTGAATGTATCAAGCAAATGAGGTTGACTGTTACATGAAGTGATAGGAATGACGAGGATTGAGGACCCAATATGTAGCGTCCCTTAAACTATTCCCTTGATTTCCCGTACAAAATTTTTCTTTTTATAACTTTCAAGTGAACCTTTTCGTTAAATCGTCAAGTCAAGTGTAAATCGTTGGAGTATACTAGAATATTTAAATGAAACATATAAAATTGAGGGATAAGAATTGTTTAAAACCTATTCAAATAAGTGATGAAATTGCTTTGAAAAACATTTGAAGAAATTATATAAAACTGAAGGAAAACACAGCAAGGAAATCGAGGACAAAAACGTCAAAAGCAACAAAATAAAGGGGTGATCAATCGGCTGCTCGACAGCCTATCGATCGGCCCTTGCTTGAGCAATCGATCGCTCCCTTTTTAGCGATCCATCAGCTCACATTCTGGATTTTCTCCAGAACGTGGCCCTTCAGAAGCCGATCGTTCGCCCCTTTACAGGCGAACGATCACGAACTCCTCTGGAATTCCAGAGAGTTCTGCGTTCGATCGCCTCACTGTCTGTGATCGAACGGCTTGCTCTCTGGTTTACCAAAGAGCATGCTTTCTTCATTTCCCCTTACTCCATTCTTTCCTTCAACTCGCTCACAACAATATTTCAACATAGTAAATACTCTCAACCTCACTCATTCCTCACTTCACTAATCACCCTTTAAAAGAAACGACTCAAAACTTATTTAAAACGTAACCAAATTTCATAAAAATAAACTGGTGGGTCCATTTAAAAACTAAACAAAAACTCCCTATGAAATTCGACAACCAAGCAGTTCAGTAACATCAAATTAGCAAGCTTAACAAAACGCTTTATAAAACAGTTTACCAAAACGTTCAAAACATCAATACATTTATCTATCAACTATCCAGATACCAACATCCTAAAATGTTCTATCTATACATCTTTCCTACGTTTCTATCTATCCAATCGTCAAAACATTTACTTACGTCCACAAGGGTAAAAAGCGCACCGACTGCCCAGTACACTCCCACGGGCCATCATTCTTCAACTGCTCATTCCTCGGGTGGAGGGATCTCGTCCTCACTTTTATCAAGATCACCTACACCATACAGACAACTATGAGCTAAAGGCTCAGCAAGTTTCGTAAATGCAGATACATGCAGTGCATATGAAATTGAGAAATCATGCAACATTTTCTTATCATTACGTCGCAGACAGAATGTCATCGAGATCTCAGCCCGCTAGATGGAGAGGGCACATCCGGCGGTCGGACAACCTTTCTACCTAGCCGGGAGGGGGGGTGCAATCTTACATCCGTATACAGCCGTGCCTGAGCCCCACCTCGCATGACCAGATAACAGATTACATAAATTCATTTCGGTTTAGGCAATGTGGTATTGTGACAAGCCCCTCTTGGCCTTCACAATAGATCAATAGCCCCCTTTAGGGCCACATCTCTTTTCATGACAATATAGTGCGGAAATTTATTTTCTATGCTCGTTCGAAAATCGTGATGCATGAACAATTCGATATATAAAGTAAACAACAAAAATGTGTACCATCAAGACGATAAAAATCATAACCTAAAAGGCAACCAATCCTAACTACCCAACCAAAGCATTTAAACAAACAAATCACCAATGTTCCTCGACAAGACTTCGACATACGGTGTAGGCCAATCGGCCATAGTAAGTCACGAGAACTTACCTCGCGTACTGTTGAAGACTCAAGCTCCGGGTTCCACGAGCATTGTTTCACCTAAGGCAAATTCACGACAATCGTCGTTAGCTATTTAATCATTAAACGTAAACTATACAAAACCTGTAACTACAAAATGTTCATAAAACGTAATTTTCACTCCTTGAGGTATCTATTAATCGAGGCAAGTTCACAGCTCAACAACACCTCAAAATCTCCATTAATGGAGTTTGCCAAAGCCCTATTTTTCTGAACCCTAACATTCCTAAATAAACCCATAACCTTCGTCCGCATAACACCCAATAGTCCATTGTACTCACAAATACGTTAGGTCTACGATGTTCAAACTCTAAATCATTTTTCAAACAAAAACCCTAACGAACCGAATCATTTAAACTTGAAGTGATGAGAACGACGTGTATTGAGGACCCAATAAACTTCATGCACGCGTAATTAGGACTTAGTAATGCGTTTGATGAAGTATAAGAACCTTCACTTCAATCGATTTGTTCCAAAAGAACTTAACATATCCAGCAAATAAGGTTGACTGTTACATGACTTGTGGTTAGAACCTAAGTTATCCATTTCACCTTCAATGTTTTAACTTGAAGTGATGAGAACGACGTGTATTGAGGACCCAATAAACTTCATGCACGCGTAATTAGGACTTAGTAATGCGTTTGATGAAGTATAAGAACCTTCACTTCAATCGATTTGTTCCAAAAGAACTTAACATATCCAGCAAATAAGGTTGACTGTTACATGACTTGTGGTTAGAACCTAAGTTATCCATTTCACCTTTAATGTTTTGACTTGAAGTGATGAGAACGACGTGTATTGAGGACCCAATAAACTTCATGCACGCGTAATTAGGACTTAGTAATGCGTTTGATGAAGTATAAGAACCTTCACTTCAATCGATTTGTTCCAAAAGAACTTAACATATCCAGCAAATAAGGTTGACTGTTACATGACTTGTGGTTAGAACCTAAGTTATCCATTTCACCTTTAATGTTTTGACTTGAAGTGATGACAACGACGTGCATTGAGGACCCAATAAACTTCATGCACGCGTAATTAGGACTCAGTAATGCGTTTGATGAAGTATAAGAACCTTCTCTTCAATCGATTTGTTCCAAAAGAACTTAACATATCCAGCAAATAAGGTTGACTGTTACATGACTTGTGGTTAGAACCTAAGTTATCCATTTCACCTTCAATGTTTTAACTTGAAGTGATGAGAACGGCGTGTATTGAGGACCCAATAAACTTCATGCACGCGTAATTAGGACTCAGTAAAGCGTTTGATGAAGTATAAGAACCTTCTATTCAATCAATTTATTCCAAAAGAACTTAACATATCCAGCAAATAAGGTTGACTGTTACATGACTTGTGGTTAGAACCTAAGTTATCCATTTCACCTTTAATGTTTTGACTTGAAGTGATGACAACGACGTGCATTGAGGACCCAATAAGCTTAATGGATGCGTAATTAATATTTAATAATGCATTTGATGAAGTATATGAACGTTAACTTCAATTGATTTGTTTCAAAGGAACTTAACGTATCAAGCAAATGAGGTTGATTGTTACAGGAATTGTGGTTAGAACCTAAGTTAACCATTTCACGTCTAATGTTTTAACTTGAAGTGATGAGAACGACCTGTATTGAGGTCCCAATAAGCTTATTGGACGCGTAATTAAGACTTAGTAATGCGTTTGATGAAGTATAAGAACCTTCACTTCAATTGATTTGTTCCAAAAGAACTGAACGTATCAAGCAAATGAGGTTGACTGTTACAGGACTTGTGGTTAGAACCTAAGTTATCCATTTCACCTTCAATGTTTTAACTTGAAGTGATGAGAACGACGTGTATTGAGGTCCCAATAACCTTCATGGACACGTAATTAGGACTTACTAATGCGTTTGATGAAGTATAAGAACCTTTACTTCAATTTATTTATTCCAAAAGAACTGAACGTATCAAGCAAATGAGGGTGCCTGTTACAGGAACTTGTGGTAGAACCTAAGTTTATCCATTTCACCTTCAATGTATTAACTTGAAATGATGGGAACGACGTGTATTGAGGACCCAATAAGCTTCATGGGCGCGTAATTAAGACTTAGTAATGTATTTGATGAAGTATAGGAACCTTCACTTCAATTGATTTGTTATAAATGAATTGAACGTATCAAGCAAAATGAGGTTGACTGTTACATGACTCGTGGTTAGAACCTAAATTATCCATTTCACCTTCAATGTTTTTACTTGAAGTCATGAGAACAATGTGTATTAAGGACCCAATAAGCTTCATGAACACGTAATTAGGACTTAGTAATGCGTTTGATAAAATATTACAACTTTCACTTCAATCGATTTTTTCCAAAAGAATGAACGTATCAAGAAAATGAGGTTGACTGTTACAGGACTTGTGGTTAGAACCTAAGTTATCCATTTCAACTTCGATGTTTAAACTTGAAGTGATGAGAACGACGTGTATTGAGGTCCCAATAAGCTTAATGGACGCATAATTAAGACTTAGTAATGCGTTTGATGAAGTATAAGAACCTTCACTTCAATCGATTTGTTCCAAAAGAACTGAACGTATCAAGCAAATGAGGTTGACTGTTACATGACTTGTGGTTAGAACCTAAGTTATCCATTTCACCTTTAATGTTTTGACTTGAAGTGATGAGAACGACGTGTATTGAGGACCCAATAAGCTTATTGGACGCGTAATTAAGACTTAGTAATGCGTTTGATGAAATATAAGAACCTTCACTTCAATCGATTTGTTCCAAAAGAACATAACGTATCAAGCAGATGAGGTTGACTGTTACAGGACTAGTGGTTAGATCCTAAGTTATCAATTTCACCTTCAATGTTTTTACTTGAAGTGATGAGAACGACGTGTATTGAGGTCCCAATAAGCTTCATGGACGCATAATTAAGACTTAGTAATGCGTTTGATGAAGTATAAGAACCTTCACTTCAATCGATTTGTTCCAAAAGAATGAACGTATCAAGAAAATGAGGTTGACTGTTACAGGACTTGTGGTTAGAACCTAAGTTATCCATTTCAACTTCGATGTTTAAACTTGAAGTGATGGGATCAACGTGTACTGAGGTCCCAATAAGCTTCATGGACGCATAATTAAGACTTAGTAATGCGTTTGATGAAATATAAGAACCTTCACTTCAATCGATTTGTTCCAAAAGAACAGAACGTATCAAGCAGATGAGGTTGACTGTTACAGGACTTGTGGTTAGAACCTAAGTTATCCATTTCACCTTCAATGTTTTAACTTGAAGTGATGAGAACGACGTGTATTGAGGACCCAATAAGCTTATTGGACGCATAATTAAGACTTAGTAATGCGTTTGATTAAGTATAAGAACCTTCACTTCAATCGATTTGTTCCAAAAGAACTGAACGTATCAAGCAAATGAGGTTGACTGTTACATGACTTGTGGTTAGAACCTAAGTTATCCATTTCACCTTCAATGTTTTAACTTGAAGTGATGAGAACGACGTGTATTGAGGACCCAATAAGCTTCATGGACGCGTAATTAAGACTTAGTAATGCGTTTGATGAAGTATAAGAACCTTCACTTCAATCGATTTGTTCCAAAAGAATTGAACGTATCAAGCAAATGAGGTTGACTGTTACATGACTTGTGGTTAGAACCTAAGTTATCCATTTCACCTTCAATGTTTTAACTTGAAGTGATGAGAACGACGTGTATTGAGGACCCAATAAGCTTCATGGACGCGTAATTAAGACTTAGTAATGCGTTTGATGAAGTATAAGAACTTTCACTTCAATCGATTTGTTCCAAAAGAACTGAACGTATCAAGCAAATGAGGTTGACTGTTACATGACTTGTGGTAAGAACCTAAGTTATCCATTTCACTTCAATCGATTTGTTCCAAAAGAACTGAATGTATCAAGCAAATGAGGTTGACTGTTACAGGACTTGTGGTTAGAACCTAAGTTATCCATTTCACCTTCAATGTTTTAACTTGAAGTGATGAGAACGACGTGTATTGAGGACCCAATAAGCTTCATGGACGCGTAATTAGGATTTAGTAATGTGTTTGATGAAGTATAAGAACTTTCACTCCAATTGATTTGTTCCAAAAGAACTGAACGTATCTAGCAAAAGAGGTTGACTGTTAAAGGACTTGTGGTTAGAACCTAAGTTATCCATTTCACCTTCAATGTTTTAACTTGAAGTGATGAGAACGACGTGTATTGAGGACCCAATAAGCTTCATGGACGCGTAATTAAGACTTAGTAATGCGTTTGATAAAGTATAAGAACCTTCACTTCAATCGATTTGTTCCAAAAGAACTTAACGTATCAAGCAAATGAGGTTGACTGTTACAGGACTTGTGGTTAGAACCTAAGTTATCCATTTCACCTTCAATGTTTTAACTTGAAGTGATGAGAACGACGTGTATTGAGGACCCAATAAGCTTCATGGACGCGTAATTAAGACTTAGTAATGCGTTTGATGAAGTATAAGAACCTTCACTTCATCGATTTGTTCCAAAAGAACTGAACGTATCAAGCAGATGAGGTTGACTGTTACAAGACTTGTGGTTAGAACCTAAGTTATCGATTTCACCTTCAAAGTTTTTACTTGAAGTGATGATAACAACGTGTATTGAGGACCCAATGAGCTTCATGGACGCGTAATTAACACTTAGTAATGCGTTTGATGAAGTATAAGAACCTTCACTTCAATCGATTTGTTCCAAAAGAACTGAACGTATCAAGCAAATGAGGTTGACTGTTACATGACTTGTGGTTAGAACCTAAGTTATCCATTTCACCTTCAATGTTTTAACTTGAAGTGATGAGAACGACGTGTATTGAGGACCCAATAAGCCTTATGGACGCGTAATTAAGACTTAGTAATGCGTTTGATGAAGTATAAAAACATTCACTTTAATCGATTTGCTCTAAAAGAACTGAACGTATCAAGCAATTGAGCTTTTCTGTTACATGACTGGTGGTTAGAACCTAAGTTGTCCATTTCACCTTCAAACTTTTAACTTGAAGTGATGACAACGACTTGTATTGAGGTCCCAATAAGCTTCTTGGACGCGTAATTAAGACTTAGTAATGCGTTAGATGAAGTATAAGAACCTTCACTTCAATCGATTTGTTCCAAAAGAACTGAACGTATCAAGCAAATGAGGTTGACTGTTACATGACTTGTGGTTAGAACCTAAGTTATTTATTTCACCTTCAATGTTTTAACTTGAAGTGATGAGAACGACGTGTATTGACTATCCAATAAGCTTCATGGACGCGTAATTAAGACTTAGTAATGCGTTTGATGAAGTATAAGAACCTTCACTTCAATCGATTTGTTCCAAAAGAACTGAACGTATCAAGCAAATGAGGTTGACTGTTACATGACTTGTGGTTAGAACCTAAGTTATTTATTTCACCTTCAATGTTTTAACTTGAAGTGATGAGAACGACGTGTATTGAGGACCCAATAAGCTTCATGGACGCGTAATTAAGACTTAGTAATGCGTTTGATAAAGTATAAGAACCTTCACTTCAATCGATTTGTTCCAAAAGAACTGAACGTATCAAGCAAATGAGGTTGACTGTTACATGACTTGTGGTTAGAACCTAAGTTGTCCATTTCACCTTCAATGTTTTAACTTGAAGTGATGAGAACGACGTGTATTGAGGACCCAATAAGCTTCATGGACGCGTAATTAAGACTTAGTAATGCGTTTGATAAAGTATAAGAACCTTCACTTCAATCGATTTGTTCCAAAAGAACTGAACGTATCAAGCAAATGAGGTTGACTGTTACATGACTTGTGGTTAGAACCTAAGTTTTCAATTTCACCTTCAATGTTTTAACTTGAAGTGATGAGAACGACGTGTATTGAGGACCCAATAAGCTTCATGGAAGCGTAATTAAGACTTAGTAATGCGTTTGATGAAGTATAAGAACCTTCACTTCAATCGATTTTTTCCACAAGAACTGAACGTATGAAGCAGATGAGGTGACAGTTATTTTTTTTTTTTTTTTTTTTTTTTTTTTTTTTTCTTTTTCAAAACTGGGGTTAGAACATAATATCCATTTCACCTTCAATGTTTTAACTTGAAGTGATGACAACGACATGTATTGAGGACGTAATAAGCTTCATGGATGCGTAATTAAGACTCAGCAATGCGTTTGATTAAGTATAATGACGTTCACTTCAATCGATTTGTTCCAAAAAAACTGAACATATCAAGCTGATGAGGTTGACTGTTACAAGACTTGTGGTTAGAACCTAAGTTATTCATTTCGCCTTTAATGTTTTTACTTGAAGTGATGAGAACGACTTGTATTGAGGCCCCAAAAATCTTCATGAACATGTAATTAGGACTTAGTATTGCGTTTGTTAAAGTATAAGAACTTTCACTTCAATCGATTTGTTCCAAAAGAATAAACGTATCTAGCAAATGAAGTTGAGTGGTACAGGACTTGTGGTTAGAACCTATGTTATCTATCTCACCTTCATTGTTTTAACCTGAAATGATGAGAACGACGTGTATTGAAGTCCCAATAAGCTTCACTGATGCGTAATTAAGACTTAGTAATGCGTTTGATGAAGTATAAGAACCTTCATATCAATTGATTTATTCGAAAAGAACTGAACGTATCAAGTAAAGGAGGTTGACATTTACAGGACTTGTCGTTAGAACCTAAGTTATTTATTTCACCTTCAATGTTTTAACTTGAAGTTATGAGAACGACATGTATTGAGATCCCAAAATTAAGACTTTGTAATGCGTTTGATGAACTATAAAAACCTTCACTTCAATCGATTTGTTCCAAAAGAACTGAACGTATGAAGCAGATGAGGTTGACAGTTACAAAACTTGTGGTTAGAACATAAGTTATCCATGTCACTTTCATTGTTTTTTCTTGAAGTGATGAGAACGACGTGTATTGACTATCCAATAAGCTTCATGGACGCGTAGCATAATTAAGACTCAGTAATGCGTTTGATGAAGTATAAGAACATTCACTTCAATTGATTTGTTCCAAAAAAACTGAACGTACCAAGCAAATGAGGTTGACTGTTACATGATTTGTGGTTAGAGCCTAAATTATCCATTTTACCTTCAATGTTTTAACTTGAAGTGATGAGAACGACATATATTGAGGACCTAATAAGCTTCATGGACGCGTAATTAAGACTTAGTAATACGTTTGATGAAGTATAAGAACCTTCACTTCAATCGATTTGTTTCAAAAGAACTGAACATATCATTCAAATGTGGTTGACTGTTACAAGACTTGCAGTTAGAACCTAAGTTGTCCATTTCACCTTCAATGTTTTAACTTGAAGTGATGTGAACGACGTGTATTGAGGACCCAATAAACTTCATGGACGCGTAATTAAGACTTATTAATGCGTTTGATAAAGTATAAGAACCTTCACTTCAATCGATTTGTACCAAAAGAACTGAACGTATCAAGCAAATGAGGTTGACTGTTACATGACTTGTGGTTAAAACCTAAGTTATCAATTTCACCTTCGATTTTCAACTTGAAGTGATGAGAACGACGTGTATTGAAGACCCAATAATGAAACAACCATTACACTATTCCTAATTTTGTTGTATTATTTTATTTTTTTTATCTTAATAACTTTAATTGCATTTAAGCATAATTTAGAGAGGAATTAAAACTTGGTAGGTCGAAATTGAAATCGGAAACCAAATTGTTAAAACGTTCGAATCTATTTTGAAAACCACTTAATATAACTTAAAAACAATTAAAAGAAAACTTAATTAAACTTAAAAACATATGAAACAGGGAAAGCTGACAAAACAGGGGCAAAAGAGGGATTTCGTCCCTAAAATGCAGGGGCGATCAATCGTCCAAAAACTGGCGATCGATCGCCAGTTCACAAAACCGAGGGGCGATCGATCACCCAAAACAGGCGATCGATCGCCCTTCGGTGATCAACCATGTCGCCTGGCGATCGCCACTCCAGGCGATCGCCTAACAAGGAGGGGCGATCGATCGCCCCAAAGAGGCGATCGATCGCCAAGCTCTCTAGAATTTTTCTAGAGAGCTCGGCCCCCTCCCTGCTTCTTTCCCTTTCTTTCCTCTTTCACCTTCCTCCTACATACTCCTACAACTATAAACAGAACTTAACAAATTCTTTAACACAATTTCATTGTACACCACAAACATACATTTTAACATCGAACTACCCGATACTCATACATCTTCATAATCTGGCTCAAAACCGACTCTAGACGTATTTTAAAATGAAATACATTTTCATGAAAACAACTGCGTGGATCTGTTTGAAAATCAAACATTTCCTCCTGCTAAAATCGCCAAGCAGTTCATAAATTGTAATAAAACCTTAACAAAACATTTTATAAAAACAGTTACTAATGCATCTATACATCATTTTATCACTAACCAGATCCAAACATCCTAAAATGTTCTAACTATACAGTTATTCTTTCTATTCTATCATCAGCCCAAAACATCCCAATACCCTCAAAACACATACGTATATCCCCACGGGTCAGGTTAAGCATCGACTCCGCCAGCACACCCCCGCGAACCATCCTCCGTCAACTGCATCACTCCTCAGATGGAGGGATCTCGTCCTGAGCTATGTCAAGATCACCTACACCATACAGACACACTATGAGGTAAAGGCTCAGTAAGTTTCGTAAATGTAAATGCATGCTATGCATATGAGTTTCAGAAACCATGCAACATTTCTTATCATTACGTCGCAGACATATTGTCATCGAGATATCAGCCCGCCAAATGGAAAGGATTCATCCCGCGGTCGGACAACCCTTTCTATCTAGCGGAGGGGGTACATGCTCACATATACAACAGCCATGCCTAAGCCCCACCTCGCGTGACCAGATAACAGATTACGTAGATTCATTTAGTTTCAGGCGATGTGGTATTGTGACAAACCCCTTTGTCCCTACACAATAGATCAATATCTCCCTTTCAGGCCACATCACTTTTCATGAAAATATCGTGCAGAAGTTCATTTTCTATGCTCATTTAAAAACCATGATGCATGAACACGTGCATAACATAACATTTAACATTTATACCATCAAGACAATAAATACATAATCTATATAAGACATATATACCATCAAGATAATAACAAACATAACCTATAAAAGAACTAACCTTAACTACCCAACCAAAGCATATAAACAAACAATTCACCAATGATCCTCGACGCGACATCGACGTACGGTGTAGGCCAATCGGCCCTAGTAAGTCACTAGAACTTACTTGTCGTCCGTAGCGCACTGAGCTCCATCCATGAGCATTGTTCACCTAAGGCAATTTCACAACAATCGTTGTTAAAGCATGTTCAAACCTTTAAGCGTCAAAACTAACAACACTCTTAACTAAAGAATTTCTTAAAACTCTAGAATAATTCATTGAGGCATTTCGTCAAGTATTTCACGTTCAACTTACCAAAACCTCCATTAACGAAGTTTCCTAAAACTTTGAAAATCCATAAAACCCGAACATTTCTCAACGAATCGTTTAACTTCGTCCAATAACGTCCACCACTTCCATTATCTTCACAACTACGGCAAACCTATCAATTTCTAACCCTAAATCACGTTTTTTTTACAAAACCCTAAACGAACCCTAATCGTTTAAACTCCGTAAAAATCGAAATAAACTTTCCTAAAACCTTAGAATCGTACCTAGGGTCGGAATTGGAGAAGGAAACGTGAAGGATCAGAGGTCGATCGGAGGGCGTTGGCCGCTGAAATGGAGAACGCTGTGAGAGGAGAAAGGGAGAAATCGCTTGTAGGAAAAATTGCAGAGGACTTCGCGTGAAAATGGTGAAGGAAGAAGAAGAGATTTGTTTTTAATTAAAATTTTACTTTGCAAATTACCATTTTGCCCTTCCTTTGTTTTTATATTTGTTTCGTCCTTTGTTTCGTTAATTAGCTAACGATTCGGCTTCTCCAAATTTTCTTATTTCCACAATAACTCAACTTATTATCAAGGTTCTTTTAAAACTGTGCGTTTGAAATTCAGACCCCGTTTACTATTTTTACCAAAGTATCCTTTATATTACAATAAATGTAATTCTCGTAAAATTAGCGTTAAACTCCTAAAATTTTCTAAATTTTTTTTAAAATCTTTATTAATTATTAGGATTGTCATAACGCTTTCTTTTCGTAAAATGGGTTTGATTCGACATATTTATCAAAAATGTCATTTATATTAAAATATTAATATTTTGTAAAGTCGGGTGTTACATTCCATCCTCCTTATTTAAAATTTTGTCCTCAAAGTTTGTCTTGGCTTATAGTCCTTGATATTAACGTCCCATGTTTTTTCGGCCTTATATTAGTATTCCCTATTTTCGATTTGATCGTACACGTCCTTACTCAAATATTGAGCATAATCAAATCTTCAAATCTCTAATCAACTAACCCAACGACATATGTGTCACTTTAATATTTGTACATGTCCCTTTAGGTCAAGGCTGTGCCTAAGTTTCCTAACGCCAGCCCAAATTGAACACCTTCAATTTCATCAAATTTCTGGGCTGTAACCTAAACTTCAGCATAATCCCATCGACCCCGTCCACAGTCGGGATGCACACAAACTGAATTTCTACGTTAACCTCCTAACCGCATTCATTACTTTCAATTGGTCTATACACGTCCTCGCTTACGCATTAAATCTTACCAATTCTTAAGCCCCTTATATATATATATATATATATATATATATATATATATATATATATATATATATATATATATATATATATATATATATATATATATATATATATATATATATATATATATATATATATATATATATATATATATATATATATATATATATATATATATATATATATATATATATATATATATATATATATATATATATATATATATATATATATATATATATATATATATATATATATATATATATATATATATATATATATATATATATATATATATATATATATATATATATATATATATATATATATATATATATATATATATATATATATATATATATATATATATATATATATATATATATATATATATATATATATATATATATATATATATATATATATATATATATATATATATATATATATATATATATATATATATATATATATATATATATATATATATATATATATATATATATATATATATATATATATATATATATATATATATATATATATATATATATATATATATATATATATATATATATATATATATATATATATATATATATATATATATATATATATATATATATATATATATATATATATATATATATATATATATATATATATATATATATATATATATATATATATATATATATATATATATATATATATATATATATATATATATATATATATATATATATATATATATATATATATATATATATATATATATATATATATATATATATATATATATATATATATATATATATATATATATATATATATATATATATATATATATATATATATATATATATATATATATATATATATATATATATATATATATATATATATATATATATATATATATATATATATATATATATATATATATATATATATATATATATATATATATATATATATATATATATATATATATATATATATATATATATATATATATATATATATATATATATATATATATATATATATATATATATATATATATATATATATATATATATATATATATATATATATATATATATATATATATATATATATATATATATATATATATATATATATATATATATATATATATATATATATATATATATATATATATATATATATATATATATATATATATATATATATATATATATATATATATATATATATATATATAATATTTATACACCGAGTCTACAGTCTCTAGTAATGCTCCTGTATAACTTTTTCGTCAACAGTACCCCAATTGTACTCTTCCTTGGACACTTTACGGGTCTTAATAATTATTTCCATGTGAGCTTCTCAACTAGAATTTCCATTCTCTATATTTCGCAAGGTATCCCATCAATAATATCCTACGTCACATACTTCCTCAAGTAACTCACAAACCTCAATCCCTGTTTTGATACGATTCTCAAGACTTAATTCTTTCCATTGCTATTTTTCGCCAACTATTTCCCCAAAAATACATTCAAGGCCTGAACAGGTTTAACTGAGAGCTTAAGTTGCTACTATCTTAAGACCAATGCTCACTTGTAAATTAGATCCTATAAATCTCACATTTCATTCTAAGTTGCATTAAGGAGTTCCTTCGTTATGTTCTAACCGAAACGTTTATACTATCTACAATGTGCTTATTCATCTAATTTAACTCCCTGTTAACCTTGAGCACAGTCAAGTTCCTAAGTCTCGTTATGGATTTGTTCTAAACTATTCCTTCTAACTTTGAGTTATCTATGTATCCATTGGGCTCGACTTGTCAAATACGAGTCAAACTGCTGCAAATCATAATTTTACTTAAGTTTACTTAAATGGTTTCTATGAAAATCGTCCTTCTCTTTATTCTAACTTCAAATCTTAATCTCTCATTGAATCCAACAATCTCCTTCACCTATCCCTAATATTGCACGAGGATTACCTCGACGTTAATGAATGACCTTACCCTTTTTTGTTCCTCCTAGTCGGCTCTGAATGTTCTACTTTGTTCCCTTGCAACGATTTATCCCACGATCTTCTTGTTAGCAAACTTGTTGTAGATAAGTTTACGCCCGTGATTCCAATCTCCTCTAACCCCTAAATCTTATTCTTCTATTTTCCTCGTACACTGATTTTCCTACTTCCTTCTCAGAGGTAAGCCTCAAACTGTATCAACCATAACCTGACTCTAGTTAAATCACCATTCCCTCTATGGTCATACTAGTTACTTTAAACCTCGAAACACGACATCTGATTCAGAGTGCTAAACTTTTCTTTCAATTAGTTATCACGTTCGAGTTCTTAAGTCCTTCTTAGTTCTTAGGCTTTTGTTTCATAACTTACACTCAACACTACCTCTACTACCTGTCGATTACTCTTAACTTTACTACGTCTCCCTTTTATAGTAAGTCAGTCAAAACCTTTTTAATGAATTAACCATCGTCCTCAATTGACTAGTCCTTTCAGACAATACTTGTCTCCTAAAGGTCAGCCAAACTTTGTGATGTGCCTACGATCCTGAATTGTCAAGCACAGACCAAGGTATGTATTTTGACTATTTTATTTACTAATTGGTTTGTGAATTTTGTAGGGAAAATATTTTCTTAAAGCTTGAAATTTTGAAAGCGGGAATTTGTCTTCCCATTTACAAATTATGTAACCAAGCTAGTATTTAATATTTTTCATTTATTTTTGCAAAAACAATGGCCTTTATGTAATTTGAGTAAGCATTTAATTTAATCATGCATAATTAGGCATTAGGACTAGATTGTGTGGTTAGGATTAGTGGTGGCTTTAAGGTTGAGTTGCAACATTAGGTATAACCTTCAAGCCCACAACTTATGGCATAAATTCCAGCCCATTAGCCTTAGCCCACACACACTTAAACACTAAAGCAGCCTGTACTTCAGCTTCACGAAGCAGCCTAGTGAGCACTCAGCAACCGAGAAGCGATCTTCAGACGATCGCACAGCGAGCGACCACGAGCTTCAGAAATCGACGGCGAGCACTCTACGAGTGCACGGATTGCCGACCTGGATTAGCTAACCAACCGAAGCCTTTCCTTACTCCAAGCAAGCAGCCTCGTTAGCAGAAGTCTTCCATTTTGCGAACGCTAGCAGAAGCCCTCCAACGACTAGATTTTCCTCTGGTGATTTCCTAACCTAGCCACCTTAGGTATTTAAGCATCACTTTTGGTGTTTGTACGCAATTTTTTGATCAATACAAACCTATTTTGCTCTCTCTGAAAATCCAGAAGGATTTCTAGTTGCCATCAAGGTAAGTCACGGCTCTGCCGTGAAGAGTGTGCCTCCATTGATCATCAGTCTTAAGGCGGCTGTGATCTCTTAATTTCCCTCCCTCTCTGTTATCAGAGTTTAAAAGGCTGAGGATGATCGCTGGGCCCAGCAGCTGTTGTGTTTCCACTGGAAGGCATGCACCGAGAAGCATAACATGAGATAGCTTCTCGGTCAGCCAAGGGTTTTTCCACATTCTATTTCTCCTCCGCTGCATTTGTCTTACTTTTTAAACTTGTTCTGTTTTTACTCCCCCATTTTTTTGTCACTTCGCATCTCGAGTATTATCTTTTGTATAATTTTTTTTAACCCTTTATTGTCTCGAATTTTGTTGACCTTCCAACTTTGAGTAAATAGTCTTATCTTCTTCATTGATGAAGGTCAATACGAACACCCCTACGTAATCGCGTCTTCAACGTTGAGTCGTTCTATCATCCCTTCAACAATCTACTTAAGCTAATTTTTGAGTGTCACCATTGTCTAGGTACTCCCAATTCCTCGTGGGTTTAAGTTATTTAAATTCCTGCTATATTTTTCTTATCTACTTGTACGCACTAATAATATCTTGACAATCTAGAACATTCTCTAGTAAGCCTTACATCTAAACTCCAACTTCTCCTCCATTGATTTCATTCTAAACTCTAGGGGTCCGTCAATTAGGGTCTAGTTCCCATTTATTTAAACCTCACATTCTATAAGTTGTACCTCTCTTATGGAAATTGAATTTTAAGCGCTCAATTCTCACGGTTATGCCGGGTCATGGACTTTAACGCATAACTCTATCCTTCTTTTATTTGAAGTTTACATCATCCCCTCTCTATTCTTAAGCTTATTTCAACCTATTACCCAATTATAATTTCCAAACTTTTAACTCTATACTATATCTCTACTCTAATATCCTTCACTCCATTAACTGCCGAAATGAAACTATACCCGAAACAGTTGAAGGTTGGGCAGTTTCCTCTTCTCCAGTCAGGGCAAGCATCTTCGGTGCAACATTTTCCTGATCCCCACCCAATCATTCTCTGCCTGGCTTCAGGCAATCCTTGACATAGTGGCCAACCTCTCCACATCGAAAACACTTACCTGTGGCTAACCTACAGTTGCCATAGTGTTCCTTCTAGAATTTAGGACACAGGGGTCCCCGAGAAATTCCTCGTACACGGTTTTGTCAACTTGATTTGATTTCTTCCTTGCCCACCCTCTTCGTGCCGTGGTTATTGGGAGCAACTAATTCTTGGATCCTAGGATTTTCTCGGTTCATCAACATCGCAAGCTGACGAGATTGCCGATCAATAATTTGCGCCTGTCGGTCAATGAGTTGGGATTGTTGGGCAATGACACCCCTCAATAGATCTATGATGTCGTCCCTAGCGTCTCTACCTAGGACCATTTTATAGCTTCTATAAAATCAAACAAATTATCCTAAGAAAATTAAAATCAATTAAACTTATAAACATACTTACAGTTGAGGAAGGACGTCAGCGTAGTGGCTGTACAGTCGAGCAGTCTATAGAACCGTTTTTAAAACCCGGGGGCTCTGATACCATAAATTGAAACAACCCTTACACTATTCCTAATTTTGTCGTATTATTTTATTTTATTTTTTTCCTAATAACTTTAATTGCATTTAAGCAGAATTTAGAGTGGAAATTAAAACTTGTTAAGTCAGAATTGAAATTGAAAACAAAATTGTTAAAACATTCGAATATATTTTGAAAACCACTTAATATAACTTAAAAACAATTAAAAGAAAACTTAATTAAACTTAAAAACTGTAACGACCCCAACCCGGTCAGGGCCGTCACGGCCTAGCCATAACTTAATCCCAACTCAACCTCCCTACTTTCGTAGAACTATGTAATAAAATTTTTTTTTGACACTTCTGTAACTCACAGAAAACAACTAATTAAACATAATTTAAATCAATTTAAAACTGTTAATAAAAGGAGGGTAAAACCGTAAAACCGAATTTAAATAAAAAGTAAAACAGCATTTAATAAAAGAGTGGAACAACATTTAATAAAAAGTGGAACAGCCTTTAATAAAAGAGCATTTAATAAAAAGTGAAACAGCAATAAATGAGTGGAACAACATTTAATAAAAAGTGGAGATCGATCTCTATATAACATAGAGATCGATCGCTGGTCATTAAGGGAAAGGGGTGATCGATCTCTATAATTCATAGAGATCGATCGCTGGTTTTCCAATACCCATAAGCGATCAATTTCTATAAATAATAGAGATTGATCGCTGATGCTTCAGCAAGCAAGGGCGATCGATCTCTATATTATATAGAGATCGATCGCTGATGCTACTAAGCATAGCGATCAATCTCTTCTCTAATCAGCAATCAGTAGCTGACTCACGAACAAGGAGGGCTACTGATCGCTCTCCATTCCAGCGCCCAGTCGCTACATCCTTCTTTTCCCCTTAGCCCTCTGGGATTCACACATTCCAGAGAACAAACATCAATTGATTTCTATGAGGATGCTCTCTGAAATCACAGATTCCAGAGAGCAACTATAAACTTCATTCTCTTCCCTGCACCTTAAACACTTCAAATTTTACACACTAAACATGCTAAACACCTTAAAACCACTCGATCATTTAATTTCAGAACTTAACAGAAACTTCTTAAAAACAAATGGCGTGGGTAGCCTTAAAACTGAGTCAATCCCCACAGATTCAAAACGCCTAAATCATCAACATAACTTCAGTTATAATACTAACTTTACCCAAACAAAACAAAAGATACATCAATTCTTCCAGATAAACAACTCCAAGTCTACATTCTTTCACCTACACTCAAAATATCAAATTCGTCTAACAACCTAAATTTTCATCATTCTTTCTATTCATAACCGCTATACATCAAATACCCCAAAATATTCGGAGTTCGTACGCGAGTCATCATGCCAAGCCAAAACACACCTCGTCGCCACGATCCTCTCCCATCAACCACCTAAACATTTCCATCCTGAAGAAGATCCTCACCTTCGAAATCGTCACCTACATCATACGATAATTACATTAAGCCTAATGCTTAGTAAAGAGAGTGCACTAAACATAGCATTTCATATATGCATGACATTTTAAAACATGTTCGTTTTCGTTTTCATTTTCATTAACTGTAACATTTGTCTATATCATAGACCATTTCCTTGCCCCGTCAGAACCATGCCTTGCCCCGTCAGAACCATGCTTTGCCCCGTCAGAACCATATCATATTCCATTAGAACACATATCACATTTCATCAACATTTATCATTTTCCAGTTTAACATTTGCAAAACATTTATGTAAACAGTTCGTATGCACATTTTGGAAAAACATGATGCATGAGGACAAACGATCACGTAAGGAAACCATCAAAGACGCATCCTTAGACTTCTATGGCCCGTAGGCGGACGAACACGTAGTAAGACCAATCACTCATCCTAAAGTACCCGACACTCTAAAATCCCTTTTGACCAAATGAACTAAGCCATCGGAAACATACAATTTCTATATCGCTACGACGTAGGGCCTTAGGGGCCAGAAACCTAACACTCACTTACCTGGCGTCCTAGATATGCCGAGCACCGTCCGTTGAACTTGGTTTCCTAAGACATTTAACAAAACATCGTTAATATAAACTCTCAAACACCAAATCTAAACCATTCTACGTCTCGAGTTTGAACAATTTCTTCTAAAGCTCTAATTCTCTTCAATCATCATAAATACATCAATTTAGGGTATCACTTTAGTTAAACTATCAATTTCTCCTAAACCGAAAATTTCTCAATAAAACCCTAATTCAAAAATAACCCTAAATCAAGAATAAACACTTATAGAAATTAGTTCTTACCTAGAGCGTTGCTTTGCTGAAGAAAATGAAGGGAAAAATGGGAAGAAAAGTCGACGGCTGAAGGGAGGAATGGCGAAGAATGCAAATCGCCAGAGAGGGAGAAAAGGAGGAAAGAAAAGGGAGGCCGCGTTCTGGAGAAGAGAAAATGAGAAAAAGAGAGAGAGAGTCATGTATTTAAATTAAAAATTGATTTTCTAATTACCATTTTACCCTTAGTTAAATTTCCTAACTTAACTCGTCATTTCGTCCATCGATTTGGTTTCTCCAAAATTCCCTCATTTCTCCAAATATTTCTATTTATGTTTAGGATTCTAACGAAACTTCCCGTTCACAAATCGGACTTAATTCACTATTTCTACGAATTTTAACTCTATAATGCTTTAAATATTTAATACTTAAACCCTAAAATCGTAATTTCTAAAACGAAATTTCTCGGGCGTTACAAAAAATATGAAACAGGCGATCGATCGCCCCAAAGAGGCGATCGATCGCCCCAAAGAGGCGATCGATCGCCCCAAAGAGGCGATCGATCGCCCCAAAGAGGCGATCGATCGCCCCAAAGAGGCGATCGATCGCCCCAAAGAGGCGATCGATCGCCCCAAAGAGGCGATCGATCGCCCCAAAGAGGCGATCGATCGCCCCAAAGAGGCGATCGATCGCCCCAAAGAGGCGATCGATCGCCCCAAAGAGGCGATCGATCGCCCCAAAGAGGCGATCGATCGCCCCAAAGAGGCGATCGATCGCCCCAAAGAGGCGATCGATCGCCCCAAAGAGGCGATCGATCGCCCCAAAGAGGCGATCGATCGCCCCAAAGAGGCGATCGATCGCCCCAAAGAGGCGATCGATCGCCCCAAAGAGGCGATCGATCGCCCCAAAGAGGCGATCGATCGCCCCAAAGAGGCGATCGATCGCCCCAAAGAGGCGATCGATCGCCCCAAAGAGGCGATCGATCGCCCCAAAGAGGCGATCGATCGCCCCAAAGAGGCGATCGATCGCCCCAAAGAGGCGATCGATCGCCCCAAAGAGGCGATCGATCGCCCCAAAGAGGCGATCGATCGCCCCAAAGAGGCGATCGATCGCCCCAAAGAGGCGATCGATCGCCCCAAAGAGGCGATCGATCGCCCCAAAGAGGCGATCGATCGCCCCAAAGAGGCGATCGATCGCCCCAAAGAGGCGATCGATCGCCCCAAAGAGGCGATCGATCGCCCCAAAGAGGCGATCGATCGCCCCAAAGAGGCGATCGATCGCCCCAAAGAGGCGATCGATCGCCCCAAAGAGGCGATCGATCGCCCCAAAGAGGCGATCGATCGCCCCAAAGAGGCGATCGATCGCCCCAAAGAGGCGATCGATCGCCCCAAAGAGGCGATCGATCGCCCCAAAGAGGCGATCGATCGCCCCAAAGAGGCGATCGATCGCCCCAAAGAGGCGATCGATCGCCCCAAAGAGGCGATCGATCGCCCCAAAGAGGCGATCGATCGCCCCAAAGAGGCGATCGATCGCCCCAAAGAGGCGATCGATCGCCCCAAAGAGGCGATCGATCGCCCCAAAGAGGCGATCGATCGCCCCAAAGAGGCGATCGATCGCCCCAAAGAGGCGATCGATCGCCCCAAAGAGGCGATCGATCGCCCCAAAGAGGCGATCGATCGCCCCAAAGAGGCGATCGATCGCCCCAAAGAGGCGATCGATCGCCCCAAAGAGGCGATCGATCGCCCCAAAGAGGCGATCGATCGCCCCAAAGAGGCGATCGATCGCCCCAAAGAGGCGATCGATCGCCCCAAAGAGGCGATCGATCGCCCCAAAGAGGCGATCGATCGCCCCAAAGAGGCGATCGATCGCCCCAAAGAGGCGATCGATCGCCCCAAAGAGGCGATCGATCGCCCCAAAGAGGCGATCGATCGCCCCAAAGAGGCGATCGATCGCCCCAAAGAGGCGATCGATCGCCCCAAAGAGGCGATCGATCGCCCCAAAGAGGCGATCGATCGCCCCAAAGAGGCGATCGATCGCCCCAAAGAGGCGATCGATCGCCCCAAAGAGGCGATCGATCGCCCCAAAGAGGCGATCGATCGCCCCAAAGAGGCGATCGATCGCCCCAAAGAGGCGATCGATTGCCAAGCTCTCTGGAATTTTTCCAGAGAGCTCGGCCCCCTCCCTGCTTCTTTCCCTTTCTTTCTTCTTTCATAAGGGTAAATGCATGTTGTGCATATGAGTTTCAGAAACCATGCAACATTTTCTTATCATTACGTCGTAGACATATTGTCACCGAGATATCAGCCTGCTAAATGGAAAGGATTCATCCCGCGGTCGGACAACCCTTTCTATCTAGCAGAGGGGGGTACATGCTCACATATACAACAGCCATGCTTGAGCCCCACCTCGCGTGACCAGATAATAGATTACGTAGATTCATTTAGTTTCAGGCGATGTGGTATTGTGACAGACCCCTTTGTGCCTACACAATAGATCAATAGCCCCCTTTCAGGCCACATCACTTTTCATGAAAACATCGTGCAGGAGTTCATTTTCTATACTCATTTAAAAACCATGATGCATGAACACGTGCATAACATAACATTTACAATTTGTACCATCAAGACAATAAATGCATAATCTATATACGACATATATACCACCATCAAGACAATAACAAACCTAACCTTAACTACCCAACCAAAGCATATAAACAAACAATTCACCAATGATCCTCGACGCGACATTGACGTACGGTGTAGGCCAATCGGCCCTAGCGCACTGAGCTCCGTCCACGAGCGTTGTTCACCTAAGGCAATTTCACTTCAATCGATTTGTTCCAAAAGAACTGAACGTATCAAGCAAATGAGGTTGACTGTTACATGACTTGTGGTTAGAACCTAAGTTATCCATTTCACTTCAATCGATTTGTTCCAAAAGAACTGAACGTATCAAGCAAATGAGGTTGACTGTTACATGACTTGTGGTTAGAACCTAAGTTATCCATTTCACCTACAAGGTTTTAACTTGAAGTGATGAGAAAGACACGTATCGAGGACCCAATAAGCTTCATGGACGCGTAATTAGGACTTAGTAATGCGTTTGATGAAGTATAAGAACCTTCACTTCAATCGATTTGTTCCAAAAGAACTGAACGTATCAAGCAAATGAGGTTGACTGTTACATGACTTGTGGTTAGAACCTAAGTTATCCATTTCACTTCAATCGATTTGTTCCAAAAGAACTGAACGTATCAAGCAAATGAGGTTGACTGTTACATGACTTGTGGTTAGAACCTAAGTTATCCATTTCACTTCAATCGATTTGTTCCAAAAGAACTGAACGTATCAAGCAAATGAGGTTGACTGTTACATGACTTGTGGTTAGAACCTAAGTTATCCATTTCACTTCAATCGATTTGTTCCAAAAGAACTGAACGTATCAAGCAAATGAGGTTGACTGTTACATGACTTGTGGTTAGAACCTAAGTTATCCATTTCACCTTCAAGGTTTTAACTTGAAGTGATGAGAACGACGTGTATTGAGGACCCAATAAGCTTCATGGACGCGTAATTAGGACTTAGTAATGCGTTTGATGAAGTATAAGAACCTTCACTTCAATCGATTTGTTCCAAAAGAACTGAACGTATCAAGCAAATGAGGTTGACTGTTACATGACTTGTGGTTAGAACCTAAGTTATCCATTTCACTTCAATCGATTTGTTCCAAAAGAACTGAACGTATCAAGCAAATGAGGTTGACTGTTACATGACTTGTGGTTAGAACCTAAGTTATCCATTTCACTTCAATCGATTTGTTCCAAAAGAACTGAACGTATCAAGCAAATGAGGTTGACTGTTACATGACTTGTGGTTAGAACCTAAGTTATCCATTTCACTTCAATCGATTTGTTCCAAAAGAACTGAACGTATCAAGCAAATGAGGTTGACTGTTACATGACTTGTGGTTAGAACCTAAGTTATCCATTTCACCTTCAATGTTTTAACTTGAAGTGATGAGAACGACGTGTATTGAGGACCCAATAAGATTCATGGACGCAAAATTAGGACTTATTAATGCGTTTGATGAAGTATAAGAACCTTCGCTTCAATCGATTTGTTCCAAAAGAACTGAACGTATCAAGCAAATGAGGTTGACTGTTACATGACTTGTGGTTAGAACCTAAGTTATCCATTTCACCTTCAAGATTCTAACTTGAAGTGATGAGAACGACGTGTATTGAGGACCCAATAAGCTTCATGGACGCGTAATTAGGACTTAGTAATGCGTTTGATGAAGTATAAGAACCTTCACTTCAATCGATTTGTTCCAAAAGAACTGAACGTATCAAGCAAATGAGGTTGACTGTTACATGACTTGTGGTTAGAACCTAAGTTATCCATTTCACTTCAATCGATTTGTTCCAAAAGAACTGAACGTATCAAGCAAATGAGGTTGACTGTTACATGACTTGTGGTTAGAACCTAAGTTATCCATTTCACTTCAATCGATTTGTTCCAAAAGAACTGAACGTATCAAGCAAATGAGGTTGACTGTTACATGACTTGTGGTTAGAACCTAAGTTATCCATTTCACTTCAATCGATTTGTTCCAAAAGAACTGAACGTATCAAGCAAATGAGGTTGACTATTACTTAACTTGTGGTTAGAACCTAAGTTATCCATTTCACCTTCAATGTTTTAACTTGAAGTGATGAGAACGACGTGTATTGAGGACCCAATAAGCTTCATGGACGCGTAATTAAGACTTAGTAATGCGTTTGATGAAGTATAAGAACCTTCACTTCAATCGATTTTTTCCACAAGAACTGAACGTATGAAGCAGATGAGGTTGACTGTTAAAAAACTTGTGGTTAGAACGTAAGTTATCCATTTCACCTTCAATGTTTTTACTTGAAGTGATGAGAACGACGTGTATTGAGGACCCAATAAGTTTCATGGACACGTAATTAAGACTTAGTAATGCGTTTGATAAAGTATAAGAACCTTCACTTCAATCGATTTGTACCAAAAGAACTGAACGTATCAAGCAAATGAGGTTGACTGTTACATGACTTGTGGTTAGAACCTAAGTTATCCATTTCACTTCAATCGATTTGTTCCAAAAGAACTGAACGTATCAAGCAAATGAGGTTGACTGTTACATGACTTGTGGTTAGAACCTAAGTTATCCATTTCACCTCTAATGTTTTAACTTGAAGTGATGAGAACGACGTGTATTGAGGACCCAATAAACTTCATGGACGCGTAATTAAGACTTAGTAATGCGTTTGATAAAGTAAAAGAACCTTCACTTCGATCGATTTGTACCAAAAGAACTGAACGTATCAAGCAAATGAGTTTGATTGTTACATGACTTGTGGTTAGAACATAAGTTATCCATTTCACCTTCAATGTTTTTACTTGAAGTGATGAGAACGACGTGTATTGAGGACCCAATAAGCTTCATGGATGCGTAATTAAGACTTAGTAATGCGTTTGATGAAGTATAAGAACCTTCACTTCAATCGATTTGTTCCAAAAGAACTGAACGTATCAAGCAAATGAGGTTGACTGTTACAAGACTTGTGGTTAGAACCTAAGTTATCCATTTCACCTTCAATGTTTTTACTTGAAGTGATGAGAACGACGTGTATTGAGGACCCAATAAGCTTCATGGACGCGTAATTAAGACTTAGTAATGCGTTTGATGAAGTATATGAACCTTCACTTCAATTGATTTATTCCAAAAGAACTAAACGTATCAAGCAAATGAGTTTGACAGTTACATGACTTGTGGTTAGAACCTAAGTTATCCATTTGACCTTCAATGTTTTAATTTGAAGTGATGAGAACGACGAGTATCGAGGACCCAATAAGCTTCATGGACTCGTAATTAGGACTTAGTAATGCGTTTGATAAAGTATAAGAACCTTCTTTTCAATCAATTTATTCCAAAAGAACTTAACGTATCAAGCAAATGAGGTTGACTGTTACATGACTTGTGGTTAGAACCTAAGTTATCCATTTCACCTTCAATGTTTTAACTTGAAGTCATGAGAACGACGTGTATTGAGGACCTAATAAACTTCATGTACGCGTAATTAGGACTTAGTAATGCGTTTGATGAAGTATAAGAACCTTCACTTCAATCAATTTATTCCAAAAGAACTGAACGTATCAAGCAAATAATGTTAACTGTTACATGACTTGTGGTTAGAACCTAAGTTATCCATTTCACCTTCAATGTTTTTACTTGAAATGATGATAACGACGTGTATTGAGGACCCAATAAGCTTCATGAACAAGTAATTAGAACTTAGTAATGCGTTTGATAAAGTATAAGAACTTTCACTTCAATCGATTTGTTCCCCAAGAACTGAACGTATCAAGCAAATGAGGTTGACTGTTACAGGATTTGTGGTTAGAACCAAAGTTATCCATTTCACCTTCAATGTTTTAACTTGAAGTGAGGAGAATGACATGTATTGAGGTCCCAATAAGCTTCATGGAAGCGTAATTAAGACTTAGTAATGCGTTTGATGAAGTCTAAGAACCTTCACTTCAATCGATTTTTTCCACAAGAACTGAACGTATGAAGCAGATGAGGTTGACTGTTAAAAAACTTGTGGTTAGAACGTAAGTTATCCATTTCACCTTCAATGTTTTTACTTGAAGTGATGAGAACGACGTGTATTGAGGACCCAATAAGTTTCATGGCACGTAATTAAGATTTAGTAATGCGTTTGATTAAGTATAAGAACCTTCACTTCAATCGATTTGTTTCAAAAGAACTGAACATATCATGCAAATGAGGTTGACTGGTACAAGACTTGTGGTTAGAACCTAAGTTATCCATTTCACCTTCAATGTTTTTACTTGAAGTGATGAGAACAATGTGTATTGAGGACCCGATAAGCTTCTTGGACGCGTAATTAAAACTTAGTAATGCGTTTGATTAAGTATAAGAACCTTCACTTCAATCGATTTGTTCCAAAAGAACTGAACATATCATGCAAATGAGGTTGACTGTTACAAGACTTGTGGTTAAAACCTGAGTTATCAATTTCACCTTCGATTTTTTAACTTGAAGTGATGAGAACAACGTGTTTTGAGGACCCAATAAGCTTCATGGACGCATAATTATGACTTAGTAATGCGTTTGATGAAGTATATGAACCTTCAGTTCAAGTGATTTATTCAAAAAGAACTGAACACATCAAGCAAATGAGTTTGACAGTTACAAGACTTGTGGTTAGAACCTAGGTTATCCATTTCACTTCAATCGATTTGTTCCAAAAGAACTGAACGTATCAAGCAAATGAGGTTGATTGTTACATGACTTGTGGTTAGAACCTAAGTTATCCATTTCACCTTCAATGTTTTAACTTGAAGTGATGAGAACGACGTGTATTGAGGACCCAATAAGCTTCATGGACGCGTAATTAAGACTTAGTAATGCGTTTGATGAAGTATAAGAACCTTCACTTCAATCAATTTATTCCAAAAGAACTGAACGTATCAAGCAAATGAGGTTGACTGTTACATGACTTGTGGTTAGAACCTAAGTTATCCATTTCACCTTCAATGTTTTAATTTGAAGTGATGAGAACAACGTGTATCGAGGACCCAATAAGCATCATGGACTCGTAATTATGACTTAGTAATGCGTTTGATAAAGTATAAGAACCTTCTTTTCATTTGAGTTATTCCAAACGAACTTAACGTAACAAGCAAAGGAGGTTGACTGTTACATGACTTGTGGTTAGAACCTAAGTTATCCATTTCACCTTCAATGTTTTAACTTGAAGTGATGAGAACGACGTGTATTGAGGACCCAATAAGCTTCATGGACGCGTAATTAAGACTTAGTAATGCGTTTGATGAAGTATAAGAACCTTCACTTCAATCAATTTATTCCAAAAGAACTGAACGTATCAAGCAAATAATGTTAACTGTTACATGACTTGTGGTTAGAACCTAAGTTATCCATTTCACCTTCAATCGATTTGTTCCAAAAGAACTGAACGTATCAAGCAAATGAGGTTGACTGTTACATGACTTGTGGTTAGAACCTAAGTTATCCATTTCACCTTCAATGTTTTAACTTGAAGTGATGAGAACAACGTGTATTGAGGACCCAATAAGCTTCATGGACACGTAATTAGGACTTAGTAATGCGTTTGATAAAGTATAAGAACATTCACTTCAATCGATTTGTTCCAAAAGAACTGAACGTATCAAGCAAATGAGGTTGACTGTTACATGACTTGTGGTTAGAACCTAAGTTATCCATTTCACCTTCAATGTTTTAACTTGAAGTGATGAGAACGACGTGTATTGAGGACCCAATAAGCTTTATGGACTCGTAATTAAGACTAAGTAATACGTTTGATGAAGTATAAGAACCTTCACTTCAATCGATTTGTTTCAAATGAACTGAACATATCATGCAAATGAGGTTGACTGTTACAATACTTGTGGTTATAACCTAAGTTCTCCATTTCACCTCTAATGTTTTAACTTGAAGTGATGAGAACGACGTGTATTGAGGACCCAATAAACTTCATGGACGCGTAATTAAGACTTAGTAATGCGTTTGATAAAGTAAAAGAACCTTCACTTCGATCGATTTGTACCAAAAGAACTGAACGTATCAAGCAAATGAGTTTGATTGTTACATGACTTGTGCTTAGAACATAAGTTATCCATTTCACCTTCAATGTTTTAACTTGAAGTGATGAGAACGACGTGTATTGAGGACCCAATAAGCTTCATGGACGCGTAATTAGGACTTAGTAATGCGTTTGATGAAGTATAAGAACCTTCACTTCAATGTTTTAACTTGAAGTGATGAGAACGACGTGTATTGAGGACCCAATAAGCTTCATGGACGCGTAATTAAGACTTAGTAATGCGTTTGATGAAGTATAAGAACCTTCACTTCAATCGATTGTTCCAAAAGAACTGAACGTATCAAGCAAATGAGGTTGACTGTTACATGACTTGTGGTTAGAACATAAGTTATCCATTTGATCATCAACGTTTTAATTGGAAGTGATGAGAACGACGAGTATCGAGGACCCAATAAGCTTCATGGACTCGTAATTAGGACTTAGTGATGCGTTTGATAAAGTATAAGAACCTTCACTTCAATCGATTGTTCCAAAAGAACTGAACGTATCAAGCAAATGAGGTTGACTGTTACATGACTTGTGGTTAGAACCTAAGTTATCCATTTCACCTTCAATGTTTTAACTTGAAGTGATGAGAACGACGTGTATTGAGGACCCAATAAGCTTCATGGACGCGTAATTAAGACTTAGTAATGCGTTTGATGAAGTATAAGAACCTTCACTTCAATGTTTTAACTTGAAGTGATGAGAACGACGTGTATGAGGACCCAATAAGCTTCATGGACGCGTAATTAGGACTTAGTAATGCGTTGATGAAGTATAAGAACATTCACTTCAATCGATTGTTCCAAAAGAACTGAACGTATCAAGCAAATGAGGTTGACTGTTACATGACTTGTGGTTAGAACCTAAGTTATCCATTTCACCTTCAATGTTTTAACTTGAAGTGATGAGAACGACGTGTATGAGGACCCAATAAGCTTCATGGACGCGTAATTAGGACTTAGTAATGCGTTTGATGAAGTATAAGAACCTTCACTTCAATTGATTTGTTCCAAAAGAACTGAACGTATCAAGCAAATGAGGTTTGCTGTTACATGATTTGTGGTTAGAACATAAATTATCCATTTTACCTTCAATGTTTTAACTTGAAGTGATGAGAACGACGTGTATTGAGGACGCATTAAGCTTCATGGATGCGTAATTAAGACCTAATAATGCGTTTGATGAAGTATAAGAACCTTCACTTCAATTGATTTGTTCCAAAATAACAGAATATAACATGGAAATAAGGTTGACCGTTACAAGACTTGTGGTTAGAACCTAAGTTATCCATTTCACCTTCAATGTTTTAACTTGAACTGATGAGAATGACATGTATTGAGAAACCAATAAACTTCATGGACGCGTAATTAAGACTTAGTAATGCGTTTGATGAAGTATAATAACCTTCACTTCAATCGATTTGATCCAAAAGAACTGAACGTATCAAGCAAATGAGGTTGACTGTTACATGACTTGTGGTTAGTACATACGTTATCAATTTCACCTTGGATTTTTTATTTTGAAGTGATGAGAACGACGTGTATTGTGGACCAAATAAGCTTCAAGGATGCGTAATTAAAACTTAGTAATGTGTTTGATGAAGTATAAGAACCTTCACTTCAATCGATTTGTTCCAAAAGAACTGAACGTATCAATCAAATGAGGTTGACTGTTACATGAGTTGTGATTAGAACCTAAGTTATCCATTTCACCTTCAAAGTTTTAACTTAAAATTATGAGAACGACGTGTATTGAGGATACAATAAGCTTCATGGAAGTATAATTAAGACTTAATAATCCGTTTGATGAAGTATAAGAACATTCACTTCAATCGATTTGTTCCAAAAGAACTGAACGTATTAAGCAAATGAGGTTGACTGTTACTAGACTTGTGGTTAGAACCTAAGTTATCCATTTCACCTTCAATGTTTTAACTTGAAGTGATGACAACAACGTGTATTGAGGACCCAATAAACTTCACGGACGCGTAATTAAGACTTAGTAATGCTTTTGATGAAGTATAAGAACCTTCACTTCAATCGATTTGTTCCAAAAGAACTGAACGTATTAAGCAAATGAGGTTGACTGTTACTAGACTTGTGGTTAGAACCTAAATTATCCATTTCACCTTCAATGTTTTAACTTGAAGTGATAAGAACGACGTGTATTGAGGACCCAATAAGCTTCATAGACGCATAATTAAGACTAGTATAAGAACCTTCACTTCAATCGATTTGTTCCAAAAGAACTGAACGTATCAAGCAAATGAGGTTGACTGTTACATGACTTGTGGTTTGAACCTAAGTTATCCATTTCACCTTCAATGTTTTAACTTGAAGTGAAGAGAACGTCGTGCATTGAGGACCCAATAAACTTCATGGACGCGTAATTAGGACTTAGTAATGCTTTTGATGAAGTATAAGAAACTTTCAATTCAATCGATTTGTTCCAAAAGAACTGAACGTATCAAGCAACTGAGGTTGACTGTTACAGGACTTGTGTTTCGAACCTAAGTTATCCAATTCACCTTCAATGTTTTAACTGTAAGTGATGAGAACGACGTGTATTGAGGACCCAATAAGCTTAATGGACACGTAATTAAGACTTAGTAATGAATTTGATGAAGTATAAGAAACTTTCAATTCAATCGATTTGTTCCAAAAGAACTGAACGTATCAAGCAAATGAGGTGACTGTTACATGACTTGTGGTTAGAACCTAAGTTATCCATTTCACCTTCAATGTTTTAACTGTAAGTGATGAGAACGACGTGTATTGAGGACCCAATAAGCTTAATGGACACGTAATTAAGACTTAGTAATGAATTTGATGAAGTATAAGAAACTTTCAATTCAATCGATTTGTTCCAAAGGAACTGATGTATTAAGAAAATGAGGTTGACTGTTATAGGACTTGTGGTTAGAACCTAAGTTATCCATTTCATTTTCGATGTTTTAACTTGAAGTGATGACAACGACGTGTATTAATAACCCAATAAGCTTCATGGACGCGTAATTAAGACTTAGTAATGCTTTTGATGAAGTATAAGAACCTTCACTTCAATTAATTTGTTCAAAAAGAACTGAATATATCAAGCAAATGAGGTTGACTGTTACATGACTTGTGGTTAGAACCTAAGTTATCTATTTCACCTTCAATGTTTTAATTTGAAATGATGATAACGACGTGTATTGAGGACCCATAAAACTTCATGGACGCGTAATTAGACTTAGTAATGCGTTTGATAAAGTATAATAACCTTCACTTCAATCGATTTGTTTCAAAAGAACTGAACGTATCAAGCAAATGAGGTTGACTGTAACATGACTAGTGGTTAGAACCTAAGTTATCTATTTCACCTTCAAGGTTTTAACTCGAAGTGATGAATACGACGATTATTGAGGACCCAATAAGCCTCATGGGCTCGTACATTGGAATTAGTAACGCGTTTGATAAAGTATAAGAACCTTCACTATAATCGATTTATTCTAAAAGAACTGAACGTATCAAGCAAATGAGGTTGACTGTTACATGACTTGTGTGGTTAGAACCTAAGTTATCGATTTCACCTTAAATTTTTTAACTTGAAGTGATCAGAACGACGTGTATTGAGGACTCAATAAGCTTAATGGACGTGTAATTAAGACTTAGTAATGTATTTGATGAAGTATAAGAACCTTTCAATTCAATCGATTTGTTATAAAGGAACTTAATGTATCAAGAAAATGAGGTTGGCTGTTATAGAACTTGTGGTTAGAACCTAAGTTATCCATTTCATCTTCGATGTTTTACCATGAAGTGATAACAACGATGTGTATTGAGAACCCAATAAGCTTCATGGGCGCATAATTAAGACTTAGTAATACTTTTGATGAAGTATAAGAACCTTCACTTCAATCGATTTGTTCCAAAAGAACTGAACGTATCAAAAAAATGAGGTTGACTGTTACATGACTTGTGGTTTGAACCTAAGTTATCTATTTCACCTTCAATGTTTTAACTTGAAATGATGAGAACGACGTGTATTGAGGACCCAATAAACTTCATGGACGCGTAATTAAGACTTAGTAATGCGTTTGATGAAGTATAATAACCTCCACTTCAATCGATTTGTTCAAAAAGAACTGAACGTATCAAGCAAATGAGGTTGACTGTTACATGACGTGTGGTTAGAACCTAAATTATTCATTTCACCTTCAAGGTTTTAACTTGAAGTGATGAGAACGACGATTATTGAGTACCCAATAAGCCTCATGGACTCATAACTAGGACTTAGTAACGCGTTTGATAAAGTATAAGAACCTTCACTTCAATCGATTTGTTCCAAAAGAACTAAACGTATCAAGCTAATGAGGTTGACTGTTACATGACTTGTGTGGTTAGAACCTAAGTTGTCGATTTCACCTTAAATTTTTTAACTTGAAGTGATCAGAACGACGTGTATTGAGGACCCAATAAGCTTCATGGATGCGTAATTAAGATTTATTAATATGTTTGATTAAGTATAAGAACCTACATTTTCAATCGATTTGTTCCAAAAGACAAATGAGGTTGACTGTTACATGACTTGTGGTTATAAGCTAAGTTATCCATTTCTCCTTCAATGATTTAACTTAAAGTGATTACAACGACTTGTATTGATAAACCAATAAGCTTCATAGACGCGTAATTAAGACTTAGTAATGCGTTTGATGAAGTATAAGAACCTTCACTTCAATCGATTTGTTCCAAAAGAACTGAACGTATCAAGCAAATGAGGTTGACTGTTACATGACTTGTGGTTAGAACCTAAGTTATCCATTTCACCTTCAAGGTTTTAACTTGAAGGGATGAGAACGACGAGTATTGAGGACCCAATAAGCCTCATGGACTCATACCTAGGACTTAGTAACGCGTTTGATAAAGTATAAGAACCTTCACTTCAATCGATTTGTTCCAAAACAACTGAACGTATCAAGCAAATGAGGTTGACTGTTACATGACTTGTGTGGTTAGAACCTAAGTTGTCGATTTCACCTTAAATTTTTTAACTTGAAGTGATCAGAACGACGTGTATTGAGGACCCAATAAGCTTCATCGACGCGTAATTAAGACTTAGTAATACGTTTGATTAAGTATAAGAACCTACACTTCAATCGATTTGTTCCAAAAGAACTGAATGCTTCAAGCAAATTAGGTTGACTGTTACATGACTTGTGGTTAGAACCTAAGTTATCCAATACACCAATCAAATTAGAAATTAAACTCAATCAAAACTTTCTAAATTCAACCAATGCTCTCTGGAAACCGAATTCCAGAGAGTGAACTTCATATATCTAATGCCTTTTATCACCAATACACCAATCAAATTAGAAATTAAACTCAATCAAAACTTTCTAAATTCAACCAATGCTCTCTGGAAACCGAATTCCAGAGAGTGAACTTCATATATCTAATGCCTTTTATCACCAATACACCAATCAAATTAGAAATTAAACTCAATCAAAACTTTCTAAATTCAACCAATGCTCTCTGGAAACCGAATTCCAGAGAGTGAACTTCATATATCTAATGCCTTTTATCACCAATACACCAATCAAATTAGAAATTAAACTCAATCAAAACTTTCTAAATTCAACCAATGCTCTCTGGAAACCGAATTCCAGAGAGTGAACTTCATATATCTAATGCCTTTTATCACCAATACACCAATCAAATTAGAAATTAAACTCAATCAAAACTTTCTAAATTCAACCAATGCTCTCTGGAAACCGAATTCCAGAGAGTGAACTTCATATATCTAATGCCTTTTATCACCAATACACCAATCAAATTAGAAATTAAACTCAATCAAAACTTTCTAAATTCAACCAATGCTCTCTGGAAACCGAATTCCAGAGAGTGAACTTCATATATCTAATGCCTTTTATCACCAATACACCAATCAAATTAGAAATTAAACTCAATCAAAACTTTCTAAATTCAACCAATGCTCTCTGGAAACCGAATTCCAGAGAGTGAACTTCATATATCTAATGCCTTTTATCACCAATACACCAATCAAATTAGAAATTAAACTCAATCAAAACTTTCTAAATTCAACCAATGCTCTCTGGAAACCGAATTCCAGAGAGTGAACTTCATATATCTAATGCCTTTTATCACCAATACACCAATCAAATTAGAAATTAAACTCAATCAAAACTTTCTAAATTCAACCCACTCTCAGCGGACTTTGCGAAATCCAACTGCGTGGATATATCTAAAAACCGAGACTATCCGTAACATCCTATAACGTGTCAAAACATTTCTACATAACGTTCAATACAATTAAAACCAAACAGTTCTACAATGTCAAAACAAATGTCATTATTTAAACATCCTATAATGTTTATAAATCTATCAGCCCAAAATATCCCTAAACCCTCAAAACTCTATACATACTTCCCACGGGTCGGTTAAGCCTCGACTGCACCAGCACACCACCGCAGCCATCCTCCGTCAACTGTATCATGCCTCAGGAGGAGGAATTACATCCTCACCTGGTTCCTCGATATCTAGGTCACCTACACCATACAATACACTATGAGATAAAATCTCAGTAAGCTCTAGTAAATGCTATGCATGCTGTGCGTATGAGTTCGATAAACCATGCTTTATTTTATCTTACTATGCAATGCTCAATACGCCTTTCGGCCAATACAATACGCCTTTCGGCCAATGCTATGCTCAATACGCCTTTCGGCCAATACAATACGCCTTTCGGCCAATACAATACGCCTCTCGGCCAATACAATACGCCTTTCGGCCAATACTATGCTCAATACGCCTTTCGGCACAGTTATATCAATACGCCTTTTGGCACAGTTATATCAATACGCCTTTCGGCACAGTTATATCAATACGCCTTTCGGCCAATACAATACGCCTTTTGGCCAATACAATACGCCTTTCGGCCAATACACAATAAGCCTTACGGCCAATGATCAATAAGCCTTACAGTCGATGCACTGCTTTACGTTATCTTTAAAAACTATGTGCGGAAGTTCTTTTTCATGTTTTCTTTTTTAAAACGAGTGATGCGTGAACAGTTCAATATCTTACATTAAACAAGCAATAACATATACCATCAGGACTGTAAAGCATAACCTATAAACCTCTAGACCTAGCTACCCAACCGTGACAATTAAACATAAAGCATCTCCAAAATTCCTCGAGACGATTTGACGTACGGTGTAGGCCTATCGGCCAAATAAAATCACGAGAACTTACCTCGTGCACGCTGCAATCTAAGCTTCATCCACGAGCGCTGTTTACCTAAGCAATTTACAAGGATTGACGTTAAAACGAGTTTAAGCTATCGATTGTCCAAATTTACAAAACCTTAATTTCTCAATTTTTTAACATTTTCACAAATTGATTTAATTTCGTCCAATAACGTCAATACGTCTTTTATATCGTCAATCATAATCAAACTATGAATTTCGGATCCTAAATCGACATTTTTATCGAAACCTAAACGAAACCCTAATTATTTAAACGTTACGAAACTCGAAATCTAACGCTCTAAAACTATAGAGACATACCTAGAACGTCGATTGGAGGAAAAAGCGTGAAGAAAACGAGACGAACGGAGGTCGGATCAGAGGTCGGAGCCGTGAAATCGTCGGCGGCCAAAGAGGGTTTGCGCGAGGGAGAAAAGAAAACAGAGAGGAAATGGCATTCTGGAGAAGAGAAAGAAAGGCTTTGCCTTTTTTAATAAAAAAAATGATTTGTCAAAAGACCAAAATGCCCTTAGCTCTTATTTCTTTCTTGTTTCGTCCTTCGTTTCGTTAATCGTCCAGCGATTCGACTTTTCCAAATTTCCATATTTTGCCAATATATCCAACTTAGTATTTGAGACTTATTAAAACTGTCCGTTCGCAATTCGGACCTAAATTACTATTTTTACGAGAACGTCTTTTACATTACGAAAAGTGTATTTACTCGGAATATAGTGTTTAATCTCCGAAAATTCCCATAATTTCCTTAAAATTCCTATTAATCGTTAGGATCGTAATGACGCTTTCTTTTCGTGAAACGGACCTGATTTGACATATTTACCAAAAATGCCATTATATAATAAAATAATAATATAATACATTATATCTGAAATCCGTACAAGCCGGATATTACATTCTACCCTCCTTATTCAGAATTTTGTCCACAAAATTAAATCATACAAACAAATCAGGATATCTAGTCATCATATCCTGCTGTCGCTCCCAAGTCGCTTCTTCCACCTCGTGATTCCGCCATAGAACTTTAACTAGCGGAATTTCTTTGTTGCGCAAAATCTTGATGGAAGTCTCCAAAATACGTACCGGCCTCACCTCATAGCTCAAGGTAGGCTGTACCTCGATCTCTGTAGTCTCCACAACATGTGATGGATCACGTAGACATCTCCGAATCATGGACACGTGGAATACGTCGTGGATACCCTCCATAGAAGCCGGAAGCTGCAATCTGTACGCCAACTTCCCGATCCTCTTCAGAATAGGAAAGGGCCCCACATAACGAGGGTTTAACTTACCCCTCCTTCCAAATCTCGCAACGCCTTTGAACGGAGAAACTTTGAGGTAGACCTCGTCACCTTCTTCGAACTCTAACTCTCTCCGTCTGGTGTCAACATAGCTCTTCTGTCTGCTCTGAGCTACCTCGATACGCTGTTGGATAATGGCAATCTGCTCTGTCGTCTGCTGTAGAATCTCTGGACCCACGATGCTGGCCTCGCCAACCTCGTCCCAATACAGTGGAGATCTACACTTTCGACCATATAAGGCTTCATACGGAGCCATACCGATAGTAGCCTGGAAGCTGTTATTATAAGAGAACTCGATCAGTGGCAAATACCTGCTCCACGATCCCTGAAACTCCAGCACACATGCTCTGAGCATATCCTCCAGAATCTGATTCGTCCTCTCTGTCTGTCCATCAGTCTGAGGATGAAATGCGGTGCTGAAATCAAGATGAGTCCCCATAGCCTTGTGCAGGCTCTTCCAGAACTTTGACGTGAATCTCGGATCTCGATCTGAGACAATAGAAACTGGCACGCCGTGAAGTCTAACAATCTCCTGTACATAGAGCTCTGCAAGCTGATCCATAGAAGACGTCATCCTCACAGATAAGAAGTGGGCCGACTTTGTCAATCGGTCCACAATAACCCATATGCCATCATGGCCCTTTGCCGTCCTCGGGAGTCCCACAATAAAGTCCATGGAGATCTGCTCCCACTTCCACTCCGGAATCGGCAGTGGCAATAACGTTCCGGCCGGCCTCTGATGCTCTGCCTTCACCTGTTGACATATCAAACAAGTTTCAACGTACTTGGCAACCTCCCTCTTCATGTTCGGCCACCAGTAATGTCGCTTCAAATCCTGGTACATCTTGGTACTTCCCGGGTGCACAGAATATGCCGAAGAATGTGCCTCGGCCAATATCTCCTTCTTTAGATCCTCGTCACTAGGCACGTACCACCTATGCCTGAACTTCAGAATACCATCCTCTGATAAATGGAAATCTGACGAGTCTCCCAATGTCATGCTCGATCGAAGCTCCATACACTCCGTATCACTCTGCTGAGCCTCGCGTATACGATCAAGAATGGCCGGCCTGAGAGAAATGTTGGCGAGCATACTGGACAACTCTGCCACTATCTCCACATCGAATCTCTCAATCTCAGACCGCAACGTAACTGACATCGTTGCTAATGAAGGCTGACTCGCAGAAGGCACTCTACTCAATGCATCAGCTACCTTGTTCGCCTTCTCTGGGTGGTACTTGATATCAAAATCGTAATCATTGACGAACTCAAGCCATCGCCTCTGTCGCATATTCAGCTCTTTCTGCGTAAATAAGTACTTCAAGCTCTTGTGGTCGGAAAATATCTTGCACTGCTGCCCATATAAATAATGCCTCCATATCTTTAGTGCGAAGACCACAGCTGCTAACTCGAGGTCGTGCGTGGGGTAATGCTGCTCGTACGGCTTCAACTGCCGAGAAGCATAAGAAATAACTCTCCCCTCCTGCATCAATACACAACCGAGTCCCACTCCCGATGCGTCACAATAAACACTGTATCTGACACCTTCATCCGGTAGCGCCAGTACTGGAGCGGTGGTCAATCTCTGCTTTAGCTCCATAAAACTATCATCACAAGCAGGCGACCAAATAAATCTCTCGTTCTTCCGAGTCAATCGAGAGAGAGGAAGTGCGATCTTTGAGAACCCCTCTATAAACTTCCGATAATAACCGGCCAACCCGAGAAATCCACGCACCTCACGTACGTTCTTCGGCTGTGGCCAATCTCTTACCACCTGAATCTTGCCCGGATCCACAGAAACTCTGTCCTGTGATATAATATGGCCAAGGAAGCTCACCCTGTCAAGCCAGAACTCGCACTTCGAAAACTTTGGATACAGATGGTGCTGACATAGGGTCCTCAGAACAATCCTCAGATGCTCCTCGTGTTCTTCCTTCGTCTTAGAGTAGATCAATATGTCGTCGATGAAAACCACCACGAACTTGTCCAGATACTCCTTGAAGACACGGTTCATCAAGTCCATAAACGTTGCAGGGGCATTAGTAAGTCCAAAAGACATGACAAGGAACTCATAATGCCCATACCTCGTTCGGAATGCCGTCTTCGGTATATCATCCATACGGACCTTCAGCTGATTGTAACCCGAGCGGAGATCAATCCTGGAAAATACACGGGCACCCTGTAGCTGATCAAATAAGTCGTCAATCCAGGGCAGTGGATATTTATTCTTCACTGTGAGCTTATTCAGCTCCCTGTAATCAATGCACATCCTAAGGGTCCCGTCTTTCTTCTTGACAAACAGAACGGGTGCACCCCAAGGCGATACACTGGGTCGAATAAATCCCTTCTCTAACAACTCATCAAGCTGAATCCTCAGCTCTCTCAACTCATCTGGTGCCAGCCGATACGGGTTCTTGAACCTCGGCGCGGAGTTTGGATAGACATCGATAGTGAATTCGATCTCCCGGTCTGGTGGTAACCCGGGAAGATCAACAAGAAATATCCCAGAAAACTCTCTGACGATAGGAATGTCGCTCGGCGTCAATCCGCTGAGCAACTGACAATCCAATACAGAGACCAAATAAATAGAGCACGCACCTTTAAACTGCTCGTTGACCATCATGGAATAAGAGATAGGCGAGCTACTCAATCTGCTCATCGCCTGATAAGAAAACTCAGCTTTACCCGGAGGTCGAAAGGTAACAATCCTGGATCGACAGTCGATGGTGGCGAAATGCTGTGACAGCCAGTCCATCCCCAAAATAAGGTCATAATGCTCTATGCCCATAACAATGAGGCGAGCATAGAGAGTACGGTCCCCAATCGAGATAATATTGCCCTGCACTACACGGCCGGACTGCATACGCTCTCCTGAAGGTAGCATCACGCTATACTCGCATTCTGCTAACTCAGGCGCGAGCCTCAATCTCGACACTCAAGCGGTGGAAACAAAAGAATGTGTAGCCCCCGTGTCTAACAAAGAAAATACGGGAACGCCAGTAAGTAATATAGTACCTGCTATCACGGCAGGCTGATCCTCGTTATCAACATCACCAGGCTCGATAAGAGCGAAGACCATGGGCATAACGCTCCTCTGACCGCTGCCCGACTGATCTAGGCCCCTCTTCGGGCAGTCTTTAGCAAAATGGCCTGGCTCACCACACCAATAACATACATTTGTGCCCATCCGGCACTGGCCAGAGTGTTCCCTCAGACATTTAGAACAAACAGGTGTCTGAGAAGCAACCTGTACCTGCTTTCCCTTTCCACGGTCATTACCTCCCTCAAGAGGCCTCTTCGCACCCCTCTGCTGCTGCTGGGGTTGTGCTCTCGGCTGCCAATCTCGGTTCAGTGACTGAGGTCGAATCTCTCGGAAGAAGCCCTTAGATGGCTCCCTCGATCTAATCGAACTCTGCTCAACAGCCTCGATGTCGAGCGCCCTGGCCACAATATCGTCATAGGATACATGTCGTACCCCAGATATGGTAAGGCGCATCTGGAACTCCTGGCTAAGTCCCTGTAGGAATCGGCGTACCTTATCCTCGTTAATGCTGACCTGGCGTGGTGCAAATCGAGAAAGAGCCTCGAACCTCCTCACATACTCGGCAATAGAAGCAGTCTGCCGCAACTGCATAAACTCAACCATCTTCGTCTCTCGTACAGTATGGCTGAAATACTTGTCGTAGAACAACTCTCTGAATCTCTCCCAGCCCATAACAGTCACATCGGTAGTCGTCTTCACAGTGTCCCACCAAAATCGGGCATCTAAGGCCAGGTGGTAAGTCACCAACGCCGCCCTCTCCCCGTCCTCAATGCTAGCATACGCCAGCATGTCCTCCATTGTGCGAATCCACTCCTCAGCTGAAGAGGGATCTGTGGACTGTCTGGTGAATACTGGGGGCTGGAGCTTTTGAAATCTCTCCATCCCACGGTTAAGCGAAACGGCTGTCTCCCGGGCTCTAATGCCCTCACGGTCAATCAACGTACCCAGCTGTTGAGACTGTCTCTCCATCTGCTGAGCCTGTCTCTCCAAATGCTGAGACTGCTGGGCAATAAAATCCTTAAGAGTATTGATCGTATCGTCTCTGTCGTCTCGATCGTTCCGTGGACGCACCATAATTATAAAACTCCTATACAAAAGTTAAAACAATATTCTAAGAAACTAGTAATCAAATAAAACAATAAACATACTTACAATTGATGAAGAATGTCCGCGTAGTGGCTGTGCATTCGAGCGATCACAGAACTGATTTTAAAACCCGGGGCTCTGATACCTAATTGTAATGACCGTATACTTACCCATATTTACCGCTATTACCGACAAATTTTAATTTTTTTATTCACACCTTTCGAACTACATTGATTAAATTAATAAACAAATAAAAGTGGAAGGGCCGATATTTAAGTCGCCAGGGAAGAAGAATCCTGCACTTGTCCGTGACCACGACCGTAACGCTGGCAGCTCGCTTGTTGCCACGCTTGATCGCCCTCAGTTTTTCCTCACAATTGCTCTCGGAATGCGTTCCGGAGAGCGAACCTTATAATTTTCAAACCAATTGCTCCTGGAAACCCGAATTCAGAGAAGTACGCCTTTCGGCCAATACAATACGCCTTTCGGCCAATACAATACGCCTTTCGGCACAGTTATATCAATACGCCTTTCGGCCAATACAATACGCCTTTCGGCACAGTTATATCAATACGCCTTTCGGCACAGTTATATCAATACGCCTTTCGGCCAATACAATACGCCTTTCGGCCAATACAATACGCCTTTCGGCCAATACAATACGCCTTTCGGCACAGTTATATCAATACGCCTTTCGGCCAATACAATACGCCTTTCGGCACAGTTATATCAATACGCCTTTCGGCACAGTTATATCAATACGCCTTTCGGCCAATACAATACGCCTTTCGGCCAATACAATACGCCTTTCGGCACAGTTATATCAATACGCCTTTCGGCCAATACAATACGCCTTTCGGCCAATACAATACGCCTTTCGGCACAGTTATATCAATACGCCTTTCGGCACAGTTATATCAATACGCCTTTCGGCCAATACAATACGCCTTTCGGCCAATACAATACGCCTTTCGGCACAGTTATATCAATACGCCTTTCGGCCAATACAATACGCCTTTCGGCCAATACAATACGCCTTTCGGCCAATACAATACGCCTTTCGGCCAATACAATACGCCTTTCGGCCAATACAATACGCCTTTCGGCACAGTTATATCAATACGCCTTTCGGCACAGTTATATCAATACGCCTTTCGGCCAATACAATACGCCTTTCGGCACAGTTATATCAATACGCCTTTCGGCACAGTTATATCAATACGCCTTTCGGCCAATACAATACGCCTTTCGGCCAATACAATACGCCTTTCGGCCAATACAATACGCCTTTCGGCCAATACAATACGCCTTTCGGCCAATACAATACGCCTTTCGGCACAGTTATATCAATACGCCTTTCGGCCAATACAATACGCCTTTCGGCCAATACAATACGCCTTTCGGCCAATACAATACGCCTTTCGGCACAGTTATATCAATACGCCTTTCGGCACAGTTATATCAATACGCCTTTCGGCCAATACAATACGCCTTTCGGCACAGTTATATCAATACGCCTTTCGGCCAATACAATACGCCTTTCGGCCAATACAATACGCCTTTCGGCACAGTTATATCAATACGCCTTTCGGCCAATACAATACGCCTTTCGGCCAATACAATACGCCTTTCGGCACAGTTATATCAATACGCCTTTCGGCCAATACAATACGCCTTTCGGCCAATACAATACGCCTTTCGGCACAGTTATATCAATACGCCTTTCGGCACAGTTATATCAATACGCCTTTCGGCACAGTTATATCAATACGCCTTTCGGCCAATACAATACGCCTTTCGGCCAATACAATACGCCTTTCGGCACAGTTATATCAATACGCCTTTCGGCCAATACAATACGCCTTTCGGCCAATACAATACGCCTTTCGGCCAATACAATACGCCTTTCGGCACAGTTATATCAATACGCCTTTCGGCCAATACAATACGCCTTTCGGCACAGTTATATCAATACGCCTTTCGGCCAATACAATACGCCTTTCGGCACAGTTATATCAATACGCCTTTCGGCACAGTTATATCAATACGCCTTTCGGCCAATACAATACGCCTTTCGGCACAGTTATATCAATACGCCTTTCGGCCAATACAATACGCCTTTCGGCCAATACAATACGCCTTTCGGCACAGTTATATCAATACGCCTTTCGGCCAATACAATACGCCTTTCGGCCAATACAATACGCCTTTCGGCACAGTTATATCAATACGCCTTTCGGCCAATACAATACGCCTTTCGGCCAATACAATACGCCTTTCGGCCAATACAATACGCCTTTCGGCACAGTTATATCAATACGCCTTTCGGCACAGTTATATCAATACGCCTTTCGGCACAGTTATATCAATACGCCTTTCGGCACAGTTATATCAATACGCCTTTCGGCCAATACAATACGCCTTTCGGCACAGTTATATCAATACGCCTTTCGGCCAATACAATACGCCTTTCGGCACAGTTATATCAATACGCCTTTCGGCACAGTTATATCAATACGCCTTTCGGCACAGTTATATCAATACGCCTTTCGGCCAATACAATACGCCTTTCGGCCAATACAATACGCCTTTCGGCACAGTTATATCAATACGCCTTTCGGCCAATACAATACGCCTTTCGGCCAATACAATACGCCTTTCGGCCAATACAATACGCCTTTCGGCACAGTTATATCAATACGCCTTTCGGCACAGTTATATCAATACGCCTTTCGGCACAGTTATATCAATACGCCTTTCGGCCAATACAATACGCCTTTCGGCCAATACAATACGCCTTTCGGCCAATACAATACGCCTTTCGGCACAGTTATATCAATACGCCTTTCGGCCAATACAATACGCCTTTCGGCCAATACAATACGCCTTTCGGCACAGTTATATCAATACGCCTTTCGGCACAGTTATATCAATACGCCTTTCGGCACAGTTATATCAATACGCCTTTCGGCCAATACAATACGCCTTTCGGCACAGTTATATCAATACGCCTTTCGGCACAGTTATATCAATACGCCTTTCGGCCAATACAATACGCCTTTCGGCACAGTTATATCAATACGCCTTTCGGCACAGTTATATCAATACGCCTTTCGGCACAGTTATATCAATACGCCTTTCGGCCAATACAATACGCCTTTCGGCCAATACAATACGCCTTTCGGCACAGTTATATCAATACGCCTTTCGGCCAATACAATACGCCTTTCGGCCAATACAATACGCCTTTCGGCCAATACAATACGCCTTTCGGCCAATACAATACGCCTTTCGGCACAGTTATATCAATACGCCTTTCGGCACAGTTATATCAATACGCCTTTCGGCCAATACAATACGCCTTTCGGCCAATACAATACGCCTTTCGGCCAATACAATACGCCTTTCGGCCAATACAATACGCCTTTCGGCCAATACAATACGCCTTTCGGCACAGTTATATCAATACGCCTTTCGGCCAATACAATACGCCTTTCGGCCAATACAATACGCCTTTCGGCACAGTTATATCAATACGCCTTTCGGCACAGTTATATCAATACGCCTTTCGGCACAGTTATATCAATACGCCTTTCGGCACAGTTATATCAATACGCCTTTCGGCACAGTTATATCAATACGCCTTTCGGCCAATACAATACGCCTTTCGGCCAATACAATACGCCTTTCGGCCAATACAATACGCCTTTCGGCCAATACAATACGCCTTTCGGCACAGTTATATCAATACGCCTTTCGGCCAATACAATACGCCTTTCGGCACAGTTATATCAATACGCCTTTCGGCCAATACAATACGCCTTTCGGCACAGTTATATCAATACGCCTTTCGGCACAGTTATATCAATACGCCTTTCGGCCAATACAATACGCCTTTCGGCACAGTTATATCAATACGCCTTTCGGCCAATACAATACGCCTTCGGCCAATACAATACGCCTCTCGGCCAATACAATACCCTTTCGGCCAATACTATGCTCAATACGCCTTTCGGCACAGTTATATCAATACGCCTTTCGGCACAGTTATATCAATACGCCTTTCGGCACAGTTATATCAATACGCCTTTCGGCCAATACAATACGCCTTTCGGCCAATACACAATAAGCCTTACGGCCAATGATCAATAAGCCTTACGGTCGATGCACTGCTTTACGTTATCTTTAAAAACTCTGTGCGAAAGTTCTTTTTCATGTTTTCTTTTTTAAAACGAGTGATGCGTGAACAGTTCAATATCTTACATTAAACAAGCAATAACATATACCATCAGGACTGTAAAGCATAACCTATAAACCTCTAGACCTAGCTACCCAACCGTGACAATTAAACATAAAGCATCTCCAAAATTCCTCGAGACGATTTGACGTACGGTGTAGGCCTATCGGCCAAATAAAATCACGAGAACTTACCTCGTGCACGCTGCAATCTAAGCTTCGTCCACGAGCGCTGTTTACCTAAGCAATTTACAAGGATTGACGTTAAAACGAGTTTAAGCTATCGATTGTCCAAATTTACAAAACCTTAATTTCTCAATTTTTTAACATTTTCACAAATTGATTTAATTTCGTCCAATAACGTCAATACGTCTTTTATATCGTCAATCATAATCAAACTATGAATTTCGGATCCTAAATCGACATTTTTATCGAAACCGAAAGGAAACCCAAATTATTTAAACGTTACGAAACTCGAAATCTAACGCTCTAAAACTATAGAGACATACCTAGAATTTCGATTGGAGGAAAAAGTGTGAAGAAAACGAGACGAACGGAGGTCGGATCAGAGGTCGGAGCCGTGAAATCGTCGGCGGCCAGAGAGGGTTTGCGCGAGGGAGAAAAGAAAACAGAGAGGAAATGGCATTCTGGAGAAGAGAAAGAAAGGCTTTGCCTTTTTTAATAAAAAAAATGATTTGTCAAAAGACCAAAATGCCCTTAGCTCTTATTTCTTTCTTGTTTCGTCCTTCGTTTCGTTAATCGTCCAGCGATTCGACTTTTCCAAATTTTCATATTTTGCCAATATATCCAACTTAGTATTTGAGACTTATTAAAACTGTCCGTTCGCAATTCGGACCTAAATTACTATTTTTACGAGAACGTCTTTTACATTACGAAAAGTGTATTTACTCGGAATATAGTGTTTGATCTCCGAAAATTCCCATAATTTCCTTAAAATTCCTATTAATCGTTAGGATCGTAATGACGCTTTCTTTTCGTGAAACGGACCTGATTTGACATATTTGCCAAAAATGCCATTATATAATAAAATAATAATATAATACATTATATCTGAAATCCGTACAAGCCGGATATTACACCAATAAACTTTATGGAAGCGTAATTAGGACTTAGTAACGCGTTTGATGAAGTATAAGAACCTTCACTTCAATCGATTTGTTTCAAAAAAATTTGAACGTATCAAGCAAATGAGGTTGACTGTTACAGAAATTGTGGTTAGAACCTAAGTTATCCATTTTACCTTCAATGTTTTAACTCAAAGTGATGAGAACGACGTGTATTGAGGACCCAATAAGCTTTATGAATGCTTAATTAAGAATTTGTAATGTGTTTGATGAAGTATAAGAACCTTCAATTCAATCGATTTTTTCCAAAAGAACTGAACGTATCGAGCAAATGAGGTTGACTGTTACATGACTTGTGGTTAGAACCTAATTATCCATTTCACCTCCGATGTTTTAACTTGAAGTGATGACAACGACGTATATTGAGAACCCAATAAGCTTCATGGACACGTAATTAAAACTTAGTAATGCATTTGATGAAGTATAAGAACCTTCACTTCAATCGATTTGTTCCAAAAGAAATGAACGTATCAAGCAAATTAAGTTGACTGTTCCATGACTTGTTATTAGAACCTAAGTTATCCATTTCACCTTCAAAGTTTTGACTTGAAGTGATGAGAATGACGATTATTGAGGACCAAATAAGCCTCATGGACTCGTACATAGGATTTAGTAACGCGTTTGATAAAGTATAAGAACCTTCACAACAATCGATTTGTTCCAAAAGAACTGAACGTATCAAGCAAATAAGGTTGACTGTTACATGACTTGTGTGGTTAGAACTTAAGTTATCGATTTCACCTTAACTTTTTTAACTTGAAGTGATCAGAACGACCTGTATTGAGGACCTAATAAGCTTCATGGACGAGTAATTAAGACTTAGTAATATGTTTGATGAAGTACAAGAACCTACACTTCAATAAAATTGTTCCAAAAGAACTAAACGCATCAAGCAAATGAGGTTGACTGTTATATGACTTGTGGTTAGAACCTAAGTTATCTATTTCACCATCAAGGTTTTAACTTGAAGTGATAAGAACGACGAGTATTGAGGACCCAATAAGTCTCATGGACTCCTAATTTGGACTTTGTAATGCGTTTGATGAAGTATAAGAACCTTCACTTCAATCTATTTGTTCCAAAAGAACTGAATGTATCAAGAAAATGAGGTTGACTATTATAGGACTTGTGGTTAGAACCTAAGTTATCCATTTCACCTTCAATGTTTTAACTTAAAGCGATGACAACTATGTGTATTGATGACCTAATAAGCTTGATGGATGCGTAATTAAGACTTAGTAATGCGATTGATGAAGTATAAGAACCTTCACTTCAATCAATTTATTACAAAATAACTGAACGTATCAAGCAAATGAGTTTGACTGTTACATGACTTGTGGTTCGAACCTAAGTTATCTATTTAACCTTCTATGTTTTAACTTAAAGTGATGAGAACGACATGTATTGATGAACCAATAAGCTTCATAGACGCGTAAGTAAGACTTAGTAATGCGTTTGATGAACTGTAAGAACCTTCACTTCAATCGATTTGTTCCAAAAGAACTGAACATATCAAGCAAATGAGGTTGACTGTTACATGACTTGTGGTTAGAACCTAAGTTATCTATTTCACCTTCAAGGTTATAACTTAAAGTGATGAGCACGACGAGTATTGAGGACCCAATAAGCCTCATGGACTCGTACATAGGACTTATTAATGCATTTGATAAAGTATAAAAACATTCTCTTCAATCGATTTTTTCCAAAAAAAACTAGAAGTATCAAGCAAATGAGATTGACTATTACATGACTTGTTGTTTGAACCTAAGTTATCCATTTCACCTTCAATGTTTTAACTTGAAGTGATGAGAACGACGTGTATTGAGGACCCAATAAACTTTATGGATGCGTAATTAGGACTTAGTAATGCGTTTGATGAAGTATAAGAACCTTCACTTCAATCGATTTGTTTCAAAAAAATTTGAACGTATCAAGCAAATGAGGTTGACTATTACGGGACTTGTGGTTAGAACCTAAGTTATCCATTTCACCTTCAATGTTTTAACTTAAAGCGATGACAACTATGTGTATTGATGACCTAATAAGCTTGATGGATGCGTAATTAAGACTTAGTAATGCGATTGATGAAGTATAAGAACCTTAACTTCAATCAATTTATTACAAAAGAACTGAACGTATCAAGCAAATGAGTTTGACTGTTACATGACTTGTGGTTCGAACCTAAGTTATCTATTTAACCTTCTATGTTTTAACTTAAAGTGATGAGAACGACATGTATTGATGAACCAATAAGCTTCATAGACGCGTAAGTAAGACTTAGTAATGCGTTTGATGAACTATAAGAACCTTCACTTCAATCGATTTGTTCCAAAAGAACTGAACATATCAAGCAAATGAGGTTGACTGTTACATGACTTGTGGTTAGAACCTAAGTTATCTATTTCACCTTCAAGGTTATAACTTAAAGTGATGAGCACGACGAGTATTGATGTAATATCCGGCTTGTACGGAGTTAGGATTTAATATATTATATTGATATTTTATTATATAATGGTATTTTTCGTAAATATGTCAAATCAAATCAGTTTTGCAAACTGAAAACGTCGTTTCAATCCTAACGATTAATAGGAATTTTAACGAAATTATGGGAATTTTCGGAGATTGAACGCTGTAACGAACAAATAGAAATAAGAGCTAAGGGCATTTTGGTAATCTGCCAAACCAATATTATAACTTAACCTAAAATCTATTTCTCTCCCTCACTTTCTCTTCTCTGGAATCCACGAACAGAGAGCAAAGCTCTCAGCCGCCGCCGACGATTCCTCAATATTCCGACCTCTGTTCTTCTCCGTTTTTCCTCAGGTTCTTCACGTTTTCTCCTCCTCTCGCTATCCTCGGTATGTACCTACAATCTTAGAGCTTTTATTTCAACGTTTACGCCGTTTAGATAATTAGGGTTTCGATTAAATCTCGTTAAAAACGTGAATTAGGGCTCGTAATTAATAGGTTAGCAGTGACTAGGTATATATTGAACGTATCGGACGTTATTGGACGAAAATAAACCAATTTGTGAAAAAGTATAAATCTGAGAATTTTCGAGTTTTCGGAAATTTCTCGTAATAGGAATTCAAGTTATCGAGCGTTATGTCGTTGTATTACTTCGATTTATCAAGTTGGAATTTTAGGAAATTCAATAGTTAAGGATTTTGTAATTTGGACGTTAATAGTTTAAATTGGTTTTAACGACGAATATCGTGTTTTGTCTCAGATACACGACTCCCGTGGACGAAGCTTGAGATTCAGCGCGCTCGAGGTAAGTTTTCGTGACTTACTTTGACCAATCGGTCTACACCATACTTCGATGTCGTATCGAGGATCCCTGAAGAGTTGTTTGTTTAATCTGCTTTTGGTTGGGTAGTTAGGTTTAGTCTTTTACAGATTATAGGTTATGCTTCTGTAGTCTTTGATGGTATATATGATGATTGTTTACTTTGCGTCTATATTGAACTGTTCATGCATCATGGCTTTAAAAACTACATGAAAATGAATTTATGCACGGATTTCATGAAAAGAACATGCATCGTAAAGGCAAGTAAAGTATCACAGTAAACAACCATGGCATGGGGTTATCGGGGATGAGGTTCAGACCTGGCGTTCTGTGGTGAGCGGGTTTCCCTCCCTTCAGATGGTGTGGGCTGTCTAACCGCTGGACGTGTCCTATCTATCTGTCGAGCGTTTCCGATAACCATAGACTGACACGTATTGATATATGAACTGACATGGACTGTTTTCATAGCATTGAGCATGCATGACCACGCATTTGCATTTATGTAGCTTACTGAGATTTCATTACCTCATAGATGTCTGTATGGTGTAGGTGACGTGTTAGGTGACATTGAACCAGGTGAGGACGACGTACCTCCTTCCGATGTCTGATGCTGTTGATGGAGAATGCCTGCGGGAGTGCGTTGCGCAGTCGATGCTTACCCGACCCGTGGGGACGTATGTATAGATTTTGAGGGTTTTTGGGACTGATAATTGTATAGACATTATAGGATGCTTGGCTCTGGTAGTGATAGGTTTACGTTAGAGTTTTTAAACGTTTTTGAAAACTGTTTTATAATTGCTTGGGAAGTCTATTTTGGAACTGTTTGGTAATTTGAAAACAGGAGGATTTAGACAACTTTTAAATACATCCATGCCGTTCGTTTTCATGAAATTTAACGTGGATTTAGATCGTTTAATTAGGGTGCAATGCTGATTAATGGAATGGATGAAATGTTGAAATCTGCTACCTGTATAGTTTGGATTGCTCTCTGGAATCTCGGATTCCAGAGAGGAACAAGGAAACCGGTCGCTGCACAATGCAGCGCCCGGTCGCTGCAAAGTGCAGCGATCGGGCGCTGCATTGCGCAGCGCCCAATCGCTGCATTGTGCAGCGCACGCGGCGACCGAGCGCTGCAAATGGCAGCACCCGGTCGCTGCTTCCTTTTGGGGGGTAGAATACCAATTCTGCCCTCCCCTTTTTCTGAATGTATTTAAGTTATTTTATTAAATGTTTTTAAGTTTTATTTAGTTATTAAATGTTTTGTTTCAAATGATTTCAAGGTTCGATTTCAATTCCGGTTTCAGTTCTGATTGATTTCAACTTCAGTATAAATTCCGCGTAAAGTTTTATTTAAAAAGTAAAATAAAAATAAAAATTTATACGGGTAAATGGGTACAGTATTAGGGGTGTTACAATTGAGGACCCAATAAGCCTTATGGACTCGTACATAGGACTTAGTAATGCATTTGATAAAGTATAAAAACATTCTCTTCAATCGATTTGTTCCAAAAAAAACTAGAAGTATCAAGCAAATGAGATTGACTATTACATGACTTGTTGTTTGAACCTAAGTTATCCATTTCACCTTCAATGTTTTAACTTGAAGTGATGAGAACGACGTGTATGAGGACCCAATAATGAAGTATAAGAACCTTCACTTCAATCGATTTGTTTCAAAAAAATTTGAACGTATCAAGCAAATGAGGTTGACTGTTACATGACTTGTGGTTTGAACCTAAGTTATCCATTTCACCTTCAATGTTTTAACTTGAAGTGATGAGAACGACGTGTATTGAGGACCCAATAAACTTTATGGATGCGTAATTAGGACTTAGTAATGCGTTTGATGAAATATAAGAACCTTCACTTCAATCGATTTGTTTCAAAAAAATTTGAACGTATCAAGCAAATGAGGTTGACTGTTACGGGACTTGTGGTTAGAACCTAAGTTATCCATTTCACCTTCAATGTTTTAACTCAAAGTGATGAGAATGACGTGTATTGAGGACCCAATAAGCCTTATGGACTCGTACATAGGACTTAGTAATGCGTTTGATGAAGTATAAGAACCTTCACTTCAATCGATTTGTTTCAAAAAAATTTGAACGTATCAAGCAAATGAGGTTGACTGTTACATGACTTGTGGTTAGAACCTAAGTTATCCATTTCACCTTCAATGTTTTAACTTGAAGTGATGAGAACGACGTGTATTGAGGACCCAATAAACTTTATGGATGCGTAATTAGGACTTAGTAATGCGTTTGATGAAATATAAGAACCTTCACTTCAATCGATTTGTTTCAAAAAAATTTGAACGTATCAAGCAAATGAGGTTGACTGTTACGTGACTTGTGGTTAGAACCTAAGTTATCCATTTCACCTTCAATGTTTTAACTTGAAGTGATGAGAACGACGTGTATTGAGGACCCAATAAGCCTTATGGACTCGTACATAGGACTTAGTAATGCGTTTGATGAAATATAAGAACCTTCACTTCAATCGATTTGTTTCAAAAAAATTTGAACGTATCAAGCAAATGAGGTTGACTGTTACGGGACTTGTGGTTAGAACCTAAGTTATCCATTTCACCTTCAATGTTTTAACTCAAAGTGATGAGAATGACGTGTATTGAGGACCTTACGGGACTTGTGGTTAGAACCTAAGTTATCCATTTCACCTTCAATGTTTTAACTCAAAGTGATGAGAATGACGTGCATTGAGGACCCAATAAGCTTAATGGACACGTAATGAAGACTTAGTAATGCATTTGATGAAGTATAAGAACTTTCAATTCAATCGATTTGTTCCAAAGGAACTGAATGTATCAATAAAATGAGGTTGACTGTTATAGGACTTGTGGTTAGAACCTAAGTTATCCATTTCATCTTCGGTGTTTTAACTTAAATTGATGACAATGACGTGTTTTAAGAAACCAATAAGCTTCAAGGACGCGTAATTAAGACTTAGTAATGCTTTTGATGAAGTATAAGAACCTTCACTTCAATCGATTTGTTCCAAAAGAATTGAACGTATCAAGCAAATGAGGTTGACTGTTACATGACTTGTGGTTAGAACCTAAGTTATCTATTTCACCTTCAATGTTTTAACTTGAAATAATGAGAACGACATGTATTGAGGACCCAATAAACTTCATGGACGCGTAATTAAGACTTAGTAATGTGTTTGATGAAGTATAAGAACCTGCACTTCAATCGATTTTGTCATAATCAAAAACTCAACGGGTCGAGAATTTCATAATCATGAGCGTATACCTTTTTTTTTTTTACTCGTATACGTTATTTTTTTTTTTGGTTTTGTGAAACTCTAATTCAAATGCAAAGTCATTAGAAATCGTTGGAAGATCATCTATATATTTATATAAGGAAGAAATCACAGACGATCGAATTAAGCTCTGCCGTTCACATTTACCAGTTCAACGATAATACTCAACATCTACTGATGACGTCAGCCGGATGACTCATACATCCAGCATCCACCGGTCAACAGTAACACTCAACATCCACCGGTCAACAGTAACACTTAACACTGACATAGTAACTTCTACCGCTCAACGGTAACCGAACATCTACCGATTATCGACCGACGTCGAGACTTCAATTCTCCCTTTTCCAAAAATCCCCATACATATAAACCTAGAAATCCTTAACTTAAATTCGTAGCGGAAGACTTATCACATAGAGAAAATTCTTAAATCTGGAACTTTCTTAAACTTAGTCTCGTACTTTATAAGTCAAATGTCTGTTAACATAAAGAAATTCTTTTCCTATTTATGCATTTTATCATAGATCTTACTAACTTGTACTGAAAGTAACTCTCCGCAGGTTAAAATTGCCGCCCAGCCACAAATCATCACCACGAGCAACAATCAACAACCAGACCTAAGCATTTCCTTCTAGAATGAAGTCCTCACCTGCTGCTTCGTCACCTACATCATAAGATTCAAACTATAAGCCTAATTCTTAGTAAAGAGCACAACAAACACATGAATGCTCATGAATGCATACTTAATAAAATCATGTTCAAATCTTTTACTCAAATCAGGAATCATGCTTGTGTTCACATTCATTTTCAAATCGTGGGAATCATATTCTTGTTCATCGTTTTCATATCATGGATTAAGGAGGGGTTTGTGCCAAAAGGGGGGGGGGGGGTAGGCAGTGCGCATGTACATGGCCCTTGTGGGCAAGAATCATGGTCCATTCTTGGACAGTGACATGGCAAAAATCGCCCCCAACTCTCACTTAATCTGAGTTTGATACGTTTCGTTCTTCTTGTTTCATTTATAAAGGGGAATGCATTAAAACATCTTGTATGCTCGGTAAGTGAATCATGATGCATGGATATAAACATTTTCAGAAACATGAGACCATGAGGGAAGTCATTCACCAGGAAACAGAGCATTATACTAGGACAAACAACTTTCCAAACATAATCGAATACCAGAAACAAACTCACCCTACTACCCTTGTGACGTACGACCCTAATGACCGGAAAACTTAACACACTCTCTTACCTGGATTCCTTAGCAACGTCTTTCCACCTAAGACATTTCATGTATTAATATAAGAAAACAAATCCTAAATAGTCTAAATTCAGGAATGGTAGATTCCTAACTAATATTTCTTAGAAGTTTAACTTATTTCATTTCGAGCATTGTATCAACCACCTAGTGTGCACAGAAACCTCAGCTAAATGATAATGGTGTTCGGATTCACCAACTACCCAAGCTCAGCCAACGTTCATTATTTCGACTTATTACCTACAACAATCATAAATGCTATGTTAATAGCTATAACTACTCTGATACAACTTTCTCAGAAAACCCGAATCTCAATCTCTAATTTAAAATCAACTCTTAATTGACTAATCAGTAAACACATTGTCCAAATCTTACCTCGATATTGGAGTATCGGAAGAAATCCAAAGGAAGCTGATCGCTGGAGGAAGAACAGAGAAGAGACCTGAGGGGAGAGAGAGTCGGCTGAGAGAGGAAAGTCGGCTGGTGGAGGTTTTTGTGTGGTTTAAGGATTTCCATTTTCTATGTATACACTTAATAAGCTAGGCTTAATTACAATTTTGCCACCAAACCTAAATTTATAAAAAGAGCTGATTAAACTTTGACGCCTAAATTTTCGACTAAGGAAATATATGCATGGATGACAGTTAATTCTGTTTCGTTAAAAGAAAGTTCACCTGCCCGAAGTTGTCGGGTGTTACATCCACCCCTCCTTAAACAAAATTTTTGTCCTCAAAAATTGTTCAGACAAATAACTCTGGATACTTGTCCAACATGTCCTGCTGTCGTTCCCACGTGACTTCTTCAACGCCATGATTCGTCCACAGAACCTTTACTAGTGGAATTTCCTTATTTTGCAGTATCTTAACTGCAGACTCCAAAATTTGTACTGGTTTTTCTTCATACAGCAAGGTCAGCTGAATCTCGATTTCTTTCTGCTTAACAACAAGCGTCGGATCACGTATGCATTTCCTTAGCATTGACACATGAAAGACATTGTGAATCTTTTCCAGCAAAGAAGGCAACTGTAACTTATAAGCTGTATTACCAATCTTTGCCAAAATGGGGAATGGTTCAACGAATCGTGGATTAAGGTTTCCTTTCTTATCGAACCGCATAACTCCTTTGAACGGTGAGATCTTCAAGAAAACATCATCCCCGAAAGTAAACTCAAGATTCCTCCTTCTCTGATCCGCATAACTCTTCTGTCTGCTTTGTGCAGTCATTATTCTTTTCCTAATAATGGCGATCTTGTCCGACATCTGTTGCAAAATCTCGGGGCCTAAGAGCTTCGCTTCACCAACCTCATCCTAGTACAAAGGTGATCTACATTTTCTACCATACAGCGCTTCATAGGGTGCCATATCGATGGTGGACTGGTAACTATTGTTGTAGGAGAATTCAACCAGAGGCAGATATCGACTCCATTATTCCTGAAATTCCAGCACGCATGCTCTTAACATATCCTCTAGTATCTGAATAGTTCTGTTGGTGGAATGCAGTGCTGAAAGATAACTTTGTACCTAGCGTTCCTTGCAGACTTTTCCAAAATCAAGAAGTGAATCTGGGATCACGATCAGAGACAATAGATACCGGGATTCCATGCAACCTGATAATCTCCTGAACGTACAGGTTCGCAAGCTGGTCCATCGTGTAAGTCATCTTTACAGGTAGAAAGTGAGCTGATTTCGTCATTCTATCAACTACAACCCAAATGCTATCGTGGCCTTTAGTCGTCTTTGGCAATCCCACAACGAAGTCCATGGTAATGTTTTCCCACTTCCATTCAGGGATCGGTAGGGGTTGAAGGGTACCTCCTGGCCGTTGATGCTCGGCTTTGACTTGCTGGCATATCAAACACAACTCTACATACTTGTCAACATCCCTTTTTAGATTTGGCCACCAATAATGTAACTTTAAGTCCCGATACATCTTGGTGTTTCCAGGATGTACAGAAAAGGGTGACGAGTGTGCCTCAGTCAAAATTAACTTACGTAACTCCTCATCACATGGAACGTACCATCGATCTCTAAACTTCAAAATTCCATCCTAAAAAAGATTGAACTCAGAGGAAGCATCCTTCGACTTACTCATTATATTATTCTTTTCTTTTGAATCCTTCTGTTGTGCCTCTTTGATCTTCTCCAAAATAGTTGGCCGAATAGATAATGTCGAAAGCAAGGCCAATAATTCTGGAACTATCTCCAACTCAAATTTCTGAACTTCAACTCTCAAGGGCAATGACATGGCTGACACTGTAGGCTGCATCGTCTTTGACATCCTGCTTAATGTGTCGGCAACCGCATTGGCCTTACCAGGGTGGTACTTAATTTCAAAGTCATAGTCTTTCACGAATTCAAGCCAACGTCTCTGCCTCATGTTTAGCTCCTTTTGAGTAAAAAGGTACTTCAAGCTTTTATGGTCCGAAAACACTTCACACTGCTGACCATACAAATAGTGCCTCCAAATTTTCAATGCAAAAACAATAACGGCTAATTCCAAATCGTGAGTGGGGTAATTCTGCACATAACTCTTTAGCTGTCTGGAAGCATATGCTAATACCTTGCCTTCTTGCGTTAAGACACACCTCAAACCAACTTTGGATGCGTCACAATAAACACTGAATTTTCCTCCTTCAGTAGGGAGTGTCAACAGAGGGGCTGTTGTTAACTTTAGTTTTAATGTCAGAAAACTATCTCCACAGGCTCCAGTCCAAGAGTACTTGGTGTCCTTTTTTGTTAAACTTATTAAGGGTTTGACTATCATAGAAAATTCCTTAATAATCTTCCTATATATAATAACCTGCCAAACCAAGGAAACTATGGACCTCGCTGGCATTCTTTGGTTGAGGCCAGTCCTTAACTGCTTGAATTTTTGTCGGATTCACTGATATGCCCTCAGCTGAAATGACTGATCTAAAAAGTTGACCTTGTCCAACAAGAACTCACATTTGGATAACTTGGCATAGAGTTGCTGTTGTTTTAAAGTTGTCAACACTACCCTCAAGTGTTCTGCGTGATCAGCTTTAGTCTGTGAGTATATAAGAATGTCATCTATGAATACGATCATAAACTTGTCCAAATATTCACGGAACACCCGATTCATCAAATCCATAAAAGCTGTAGGTGCATTCGTTAGTCCAAACGACATTACAAGAAATTCGTAATGTCCATATCGGGTTCTGAATGTTGTCTTTGGTATATCTCCCTCCTTAACCTTCAATTGGTAGTAGCTCGAACGCAATTCAATTTTCGAAAACACTTTGGCCTCTTGTAACTGGTCAAATAAATCATCAATTCGGGGTAGAGGGTACTTATTCTTGATTGTCAGTTTGTTCAACTCCCTGTAATCAATACACATCCGAAGGGACCCGTCCTTCTTCACAAACAAAACAGGTGCACCCTAGGGATAGCAGCTAGGGCGAATAAATCCTTTGTCTACTAACTCTTGTAATTGAGTCTTTAGTTCCTTCAATTCAACCGGTGCCACACTGTAGGGATTCTTAAACACAGGTAATGCCTCAGGGTACGTATCAATCACAAATTCAATTTCTCTATCGGGTGGTAACCCGGGCAAGTCATCCAAAAATACCTCAGGAAACTCTCGAACCATAGGAATATCTTGAAGTTCTACCTTATCCTTCACCCTTATATCAATTATGCTAGCTAGATAACTCACACAACCACTTCTGAGTAACCGTTGGATTTCTAACGAGGATATAATTGATATCTTACTTGACTTTGGGATGGCTTGAAAAGAATACCAGTCCTCATTCGGGGGTCGGAATTCAACTAGACCAGTCCTACAGTTGATTGTGGCATAATGTCTGAATAGCCAATCTATACCCAAAATGACTTCGTATCCTTTCATATCAATTACAATCAACTCTACATATAACTCTTTGTCCCCTACTAATACAATTTCACCCTTTACTATTTGTTCAGAAAGTAAGGATTCTCCCGACGGTAACATGACACTATATGACTTATCAGCTAGAAGAGACCGTAAATTTTACCTGCATACAATTGTAGTTGCTACGAAAGAATGAGTAGCACCGGTATCAATAAGTGTGTATGCCGGTTTACCATAAATCTTAATCCTACCTGTTATAACCGTATGCTGCACCGCATTATCAATAACGGCCCGAGTATAGTTTGCATTCACCATAGTGGTTCTTCTGGCAGGTGGAACATAGCGGGGCCTGAGGAGCTTGAGGAACTCGAGGAGTCCCTTGAGGCCACTTTCCTTTTCCTTGATCGTCATTGGAGTTGTAGGGCCTTTTAATGCCTCTCTGTTGATGCTGCCAACCCCCTTTCTTCTGCTGCGGTTGTGACTGCACACTATTGACCATATTCCTTGGGGGCTCGCGCTGTCCTTACACAGCTATCTCTACCTCTTCCTGTTCTAAAGCCTTAGCTGCCACCTCAGAATAGGGTATGTTGTGGATCCCTGCAGTCTTCACTCCCATGAAAAGGTTTGGTCTCAACCCATGAACGAATTGGTGAATCTTGTCTTCTTCATCATCCACCAAACGGGGTGCAAATTGTGACAATACTTCGAACTTACAAATGTAGTCCGCCACAGAACCAGTTTGGCGTAGCTGCATAAACTCCATCTTTTTGCTAGCCCGAATCGCTTGGCTGAAGTACTTGTCAAAGAAGGCCGTCTTGAACCATGCCCAAGTCATAGTTTCCATGTTAGTAGTGCTCTTAATTAAATCCCACCAATGCCTTGCATCCAGTGCAAGATGAAAAATAGCACATGTAATCTTGTCCCCTTCTTCGACCTTGGCATACATGAACATGTCCTCAATTGTTCGAATCCATTCCTCAACATAGATAGGATCCGAAACTTGACCTTTAAATACCGGAGGTCGAAGTTGATGGAAATGCTCGCTCCCATGATCATGAATTGCGCTTGAGCTGGAGTTGCCTTGTCCCTCTCTAGCAGCCACTAATTGTTCAATATAGCGGGATTGGCATAAAACCAACTCTGTTAACTGAGCAATAGTATTACAATCTTCACCGTTTTCTCTCTGTTGACCTCTTACCATATTAAAGAGATTCCTAACATAATATCAAAACACATCTTAACTTTAAATGAAATCACTAAAATCATAAACACTTATAGTTGTTGGAGTGTACTCATGTGGTGATTTGTGCTGGCAGATAGTCTACAGAATCGATTTTAGAACCCGGTTTTGCTTTGATACCATAATTGTCATAACCCAAAATCCAACGGGTCGAGAATTTCATAATCATGAGCGTATACCTTTTTTTTTTACTCGTATACGTTATTTTTTTTTTTTGTTTTGTGAAACTCTAATTCAAATCCAAAGTCATTAGAAATTGATGGAAGATAATCTATATATTAATATAAGGAAGAAATCACAGACGATCGAATTAACCTCTGCCGTTCACATCTACCGTTCAATGATAATACTCAACATCTACCAATGACGTCAGTCGGATGACTAATACATCCAGCATCCACCGGTCAACAGTAACACTCAACGTTTACCAATGACGTCTGCCGGGTGACTCATTCATCCACCATCCACCGATCAATAACACTCAACATGTAACACCCGGTTCTTTACAGGATTTTTGTAATTATATACATATATATGTATAATGACATTTTTGTAATTATGTCAAATTAAATCGGTTTCGTGAAAAGAAAGCGTTATTAGGATCCTAATAATTAATATGGATTTTAAGAAAATTTTAGAAATTTTAGGAGTTGTAACGCTAATTTTTTGAGAATTACGTTTCTTGTAATTTAAAGGACGTTGTGGTAAAAATAGTAAATGAGGTCCGATTTGCGATCAGACAGTTTTAGTAAAGCCCTGATAATAAGTTGGAGTTATTGGTGAATTATGGAAATTTGGAGAAAACGAATCGTTAGACGATTAACGAAACAAAGGACGAAACAAATAGAAAATCAAAGAAAGGACAAAATGGTAATTTGCCAAGTCAAAATTTAATTAAAATCACAAATATTTCTTCTTCTCCAACACTCCACGCGAAACTCTCTCAGTGTTTTCCTCCAGGCGACTTTTCATCGTCTTCCTCACGGCGTTCTCACTCCGACGATCGAGCTCTCTACCAATCAACTTCCCTTCTTCACGATTTCTCCTCCTATCAACGCTCTAGGTAAGGTTCTATGGTTTTCGGACGTTAGACTTTGGTTTTCGAGAGTTAAAACGATTAGGGTTTCGTTTAGGGTTTTCGCAAAATAGTCAAGTTAAACTAGAAATGGCTAGGGTTGCCCGATTTACTACTTTGGTGAACGTATTAATGGGCATTGAAGGTAGTTAGACAAATTAATGGCCATTAATGTGAGTTTTGAGTTGTTGGAAAACTTAGAAATCTTCATGAATGGAGGTTTTGGTAAGTTGATCGTGAAATGCTCGACGAAATGCCTCAATGAAGTATTTTAGAGCTTTAGGAAATTTCTTTAGTTAAGGTTTCGTTAATTTGGACGTTGAAGGTTTAAACGCGTTTTAACGATAATTGTTGTAAATTGCTTAGGTGAACAACGCTTGTGGACGGAGCTTGAAGTTCAGCGCATGCGAGGTAAGTTGTCGTGACTTACTATGGCCGATTGGCCTACACCGTACATCGAGGTCGCGTCGAGGATCATTGGAGTGTTGTTTGTGTAAATGTTTTGGTTGGGTAGTTAGGAGTAGTTCTTTTATAGGTTATGCTTTTATTGTTTTGATGGTATGTATGATGTATGTTTACTTTAAGTACTTAATTGTTCATGCATCATAGTTTTCAATTGTGCATAGAAAATGAATTTCCGCACTATGTTTTCATGAAAAAAGATGTGGCCCGAAAGGGAGCTATTGATCTATTGTATAGGCCAAAAAGGGGTTTGTCACAATACCACATTGCCTAAAACGAAATGAATCTACGTAATCTGTTATCTGGTCACGCGAGGTGGGGCTCAGGCACGGCAGTATACGGATGTAAGCGTGTACCCCCCCCCCCCCCCCGGTTAGGTGGAGAGGGTTGTCCAACCGCGGGACGTGTCCTCTCCATCTAATAGGCTGAGACCTCGGTGACATTTTGTCTGTGACGTAATGCTAAGAAAATGTTGCATGGTTTACAAAACTCATACGCATAGCATGCATTGCATTTACGAAACTTGTTAAGGCTTTAGCTCATAGTTTTCTATATGGTGTAGGTGATCTAGATACAGGTGAGGACGAGATCCCTCCACCTGATGAATGATCAGGTCAAAAACGATGGCCAGTGGGAGTGTGCTGAGTAGTCGGTGCGTATTTGGACTCGTGGGGATGTAAGTAAGAGTTTTGAGGGTGTTTGGGTTTATTTTGGGCTAACGGTGGATTTGATAGGTTAATTGTATAGTTAGATACATTTTAGGTTGATTGGTTTTGAATAGATGATAAATGATATTTTGATGTATGGGGGGACTTAATTTATAAAGCGTTTTGTTAAACCTGTCGTTTAATGAACTGCTGGATTTCTGAATTTACTTTATAGGGATATGTTTGATTTTTAAACGAATCCACGCAGTTTATTTTCATAAAGTTTTATCACATTTTTTTTTAAATGTGTTTAGGGTAGGTTTAAGTGATTGATGACATGAGAGAATGAGTAAGGTTATGAACGATTTTGTGTTAGTATGTTTAGTGTGTATATTGAAGTGTAGAATTGAAAGAAGAAAAATTGTGAAATGTGCAGGGGAGGATGAAGTGGCTCTCTGGAATGGAAATTCCAGAGAACTTGCCGTTTGATCGCCATCGATCGGCAGGCGATCGCCGCTCTCTGGATTTTCCAAAAAGTGGAGCGATCGATCGCCCCTCAGTTTTTACAATGGGCGATCGATCGCCTGGCATTGGGGCGATCGATCGCCCTTGCTTTTATGGAATGATTGTCCCTTTTGCCCTCGCCGATGATTTTAATTGTTTTTAATTGTTTTCAACAATTGTTTTAAGTTTTATTCCAATTGTTTTAAGTTTTATTTAAGTGGTTTTATAAATAGTTTTCGAACGATTTTAACGATATAGTCTACGATTTAAATTCTGCACAAATTTACGAGGATAAAAAAAAAATATATACGGGAAAATAAGGGTACAGTGTTAGGGTCGCTACACAACATCTACTGATGACGTCAGCCATATGACTCATACATCCAGCATCCACTGGTCAACAGAGTAACTTCTACTGCTCAACATTAACCGAACATCTACCGATTACCGACCGACGTCGAGACTTCAATTCTCCTTTTTCCAAAAATCCCCATACATATAAACCTTGCAATCCTTAGCTTAAATTCGTAGCGGAAGACTTATCACATAAAGAAAATTCTTAAATCTTGAACTTTCTTAAACTTAAACTCGTACTTAACAAGTCAAATGTTTGTTAACATAAAAAAATTCTTTTCCTATTTATGCATCTATTCATAGATCTTACTAACTTGTACTGAAAGTAACACTCCACGGGTTAAAATCGCCTCTCAGCCACAAATCATAACCATGAGCAACAATCAACAACCAGACCTAAGCATTTCCTTCTAGAATGAAGTTCTCACTTGCTGCTTCGTCACTTACATTATAAGGTTCAAACTATAAGTCTAATGCTTAGTAAAGAGCGCAACAAACACATGAATGCTCCTGAACACATACTTAAAAAAACCATGTTCACATCTTTTACTCAAATCGGGAATCATGCTTATGTTCACATTCATTTTCAAATCGTGGGAATCATATTCTTGTTCATCGTTTTCATATCATGGATTAAGGAGGAGTTTGTGCCGAAAGGGGGGGTTAGGCAGTGCACGTGTACATGGCCCTTGCGGGCAAGAATCATAGTCCATTCTTGGACAGTGACATGGCCAAAACAACCCCCAATTCTCACTTAATCGGGGTTTCATACGTTTCGTTCTTCTTGTTTCATTTATAAAGGAGAATGCATTAAAACATCTTGTATGCTCGGTAAGTGAATCATGATGCATGAATATAAACATTTTCAGAAACATGAGACCATGAGGGGAGTCATTCACTAGGAAACAGAGCATTATACTAGGACAAACAACTTCCCAAACATAATCGAATACCGGAAACAAACTCACCCTACTACCCTTGCGACGTAGGGCCCTAATGGCCGAAAAACTTAACACACTCACTTACCTGGATTCTTTAGCAACGTCTTTCCTTCACTTGGAGCCTTTTCCACCTAAGACATTTCATATATTAATGTAAGAAAACAAATCCTAAATAGTCTAAATCTAGGAATAGTAGTTTCCTAACTAAGTATATTTCCTAGAAGTTTAACTTATTTCATTTCGAGCATTGTATCAACCACCTAGTGTGCATAGAAACCTCAGCTAAACGATAATGGTGTTCGGATTCACCAACTACCCAAGCTTAGCCAACGTTCATTATTTCTACTTATTACCTACAACAATCATAAATGCTATGTTAATAACAATAACTACTATGATACTACAACTTTCTCAGAAAACCCGAATCTTAATCTCTAATTTAAAATCAACTCCTAAATGACTAATCAGTAAACACATTGTCCAAATCTTACCTCGAGCTTGGAGTATCGGAAGAAATCCGAAGGAAGCTGATCGCTGGAGGAAGAACAGAGAAGAGAGCTGAGGGGAGAGAGAGTCGGCTGAGAAAGGAAAGTCGGCTGGTGGAGGTTTTTGTGAGGTTTAAGGATTTCCATTTTCTATTTATACACTTAATAAGCTAGGCTTAATTACAAGTTTGCCACCAAACCTTATTTTATAAAAAGAGCTGATTAAACTTTGACGCCTAAACTTTCGACCAAGGAAATATATGCATGGATGGTAGTTAATTCTGTTTCGTTAAAAGAAAGTTCACCTGCCCGAAGTTGTCGGGTGTTACAGGTTTGTTCCAAAAGAACTGAACGTATCAAGCAAATGAGGTTGAATGTTACATGACTTGTGGTTAGAACCTAAGTTATCCACTTCACCTTCAATGTTTTAACTTGAAGTGATGACAACGACGTGTATTGAGGACCCAATAAGCTTCATGGATGCGTAATTAAGACTCAGTAATGCGTTTGACGAAGAATAATAACCTTCACTTCAATCGATTTGTTCCAAAAGAACTGAACGTATCAAACAGATGAGGTTGACTGTTACAGGACTTGTGGTTAGAACCAAAGTTATCCATTTCACCTTCAATGTTTTTACTTGAAGTGATGAGAACGACGTGTATTAAGGACCAAATAAGCTTCATGAACACGTAATTAGAACTTAGTAATGCGTTTGATGAAGTATAAGAACTTTCACTTCAATCGATTTGTTAAAAAAGAATGAACGTATCTAGCAAATGAGGTTGACTGTTACAAGACTTGTGGTTAGAACCTATGTTATCCATTTCACCTTCATTGTTTTAACTTGAAGTGATGAGAACGATGTGTATTGAGGACCCAATAAGCTTCATGAACGAGTAATTAGGACTTAGTAATGCGTTTGATGAAGTATAAGAACCTTCACTTCAATCGATTTGTTCCAAATGAACTGAACGGATCAAGCAAATGAGGTTGACTATTACAAGAATTGTGGTTAGAACCTGACATGCCTCGGGTTACAATTAATAGGAAAATTAGTAAAGTCTCAAACTTTAAATCATCTTCCTGCTTATTACGTGTTTTTCTTTTGAAGGTATATTTTATGAAAGGAATGCATAAGGAGCACTTGGAGGATTCACCATTCGGCCCATGGGAATTTGTCTTCCCGACAAATTAATTTGTAGTTTTTATTTTCAAACTTATTTGGCATACATTTGCCTTTATTGTATAGATTTTATAATTGCATTTCATGCATTAGATTGTGTGGTTAGGATTAGGTGAATGTTGGTGGATTATGGGTTGAAGAAAATTCAACAAATTCAAAGGAAAAGGCCTCCACAAATCGAGACCAAAGAAATACTTGGCCCAAAGAAGAGCCCACATCCAATGGTATAATTTTGCAGGTACATATATGGGTGAAAGCATGGATTAATGAGTTGGCAAAATCTCAACCAATGGCTAAGTTTTGGCTCAGCCCAAATCACCACCGTTTAGCTGGAGGCGCGCGGGCAGGCGCAGGACCGCGCGAGCAGGCGCTGGACCGCGCGGGCAGGCGAGGCTGGATCGCTGATGTGGCGCGCAGGCAGACATCTGATGGCGTGCGCTGAACTGCTGAGTTGGTGCGCTGCTGAGCGCCCGATGGCGCGCACCTAGCAGCTTCTGGTTGGCACGCTCGCGCGCCCACGGCTTCTAATCTTAGCCACCCGATTTTTCTCCTCATCAATGGCCACCATTCAATCTTCCAACCAATGCCAAACCCTAATCCATCCTAGGACTCTATAAAAGCATGGCATTGGTGAATGTTTAACAACTTTTACTCATTTATAAAATTACTATTTCTCTACTCCAAGGTGGTTTGCCTTAGGTGTTTTCCTTGGTTCCTTTGAGCCAAGTGGAGTAGCCCTCCATTATTAACTTAGCTTGGGTTGCTAAGTTAATTCTTACCCATGCCCTCGCCTTCTCCATTGAGAGTTGGAATTGAGGACGAAAATCCCAGCCTACGGTGGTCGTTTTTCCTCCGGGAAAATTGTTCACTCGAGAGCTTAAACCGTAAGATCGCTCTACGATTCCGCCAAGGGTATTTCCTTTACTTTCTTTCCATCATTTTCACACACTTCCACTCCTTGTTTTCGGCCACACTTTCCACACACTTCACCTTTTCACACAAATTTTGACACCTTTATTTCTTCTATTTTTATTGCATATCATCCCTCTCTTCTTCACTATTTTTGGCCATATATTATTCACACACTATCACCTCATTTTTCTTGCATTTATTTCCATGTTATTTCATCTCATTTTTGGTCATTTTCACTACCACACAACCGAGCACTTTTCTTGAATATTTTGTGGGTTTGAACATAACCATTTTGTAAGGAATTTTGTGTCAAGTGGTATCAGAGCCACAAGGCTTCCCCTATGCGTTTTAGTGCCATGACATTAGTCAAAATTCGACACAAAACAAGGATAGCGGCTCGTTTCGTTTCTAGCATTATTTTCTTTATTATCTTGTGCTAATCTTATTATATATTTGCTACCATTATTATTGTCATTTATTTGCTTAATCTAATGTGGACAAAATATGGAAAGCAATGCTTCAAAATTCGGCCAAGGTATAGCTCAAAATTTCTCTTAGTTTTTATTCTCGTAGTTCTCAGATTTTGTTTCTTTTGTGCCTCGGTTTTTCTTATTTTTCTTGCTGTGTTTTGAGTCTATATTTTCATCTAAATCTAGGCCAAAAGTTTGCTTGAAATATTGAAGAAATTAAGCATGAAATTCGGCCTAATGGTAAATCTACAAAATCGGTTCATTGTTGTTAATTTTCTTCACGGTTTTGCTTAACTTTTCTTCATGGTTTTGGTATATTATTGGCTTGAGTTATTTAGCGTCTCTTGTTACATTTGAGCCTTGTTTTAGCACTTAAATATTGTCCATTCACTATATTAATTTTCTGAAAATTTTGGTGCTTAAAATCGGCTTAGAGCTATTATTATCAAAATCGGTTTGCTGGTATTAATTTTCTTCTCGGTTTCCTTATTTTCTTGCTTCGGTTGTTGATTGCTTCTAACTTTGGTTTTCTCTAGCATTTGTCCTATGTTTGAACCATTTTTATTCCATCTAAATGCTATCAAGTAGATAGAGATTAAACTTGAATTTTTGGATGCAAAAATCAGCCTTCAAATTTAATGCTCAAATCGGATTCTCCTTGTTGATTGCTTATTTAGTTTCCCTAATATGTTTGTCTTGGATTTCCTTGTTATTTTGCTGAATGTTTGCACTTGAATTTAGCTTATAATTCATATATTATATGCTGTAATTTAATTGCACAAAATTTGATTTACAAGGATAATTAAATTGCTAGCTAGAAATAGGCTATATTGAATATCATGCACTTAGAAAAATTCTGCTCTGTATAACTTGAAATTTCAGCATGTTAACTATGATTAAATTCGTGATCTAATTGTATTAGTTGCTGTTTTTGAAGTTATTTAGTTGCTATTAATATTGTTTTGAGTGATTCTAATTAAAAGACGATAACTTGATTGAAATTAGTTAGACTTGTGTTAATTATACGTATTGAAAATTTTATTCCTAAATTTAGTCTTGCTAAGTGTTATAGAGAATTGTAAGTTGTTCATTGACTTTCCACAAATTTAAAATATTAATTGTGAGCATGATCCTTATTTTCTTGTCTTAGTTAGGAAACAATCCTTAATATTTAAAATTTTTTTCCTAAGACATTAATTAAGATAAACACCTCACTAAATTTTGGATGAAACAACTTAGCCAAGAACTTAAAATTTAAAAATTAAAATGCTTAGACATGACTAATAGGAGCGGATTTGCACGTGACACTCCCCACAAAGAACAAAATCGTGCCAGGGGAACTTCCCCTCCCGAACCTACACGTCACGAAGGTGAAACTAGCGCTCAAGGAGGCATGCAAGGACAAATCGATGCCTTAGCGAGCGTAGTTAAAAACCTTACCCAACAAGTCCAATCTCTTTTAAACAATCCTCTCCGAAAAGAACCCCATGAACAAGTTCCTTCACAAGAGACCTCCTCTAGGATCATTCCTCACAACCACCCATAGAGGAAGAATGAGCTGAACCCCAACTTATTCGGAGGATGAGGATTGGGTTGATGATGAAGAGTATCGCCCAAATCATCGTAGGGACAACGACGACCTCCGCAACATCAAGATTATAATTCCCCCTTTTAATGGAACGTGTGACGGGCACACATATCTAGATTAGGTTGACAAAGTTGAGAGAGTTTTCGAATGCTATGATTACTCCGAGCGAGTAAAAATCTAATTAACCTCTCTTGAACTTACGGGCCACGCCGCATTATGGTGGTCCAACCTGAAGGCCCAAAGAATGAGAACGTTAGGGTATCCCGTTACTACTTGGACTTCCATAAAGGAAATGATGCACCATAGGTTCGTCCATCATCATTACAAACATGAACTCTTTCATCAACTCCATAACTTAAAACAAAATAGCCTCTCGGTAGACGAATACCTTACTGAATTTGAAACCCTTAATATGCGATGCGCAATTGATGAGCCTGAGGAACAACTCATCGCAAGATTTATAAAAGGCTTGAACCGCGACATAGGCGATCTTGTCGAAATACAACAATTGGAGACCATGGAATTGGTCATTCAATTAGCCCTGACGGTGGAAAGACAACTAACGAGGAAGTGTAAGACCGACCTTCCTAAATTCCCACCAAGAAATTACAATTCGGACAAGCTTACCCCAAGACAAGAAGATAAAAGACCATTCAATCAAAATTGGAAACAAAAATAATCAAATACTCCTCACAATCCCCCATCGAACAAAATCCAAGAAACCCCAACCTAAAGGACCTAGAGCACGTGATATGCAATGCTTCAAATGTTTTGGAAAAGGGCACTATGCTAACGAGTGCACTAATCACCGTGTGATGGTTATCAAGGAATCCACGGGTGAATGGGAAATTTAAGAGGACGAAGGCCAATATAATAACATTGTTAAGGAAGAGATAGAAGTAGAAAGCGAAGACGAAGCCGATGAATGCAAGCCTCAAGATGGACCCCTATTAAGGGTCATTAGGCGAGCATTGACATCTAAGCACGTGGACAAGGACTGTCAACGTGAAAATATATTCCATAGTTGTTGTGCTGTAAGAGATAAAGTTTGTTCGTTTATAATCGATGAAGGAAGTTGCATAAATGCAGCCTCCCAAGACATGGTCGAAAAATTAGGACTTGAAACTCGTCATCATCCTACACCCTATATAAGCTTCAATGGTTGGATGATACCAATGAACATGTAATAACTAAACGAGTAACCGTAGATTTAACCAAAGGAACATACCAAGACTCGATTATTTGTGACGTTGTTCCAATGAGTGCCAGCCACATCTTACTTGGATGGCCATGGAATTTTGACCGTTGAGTCAACTACGATGGATTCCTCAACCGTTATACATTCAATTTAGGAGGAAGAAAAATTAAATTGCTACTGATGACCCCCAAGCAAGTGGCTCAAGATGAGGCCACCCACAAAGAATGGAAAATAAAAGAAAGTCTCTTATTATCAAAATGCGGGTTGAATGAAAAGCAAGATCCCTCTAATATCAATTGGCATGACAATCCCTTGTATGAAGAAGAGGTGTTATTTCCATTCCTTACAAATTTTGAGAAAATTCCTACCTTTATCAAGGAACACCCCAATCCCTTATTTGTCGTTGAGTTGCCTTGCAAATTGGAAGATTTATCTACATGGCCTCATGAGAAAATGAAATTAAGTGATGAAATCATTTTTGGATTATGTAGTATGATCATTACACCCTTTCTTTCACCTCCAAAACTTGAGGAAATTTTCTTATCAAGCCCATCAACTAGGAAGAGGTTGGTTTATGACCTTGAGCCCAACCATTGCCTTCCTACTTCCTTCCTTAGAGCCATGCACCCCAATCAGAATTATCTTCCCTTTACTAACAACAAACGCTCTTTCTTACAATTTGGTGGATTACCAAAACCTCACTCCCCACCGTTTCATTACCACAAATTCTACCGTTGGACTAGAGTTAAGATTCTATTGGTAAGTGAACTTTCTTTTGAGGTCTTAAGAATAATTGGATTATTTCTTTGGTCGGAAGACTTTAGCATTTCCAATTCACTATTTGTCGGATTCACCTACTTTGGAAAATTTCCTTCCATCGCCAAGCAATCGCCCTCCAAAGTAGCCATTGAATTCAATTTTTTCACCCCTACCAAAGAAAACATTAAAGAGACTATCTTTACCCTTTTCCATTTAGAACATGTAACACCCGGATCTATCAAACCGTTTCTCTATTCCTTTTAAACTAATGGCACAATTTATCTGGCAATATTAAATGTGGGGTTAGTGGATGACTAGGCAAGGGCATAAGGGTAATTAGAAATTCAATAGTGGATAACGTATTTAAGGAAACTATTAATGAAGTAGCCACCACTGTTTACTTCATTTCCTCTCCATTCTCAGCTCCTCAGGTTAGCAGAGCGCGATAGGAGACCCCCTTTGACTTCCTCCAGCGATTTTCTCCAAACTTGGTGAGTTTTGCTTCTATTTCTTGTTACATTGTATCTATCGTTGGTAGGAGGGATGAAAAATGAGGTTTTGAGAAGGCGGTAAGCGAGTGGTGATTTCGGTTTAAGTTGAAATCGGGAATGCACATTGACTAGAGTTCCCAAAACAGTTTCCCTTAGATTTCTAGTGGTTTAGAATGAAGATTGGAGGGAATTTAATGTATGCTCTGTCTATGGTTTTAGGTTTGAGTAATACCCGAAGTAGCTTGCAACCAAGTTTTTCCCAGGAGACCAAGTAAGTAAAGTTTTCTTGTGCCTTCGGGCCTACATCACAAAACATTAGGGTTTGTATGCTGGAATGTGTTGGTATGTCATGCATCATTTTTTTTTAAAGTATACGAAAATGAATTTGAAGGCATGTTGGCATAGTGAGGATTGAACATATTGAAACAGCTATGTAAATCAGTTTTACTGTTAAGGGAAGTAATCCGCCCCTTAATGAGACAGTGGATATTTATACTTTGGAAGAGTTGATCCAACTTCCAATTTCACAGGGGGATCTGAACATGTGAATCAGATTTGCTGTTAAGGGAATTTATCCTCCCCTTAATGAGCCAGTGGATGTATATACTTTGGGAGAGTTGATCCAGCTCCCAACTTCACAGGAGGATCTAAACAGAAACGAAACATGAACAACTGAGTTGAGAAAGTAGAAATTGCATGATTAGGAACTTATATATTCCGAAGTTTCATTTCATTACAGCTTTACTTACTTAGCATTAGGCTAATAGATGAGTTTTGTGATGTAGGTGTTGAGGATACTGCAGGTGAATTTCCTGATTGCACAGATGATTAGATGTGGTTGGAGGAGCACATTAATGCCTCAGCCTGGTAAACTGATGAGGCGGGTTAACTGTTGTCTGCTATGGTGCGATTTGGTTGGAGGAGCACATTAATGCCTCAGCCTGGTAAACTGATGAGGCGGGTTAACTGTTGTCTGCTATGGTGCGAGTTTAGTTGATAATGCTTTAATTTGAGTATGATGAGTTTTTATGACAGTAGAGATTATAATATTCTGACTATGTTTTGAGTTTTACTGATACTAGAGATCTGAGAGTTTTAATTATTGGTTTTACTAGTTTTGAACATTACAATGTGAGTTGTTTCTGAATGGTCTCGATGAAGTAAGTAAATCCCTTTCTGAGTGGTGTTGTGTATGTATAGCGAGAAGCAGTTGGAATGTAGGTTAATCTTATCGGATGATGTCTTAGTAAACTCATCGGCAGATGTGAGCTGACGTCATCGGAAGATGTAGGATTAAGTCCATCGGATGATATCTCAGTAAACTCATCGGCAGATGCGAGCTGACGTCATCGGAAGATGTAGGATTAAGTCCATCAGATGATGTCTCAGTAAACTCATCGGCAGATGCGAGCTGACGTCATCGGAAGATGTAGGATTAAGTCCATCAGATGATGTCTCAGTAAACTCATCGGCAGATGCGAGCTGACGTCATCGGAAGATGTAGGATTAAGTCCATCAGATGATGTCTCAGTAAACTCATCGGCAGATGCGAGCTGACGTCATCGGAAGATGTAGGATTAAGTCCATCAGATGATGTCTCAGTAAACTCATCGGCAGATGTGAGCTGACGTCATCGGAAGATGTAGGATTAAGTCCATCAGATGATGTCTCAGTAAACTCATCGGCAGATGCGAGCTGACGTCATCGGAAGATGTAGGATTAAGTCCATCAGATGATGTCTCAGTAAACTCATCGGCAGATGCGAGCTGACGTCATCGGAAGATGTAGGATTAAGTCCATCAGATGATGTCTCAGTAAACTCATCGGCAGATGCGAGCTGACGTCATCGGAAGATGTAGGATTAAGTCCATCAGATGATGTCTCAGTAAACTCATCGGCAGATGCGAGCTGACGTCATCGGAAGATGTAGGATTAAGTCCATCAGATGATGTCTCAGTAAACTCATCGGCAGATGCGAGCTGACGTCATCGGAAGATGTAGGATTAAGTCCATCAGATGATGTCTCAGTAAACTCATCGGCAGATGTGAGCTGACGTCATCGGAAGATGTAGGATTAAGTCCATCAGATGATGTCTCAGTAAACTCATCGGCAGATGCGAGCTGACGTCATCGGAAGATGTAGGATTAAGTCCATCAGATGATGTCTCAGTAAACTCATCGGCAGATGCGAGCTGACGTCATCGGAAGATGTAGGATTAAGTCCATCAGATGATGTCTCAGTAAACTCATCGGCAGATGTGAGCTGACGTCATCGGAAGATGTAGGATTAAGTCCATCAGATGATGTCTCAGTAAACTCATCGGCAGATGTGAGCTGACGTCATCGGAAGATGTAGGATTAAGTCCATCAGATGATGTCTCAGTAAACTCATCGGCAGATGCGAGCTGACGTCATCGGCAGATGCGAGCTGACGTCATCGGAAGATGTAGGATTAAGTCCATCAGATGATGTCTCAGTAAACTCATCGGCAGATGCGAGCTGACGTCATCGGAAGATGTAGGATTAAGTCCATCAGATGATGTCTTAGTAAACTCATCGGCAGATGTGAGCTGACGTCATCGGAAGATGTAGGATTAAGTCCATCGGATGATATCTCAGTAAACTCATCGGCAGATGCGAGCTGACGTCATCGGAAGATGTAGGATTAAGTCCATCAGATGATGTCTCAGTAAACTCATCGGCAGATGCGAGCTGACGTCATCGAAAGATGTAGGTTTAAGTCCATCGGATGACGTCTCAGTGAACTTATCGGCAGTTGCGTGCTGACGTCATCGAAAGATGTAGAGTGTATTTTGTCGTTTAGTCACTGGTAGATACAGTTTACCGAGACATGTCCTTTGCTTTCCATTCAGCTGACGTCATCGGCAGGAGTCTTCGATTTTGGTTGTGTCTTTCTGTTTCTTCCGTTGACTTTATTCATCGGCGGATGTGTTTGACTTCTGCAACTTTTAAAGTATTTTCACGATTTCAAACTTCTATTTCTTGACCGATTATTCCTAACAATTCAAATGATTTTCGCTGCAAGTTTATTTTTTTTAAAAAAAATATAGTAGAAATTTTAGTCATATACGGGCATTGTGTGACGAACCGGGTTCAGATAACTCGGGGCGTTACAGTGTGGTATCAGAGCCATACAGTTAAACCGTTCAAAAGATCACTCATCAGTGCCAATCGTTGCATGGAAGTACTCCAACAACTGTAAGTGTTTATGTTAAGTACAGTTATTATATATTATAAAAATAGTTGACCTTGTACAAGAATATAGCAAAAATGTCCAGACGACCGGGAAGGCCAAGAGTGCAGAGAGAGACACCAACTTCGGGAAGCACAGAAGATTCTAGTGTAATCGGACAGTTGACAGAACTAGTGCGACAGCAGGCAGAATTAATGCGCCAGCAATCCGATCAGCTAGGAGTACTGCTGAACCGAGAGGTACAAGGGAGTGCCAACTCGGGTTCTAGCAATGAGCATTCCGGGGATAGATTTCCGAGACTAAGACCACCCACGTTTGATGGTCAGTCATCTGATCCTGCTATGGCTGAAGGGTGGCTTAGAAAGATTGAAAGCATGTTTAGGTGTGCCAACATTGGAGAAGGAGAAAAAGTCACGTTGGCAACCTTTCATTTAGCTGGTGAAGCTCAACTCTGGTGGGAAACAATCGAGACCACCACAGATGTTTTGACGATGCCTTGGTAACAATTCAAGGACATTTTCTATGGGAAGTATTTTAACAGTACTGTCCAGACCGCGAATAAGTTAGAGTTCCTGAACTTGAAGCAGACAGGGTCTGTGGCCGAGTATAGTAGACAGTTCGAGTCCCTGTCTAGGTTTGCTGGGCATTTTGCTCACAAGGACGAGGATAAGGTGTTCAAATTTATGCATGGACTGAAGCCAGAAATTTACCGAGGGGTTAAATTTTGTGGAATCAAGGGCTTGACCTTCAGTGAGGTTGTGTCCACTGCCCTGGAAGTGGAAGAAGCTGAAGGAAAGTGTGCTAGACCAAAGGAGGTCCCACAAAGGTTTAACCAACCACACCAACAGAGAGGAACGAAGAGGCCAAGTGAAGGCCAAAATAGCCAAGGAGTAGGGGGAAAGGTATAGAATGTCAGGAAATTTCCCCAGTGTCCCAAATGTTTGAAGAACCATCCGGGGAAATGCAGACTGGGCCTTAGAAAGTGTTTCAACTGTGAGGAGGTTGGACACACGTTCAAGGAGTGCTCGAAGCCTAGAATCACCAGATGCTACAATTGTAACAAGGTCGGCCACATTAGCAGAGATTGTCCGGTTCCTGAGAGTGGCCCTACTATGATCAAACCAAGAATATTCTCCATGACGGAGTCGGGTGAGGAATAGCCTGCTGTGGTGTCAGGTACTATATTGATAAACTCTGTGCCTGCTTTTACTTTAATAGATTCAGGTGCCACACATTCATCTGCTTTTGCTGTTAAGTTAGACGTACAGTTTACCCCTTCCATGCATGTGTTTAATGTTGCATTGCCTTCTGGTGAACGCATGCACTCTAACCAAGTGATGCTTGGAAGTGAAGTGTTAGTAGGGAATGTAAGTCTACCTGCTGACCTTATAATTATGGATATATTAGGATTTGATGTAATCCTAGGAATGGACTGGCTGTTTAAGCATCATGCCACAATAGATTGTAGGACTGGAATAGTTAGCTTCCAACCCCCTGGTAGTTTGAAACACACCTTTCAAGCCTCAAAGAAAGGTAAGGAAATGTCTGTGATGACTTCTATTAACACAAGACCCTCCCCTTGCAGAGAGTATTTGTGCTTTTTGGCCAGTGCTTTAGACACACAAACAGTAGGAAAATCAAGCCCCAAAAATGTTTTAGTTGTCCAAGATTTTCCAGAAGTATTTCTAGATGACCTTCCTAGTTTGCCACCAGATAGGGAAATTGAATTTGTTGTGGATATTTACCCCGGAGCCGAGCCTGTGTCTAAGAATAAATATAGATTAGCTCCAACTGAACTTAAGAAATTAAAGAAACAGTTAGAGGATTTGTTGGAGAAGGGGTTCATACGCCCTAGCTTTTCACCATTGGGTGCACCTGTCCTTTTTGTCAAAAAGAAGGATGGATCAATGCGTATGTGCATAGACTATAGAGAATTGAATAAGTTAACTGTCAAAAACAAATACCCTTTGCCGAGAATTGATGACTTATTTGACCAACTTAAGGGTGCAAGAGTTTTCTCTAAGATTGACCTTAGGTTCGGTTATTACCAGTTGAAGGTTAAATCTAAAGATATCCCAAAGACTGCCTTTCGCACAAGGTATGGACATTATGAGTTTTTGGTTATATGTCTTTTGGTTTGACAAATGCACCAACAGCCTTCATGGATCTCATGAATAGGGTGTTTCACGAGTATTTGGACAAGTTTGTCTTAGTATTCATAGACGACATTCTGATCTATTCTAGAACTAAGGATGAGCATGCAAGGCATTTGAGTTTGGTGTTAAGAGTACTTAGACAGCACCAACTTTATGCTAAGTTTTCTAAGTGTGAGTTTTGGTTGGACAGAGTTCACTTTCTTGGTCATGTGATCTCTGGTGATGGGATATCTGTCGATCCAGCCAAGGTTCAAGCAGTTAAGGAGTGGCCCCAACCGAAGAATGCTACAGATATTCGAAATTTCCTCGGGTTAGCAGGATATTACAGAAAATTTATTGAAGGATTCTCAAAGATTGCAACACCCCTCACTCGGTTAACTAGGAAAAATATCAAGTATGCTTGGACAGAGGAGTGTGAGTCCAGTTTCCAGACCTTGAAAAAGAAACTGACCAATGCCCCTATATTGACCCTACCCGATGAGAGTGGAAAGTTTAGCATTTACTGTGATGCTTCCAAGATTGGTCTTGGATGTGTGTTAATGCAAGATGGAAAGGTTATAGCTTATGCTTCTAGGCAGTTAAAAGTGCATGAAAAGAATTACCCTACACATGACTTAGAATTAGCTGCTGTGGTCTTTGCATTAAAGATTTGGAGGCACTACCTGTATGGACAATCTTGTGAGATATTTTCAGATCATAAGAGCATGAAGTATATCTTCACACAGAAGGAACTAAATATGAGGCAACGTCGATGGTTGGAATTTGTAAAAGACTATGATTTTGAGATTAAATATCACCCCGGCAAAGCAAATGTCGTGGCTGATGCTTTGAGTAGAGTGACCCCTTTAGTTTCTGCTTTGACTCTAGACATACTGATAGCTTTAGAGATAGAATTCCAAAGATTTAACCTGGAAGCTGTGTCTAGTGTGTCAGCCATGCTTTCGGCCATATCTTTGAGGCCAACTATATTGGAGAAAATAAAGGAAGTTCAAATGAATGACACTGAGTGTAATAAGTATAAGTTGTACATAGATTCTACTGATAAGTCGGATTTCAACTGCTCAGCTGATGGAATTCTCAAGTTTTGAAATAGGTGGTTTGTTCCGGCTGATACTGAGCTTAGGAAGGAAATCCTATCTGAGGCTCATTCCTCCAGACTTTCTGTTCATCCTGGTAGTACGAAGATGTACAGAGGACTCAAGCAACATTATTGGTGGCCAGGTATGAAGAGGAGTGTGGCGGAGTATGTGGAGTCATGTCTGGTCTGCCAGCAAGTTAAAGCTGAACATCAGAGGCCTGCTGGGACATTACAACCTTTACTAGTTCCCGAATGGAAATGGGAACAAATAACTATGGATTTTGTTATAGGATTACCTAGAACAGTAAAAGGACATGATACAATTTGGGTGATAGTTGATCGTTTAACCAAATCAGCTCATTTCCTACCAATAAAGGTGACTCACTCGATGGATCAGCTTGCTGAATTGTATGTGCACGAAGTTGTTAGACTGCATGGTGTTCCAAGCACTAGTTTCAGACCGAGACTCCAGATTTACATCTAAGTTTTGGAAAAGTTTGCACAAGGCTATGGGGACACAACTTAGTTTTAGCACAGCCTTTCATCCTCAAACCGATGGACAATCCGAGAGAACTATCCAAACGTTGGAGGATATGCTCCAGGCTTGTGTGCTGGAATTTCAGGGTTCTTGGAGTAAGTATTTATCATTGGTTGAGTTCTCTTATAATAACAGTTTTCAGGCAACAATAGGCATGGCACCATACGAAGCATTATATGGACGAAAATGCAGATCTCCTTTGTACTGGGATGAAGTTGGTGAAGCGCAGTTGCTTGGTCCTGACATTGTGCAGCAGACTGTGGAGAAGATTGCTCTTATCCGACAAAGAATCTTAACAGCTCAAAGCCGGCAGAAAAGCTATGCAGACAAAAGACAAAGAGAATTAAAATTTGATGTTGGTAATGAAGTTTTCCTTAAGGTGTCACCTTTCAAAGGAGTTGTGAGATTTGGGAAAAGAGGCAAGTTAAACCCCAGATATATTGGACCTTTCCAAATCGTGAAGAGAATTGGGAAGACAGCATATCAACTTCAGTTACCAGCCTCTTTGGAGGGAATTCATAATGTGTTTCACGTTTCTATGCTAAAGAAATGTGTTAGAGATCCTTCGCAAATTATAGAACAGCAGAACATCGAAGTCCTTCCTACTCTTACTTATGAGGAGAAGCCAGTAAGGATCTTAGATTATGCAGTAAAGGTATTGCGCAACAAGGAGGTTCCACTGGTAAAAGTCTTATGGCGTAATCAGAACATAGAGGAGACAACTTTGGAGCGCCAGCAAGACATGATGGACCAGCATCAAGAATTATTCAGGTACTGAATTTTGAGGACAAAATTCTTTTAAGGAGGGTAGATTGTAACACCCGGATCTATCAAACCGTTTCTCTATTCCTTTTAAACTAATGGCACAATTTATATGGCAATATTAAATGTAGGGTTAGTGGATGACTAGGCAAGGGCATAAGGGTAATTAGAAATTCAATGGTGGATAACGTATTTAAGAAAACTATTAATGAAGTAGCTGCCACTGTTTACTTCATTTCCTCTCCATTCTCAGCTCCTCAGCTTAGCAGAGCGCGATAGGAGACCCCCTTCGACTTCCTCCAGCGATTTCCTCCAAACTTGGTGAGTTTTGCTTCTATTTCTTGTTACATTTATATCTATCGTTGGTAGGAGGGATGATAAATGAGGTTTTGAGAAGGCGGTAAGCGAGTGGTGATTTCGGTTTAAGTTGAAATCGGAAATGCACATTGACTAGAGTTCCCAAAACAGTTTCCCTTAGATTTCAGGTGGTTTAGAATGAAGATTAGAGGGAATTTAATGTATGCTCTGTCTATGGTTTTAGGTTTGAGTAATACCCGAAGTAGCTTGCAACCAAGTTTTTCCCAGGAGACCAAGTAAGTAAAGTTTGCTTGTGCCTTCGGGCCTACATCACAAAACATTAGGGTTTGTATGCTGGAATGTGTTGGTATGTCATGCATCATTTTTTTTTAATGTATACGAAAATGAATTTGAAGGCATGTTGGCATAGTGAGGATTGAACATATTGAAACAGCTATGTAAATCAGTTTTACTGTTAAGGGAAGTAATCCGCCCCTTAATGAGACAGTGGATATTTATACTTTGGAATAGTTGATCCAACTTTCAATTTCACAGGGGGGTCTGAACATGTGAATCAGATTTGCTGTTAAGGGAATTTATCTGCCCCTTAATGAGCCAGTGGATGTATATACTTTGGGAGAGTTGATCCAGCTCCCAACTTCGCAGGGGATCTGAACAGAAACGAAACATGAACAACTGAGTTGAGAAAGTAGAAATTGCATGATTAGGAACTTATATATTCCGAAGTTTCATTTCATTACAGCTTTACTTACTTAGCATTAGGCTAATAGATGAGTTTTGTAATGTAGGTGTTGAGGATACTGCAGGTGAATTTCCTGATTGCACAGATGGTTAGATGTGGTTGGAGGAGCACATTCATGCCTCGGCCTGGTAAACTGATGAGGCGGGTTAACTGTTGTCTGCTATGGTGCGAGTTTAGTTGATAATGCTTTAATTTGAGTATGATGAGTTTTTATGACAGTAGAGATTATAATATTCTGACTATGTTTTGAGTTTTACTTATACTAGAGATCTGAGAGTTTTAATTATTGGTTTTACTGGTTTTGAACATTACAATGTGAGTTGTTTCTGAATGGTCTTGATGAAGTAAGTAAATCCCTTTCTGAGTGGTGTTGTGTATGTATAGCGAGAAGCAGTTAGAATGTAGGTTAATCTTATCGGATGATGTCTCAGTAAACTCATCGGCAGATGTGAGCTGACGTCATCGGAAGATGTAGGATTAAGTCCATCGGATGATGTCTCAGTAAACTCATCGGCAGATGCAAGCTGACGTCATCGGAAGATGTAGGATTAAGTCCATCGGATGATGTCTCAGTAAACTCATCGGCAGATGCAAGCTGACGTCATCGGAAGATGTAGGTTTAAGTCTATCGGATGACGTCTCAGTGAACTTATCGGCAGTTGCGTGCTGACGTCATCGGAAGATGTAGGATTAAGTCCATCGGATGATGTCTCAGTAAACTCATCGGCAGATGCAAGCTGACGTCATCGGCAGGAGTCTTCTATTTGGTTGTTTCTTTCTGTTTCTTCCGTTGACTTTATTCATCGGCGGATGTGTTTGACTTCTGCAACTTTTAAAGTATTTTCACGATTTCAAACTTCTATTTCTTGACCGATTATTCTTAACAATTCAAATGATAGAAATATAATAGAAATTTTAGTCATGTACGGGCATTGTGTGACGAACCGGGTTCAGATAACTCGGGGCGTTACAGAACATCTATTGGTGAAGTACTCTAAAATTTTTGGCTCAGCCCAAATCACCACCGTTCAGCTGGAGGCACGCGGGAAGGAGCAGGAGCACGCGGGCAGATGCTGGAGCGCGCGGGCAGGCGAGGCTGGATCGCTGATGTGGCACGCTAGCAGACATCCGATGGTGCGCGTTGGACTGCTGAGCGCCTGATGGAGCACACCTTGCAGCTTCTGGATGGCACGCGCGCGCGCCCACGGCTTCTTATCTTAGCCACCTTATTTTTCTCCACATCAATGGCCACCATTCAATCTTCTAAACCATGCCAAACCCTAATCCACCCTTGGACTCTATAAAAGCATGGCATTGGTGAATGTTTTACAACTTTTGCTCATTTATAAAATTACTATTTCTCTACTCCAAGGTGGTTAGCCTTAGGTGTTTTCCTTGGTTCTTTTGAGCCAAGTGGAGTAGCCCTCCATTATTAACTTAGCTTGGGTTGCTAAGTTAATTCTTATCCATTCCTTCGCCTTCTCCATTGGGAGTTGGAATTGAGGATGAAAATCTCGTCCTACGGTGGTCGTTTTTCCTCTAGGAAAATCGTTCACTCGAGAGCTTAAACCGTAAGATCGCTCTACGAGTCCGCCAAGGGTATTTCTTTTACTTTCTTGCCATCATTTTCACACACTTCCACTCTTTATTTTTGGCCACACTTCCCACACACTTCACCCTTTTATTTTCTTGCATTTATTTTCCCTTCATCTCCATCTCAATTTCTTCACCTTTTCATACACATTTTTACACCTTTATTTCCTCTATTTTTATTGCATATCATCCCTCTCTTCTTCACTATTTTCGGCCATATATTATGCACACACCATCACCTCATTTTTCTTGCATTTATTTCCATGTTATTTCATCTCATTTTCAATCATTTTCACTACCACACAACCGAGCACTTTTCTTGAATATTTTGTGGGTTTGACTGCTACATGACTTGTGGTTAGAACCTAAGTTATCCATTTCACCTTCAAGGTTTTAACTTGAAGTGATGAGAACGACGAGTATTGAGGACCCAATAAACCTCATGGACTCGTAATTAGGATTTAGGAATGCGTTTGATAAAGTATAAAAAACTTCTCTTCAATTGATTTATTCTAAAAGAACTTAACATATCAAGAAAATGAGGTTGACTGTTACATGACTTGTGGTTAGAATCTAAGTTATCCATTTCACCTTCAATGTCTTAACTTGAAGTGATGAGAACGACGTGTATTGAGGACCCAATAAACTTCATGGACGCGTAATTAGGACTAAGTAATGCGTTTGATGAAGTATAATAACCTTCACTTCAATCAATTTGTTCCAAAAGAACTGAACGTATCAAGCAAATAAGGTTGATTGTTACAGGACTTGTGGTTAGAATCTAAGTTATAAACTTTACTTTCAATGTTTTAACTTGAAGTGATGAGAACGACGTTTATTGATGTAACACCCAACTGTAAGAAATATTAATATTTTAATGTAAATGGCATTTTGTAAATTTGGAAATTTTAGGAGTTGTAACGCTAATTTTACAAGAATTGCGTTTATCGTAATATAAATGATACTGTGGTAAAAATAGTAAACGAGGTATGTTTTACGTACGGACGGTTTTAATAGAACCTTAGTAATAAGTTGGATTTATTGGCGAAATAAGGAGATTTGGAGAAACAAAATCGATAGACAATTGACGAAACGAAGGACGAAACAAATAGAAAATCGAAGGAAGGGTAAAATGGTAATTTGCCAAGAAAAATTATAATTAAAAATCAAAATCTTTTCTTCTCCTTCACCATTTTCACGGCTTTTCTCTGGTGAAATTCTAGGCGACATTTCTCCTCACGGCGACTTCCACTTCCGACGACTGAACTCTCCTCCAACGACTTCCGTTCTTCGCGATTTCTTCCCCAAACTCGACCCTAGGTACGATTCTAAGGTTTTAGGAAAGTTTATTTCGATTTTTATGAAGTTTAAACAATTAGGGTTCGTTTAGGGTTTTGTGAAAAAACACAATTTAGGGGTAGAAATCAATAAGTTTATCGTAGTTATGAGTATAATGGACGTATTGAACGTTATTGGACTAAGTTAAGTCGAGTTATGAGAAATGTTAAAGTTAGAGAATTTTAGGGGTTTTCGAAAAAACTCGTTAATGGAAGTTTTGAGATATCAAACGTGAAATGCTCGATAAAAATGCTTCAAAGAATCAAACTAGGGCTTTAAGGAATTTCCTTAATTAAGGTTTCGTTAAATTTGGACGTTTAATAGTTTAAACTCGTTTTAACGACAATATTGTGAAATTGCCTTATGTGAACAAAGCTCGTGGACGGAGCTTGGATTGCAACAGACACGAGGTAAGTTCTCGTGACTTACAGTGACCGATTAGCCTACACCATAAGCCAGAGTTGGTTGTTGAGGATACGTTGGTGTTTTGTTTGTTTAAGTTGGTCATTGTCTCATCTAATTGTTTCGGTTAGGTAGATTAGGTTTGGTTGTTCTATAGGTTGTTTGCTATAGTGTTTTGATGGTATGCTCTGTATGTATGTTTATATTGAGCTGTTCATGCATCATGGTTTTAAAAATGTTATGAAAATGAATTTACGCACGGATTTTATGAAAAGAACATGCATGTAAAGGCAAGTAAAGTATCACAGTAAACAACCATGACATGGGGTTATCGGGGATGAGGTTCAAACCTGGCGTTCCGTGGTGAGCGGGTTTTCCTCCCTTCAGATGGTGTGGGCTGTCAAACCGCTGGACGTGCCCTATCTATCTGTCGAGAATTTTTGATAACCATAGACTGACACGTACTTATATATGAATTGAGATGGACGGTTTTCATAACATTGAGCATACATGATCATGCATTAGCATTTACGTAGAGCTTGCCAAGATTTTTATCTCATAGGTGTCTTTATGGTGTAGGTGACATAGATCCAGGTGATGAGGATTTCCCTGTACCAGATGATCATGCAGATTGAATGAGAATGCCCGTGAAAGTGCGCTGCACAGTCGATGCTCCTTTTGACCTGTGGGGAAAGTAAGCGTATGTTTTGGGAATACGGTAGTTAGATGAAAATTATATAGTTGAACATATTAGGATGCTTGGATCTGATTAGTTGATAGGTTTATGTTTTGATGTTTTTTAAATGTTTTGAAAACTTGATTTGTAACTGTTTGGTTTGGAAATAAATCTATGCAGTTTGTTTTCATAAAAATTGATCACGTTTTAAATACGTTTGGGTCGTTATTTAGGGTGATTGGGTGAAGTGCAAAAAGGATGAGTATATGAGTGAGTTTATATTATGATGTTATTGTGTTTATTAATGTGTATGAATGAGAAGAAGAATGGACAAGAAAGAATGGAAGAGGGAGAGAAAAGGGAAAATAGGAGGAAGGCGCTCCCTGGAATTGAAATTCCAAGGAGGGTGGTGATCAATCTCCTAAGGAGGGGATCGATCGCCCCTTTGGTCGCCACGCTCTATAAAAATTCTAGAGCGTGTGGCGATCGATCGCGAGGCGATCGTTCACCACAGCGAGGGGCGATCATGATCGCCCCTCCCTTTTATAACTGGCTATCGATCGCCCCTTGGTTTCCAGGGACAAATGTCCCTCTTGTCCCTGGCCGATTGTTATTCAGTTTTTTTTAATTGTTTTAAATTGTTTTATATTTGTTTTAAGCTTTTGTTTAAACGGTTTATAAACATAGACTTCACCGATTTCAATTAAAATTTCGATTCCAACTTTAAAAGTTTTATTTCCGCTCAAACGTTAGGTTTAAATTTTTAAGTATTAAAAAAAATAATTACGGGAAAATTAGGAATAGTATAAGGGTCGCTACAGTTTATGGTATCAGAGCCTCCGGGTTTTAAAAACGGTTCTGTAGACTGCTCGACTGCACAGCCACTACGCGGACATCCTTCCTCAATTGTAAGTATGTTTATATGTCTTCTTTGATTTCAATTTCTTAGAGTTATTTGCTTTTAACCTTATACGAGTTATAGAAATATGGTGCGTCGAGGAAATGACCGTGATGACCGAGACGACACGATTGACCAACTTAAAAGATTTATCGCCCAACAGTCCCAACATATGGAGCGTCAGGCCCAACAAATGGAGAGGCAATCCCAGCAGCTAGGCACCCTAATAGACCGTGAAGGTGCTAAGCTCGAGAGACAGCAACTTCGGGTAATCGAGGGATGGAGAGATTTCAAAGGCTCCAACCTCCGGTATTTAATGGGCAGTCTACGGATCCCTCGTTAGCCGAGGAGTGGATTCGAACCATGGAAGACATGCTGGCCTATGCAAGCATTGAGGACGGAGAGAATGTTGCATTGGTTAGCTATCACTTAGCACTGGATGCCTGATTCTAGTGGGATTCTATCAAGGCAACCACAGATGTGACGATTATGGGTTGGGAGCATTTTAAGACGATGTTTTATGACAAGTACTTCAGCCATACAGTACGAGAGGCGAAGATGGTAGAGTTTATGCAATTGCGACAGGTTGGTTCTATTGCCGACTATGTGAGGAGGTTTGAGGCTTTGTCTCGGTTTGCACTGCGGCAAGTCAATGTCAACGAGGACAAGGTACGCAGATTTGTACAGGGGCTTGGTCAGGAAATTCGGAAAAGCCTCACTATATCAGGAGTACGGAATGTGTCCTACGATGAGATTGTGGCCAGGGCACTTGAGATCGAGGTTATAGATCAGAGTTCAGTTAAACCGAGGGAGCTAGCTAGAGGGTTCTTTCGGGAGATTCAGCCACGGCCTCAGAATAAAGGCTGGTAACCGAGAGCACAGCCACAGCAACAACAACAACAGGGCGTTAAAAGGCCCTTAGAGGGAGGCAATGATCGGGGGAAAGGCAAGCAAGTCCAAGGGGCTGCACAGAAACCTGTTTGTCCGAAGTGCCAGAAGGAACATTATGGCGCTTGTCGATTGGGCACAAACAGTTGCTACAGATGTGGAGAGGTCAGCCATTTTGCTCAGAACTATCCGAGGACAGCTACCGATCAAAGAACAGTTATGCCAAGGATCTTCGCATTTATCGAGCCTGGTGACGTCAACGATGAGGCTCAGCCCTCAGTGATAGCAGGTACTATTTTAATTATGGGGGTGGCGGTGTTTTCTTTGATAGACACGGGGGCTACGCATTCTTTTGTGTCCACTACCTGCGTGTCTAGATTGAAGCTTGTGCCTGAGTTAGCAGAATGCGAGTACAGTGTGATGCTACCTTCAGGAGAGCGTATGCAGTCAGGTCAGGTTGTCCAGGGTAATATTGTCTCAGTTGGGAACAGTATCCTCTATGCTCGCCTGATTGTTATGGGCATAGAGATCTACGATCTGATCTTAGGGATGGACTTGCTATCACAGCACTACGCCACCATCGATTGTCGATCCAGGATTGTGACCTTTTGACCCCCGGGTAAAGCCGAGTTTTCTTATCAGGTGATGAACAGATTGAGTAGATCGCCTATTTCCTATTCCATGAAGGTCAACGAGCAATTTAAAGGTGAGTGCTCTATTTATTTGGCCACGGTAATTGATATTCAGTTGCTCAGCGAAGTTAAGCCGAGTGACATTCCTATAGTCAGAGAATTCTTTGAGATATTCCTTGACGATCTTCCCGGATTACCGCCGGACAGGGGGATCGAATTCATTATTGATGTATATCTGAGCTCTGCACCAGTGTCTAAGAATCCATACAGATTGGCGCCCGCTGAATTGAGAGAGTTGAAAACTCAGCTAAAGGAGTTACTGGATAAGGGTTTCATACGACCTAGTTTTTCACCTTGGGGTGCACCCGTTCTAATCGTCAAGAAGAAAGACGGGACTCTCAGGATGTGCGTGGATTATAGAGAGCTAAATAAGCTTACAGTGAAGAATAAGTATCCACTGCCACGGATCGATGATTTGTTTGATCAATTACAGGGTACCCGAGTGTTTTCTAAGATTGACCTACGCTCGGGTTATTATCAGTTGAAGGTCCGGAAGGAAGATATTCAGAAAACGGCATTCCGAACGAGGTATGGGCATTATGAGTTCTTAGTTATGTCTTTTGGACTTACTAATGCCCCTGCAGTGTTTATGGACTTGATGAACCGAGTCTTCAAGGAGTACCTGGTCAAATTCGTTGTGGTTTTCATTGACAATATTCTAATATATTCTAAGATGAAAGAGGAGCATGAAGAGCAATTGCATATTGTTCTGGGAATTTTGCAACGACACCAGCTATATCCAAAGTTCTCCAAATGCAAGTTTTGGCTGGATAGAGTCAGTTTTCTCAGCCTTATTATATCAGAAGAAGGGGTTTCTATAGATCCGAGCAAAATTCAGGTGGTCAGAGATTGGCCACAGCCTAAGAACGTGCGAGAAGTACGTGGATTTCTCGGGTTGGCTAGTTATTATCGGAAGTTTATAGAGGGATTTTCTAAGATTACAGTTCCTCTTTCACGCTTGACTCGGAAGAACGAGAGGTTTATATGGTCGGCTGCTTATGACGACAGTTTTATGGAGTTGAAGCAGAAGTTGACTACAGCTCCAGTGTTGACATTGCCTGTTGAAGGAGACAAATTTAGTATTTATTATGATGCATCTGGAGGTTGACTCGGTTGTGTACTGATGCAGGAAGGAAAGGTTATTGCGTATGCTTCGCGGCAGTTGAAGCCGTATGAGCAGAATTATCCTACACACGACCTGGAGTTGGCAGTCGTGGTCTTCGCACTGAAAATATGGAGGCATTATTTATATGGGCAGCAATGCGAGATATTTTCTGACCACAAAAGCTTGAAGTACTTATTTACACAGAAATATGCGACAAAGAAGGTGGCTGGAATTCGTAAAAGACTATGATTTTGATATCAAGTACCACCGAGGAAAGGCGAATAAGGTCGCTGATGCTTTGAGCCGAATGCCTACTGCGAGTCAGCCTTCACTTGCAACGATGTCGGTCACATTGCAGTCTGAGATTGAGAGGTTCGATGTGGAAATTGTGGCAGAGTTGTCCAGTATGCTCACCAACATTTCTCTCAGGCCGACTATTCTGGAGAAAATACGTGAAGCTCAACAGAAAGATATAGAGTGCGAGGAGTTTCGGTTGGGCTTGACATCCGAGGATTCGTCGAATTTCCATTTATCAGAGGATGGTATTCTGAAGTTCAGGCATAGGTGGTACGTGCCTAATGATGAGGAGCTAAAGAAAGAGATATTGGCCGAGGCACATTATTCAGCTTACTCTGCGCATCCAGGAAGCACTAAAATGTACAGGGATTTAAAGCAACACTTCTGGTGGCCGAACATGAAGAGAGAAGTCGCCAAGTACGTTGAAACCTGTTTAGTTTGTCAACAGGTTAAGGCAGAACACCAGAGGCCGGCCGGAACACTATAGCCACTACCGATTCCAGAGTGGAAATGGGAGCAGATCTCCATGGATTTCATTGTGGGGCTCCCGAGGACGACGAAGGGTCATGATGGCATCTGGGTGATAGTGGACCGATTGACAAAGTCGGCTCACTTCTTAGCTGTGAAGATTGCATCTTCTATGGATCAGCTCACCGAGCTTTATGTACAGGAGATTGTGAGATTGCATGGAGTGCCAGTTTCGATTCTCTCATATCGAGATTCGAGATTTACATCGAAGTTCTGGACAAAGCTATGGGGACTCAGCTAATTTTCAGCACGGCATTTCACCCTCAGACTGATGGTCAGACAGAGAGAACGAATCAGATTCTGGAGGATATGCTCAGAGCTTAACTGCTGGAATTTTAGGGTTCGTGGAGCAGGTATTTGCCATTGATCGAGTTCTCTTACAACAACAGCTTCCAGGCTACCATTGGTATGGCTCATTATGAAGCTTTGTATAGTCAAAAGTGTAGGTCTCCGTTATATTGGGACGAGGTTGGTGAAGCAACTGTTGTTGGTCCCGAGATTCTACAGCAAACGGCAGAGAAGATTGCCGTTATCCGACAACGTATCGAGGTAGCTCGGAGTCGACAGAAGAGCTACGCTGACACAAGACGGAGAGAACTTGAATTCGAAGAGGGCGATGAGGTTTATCTAAAGGTTTCTCCGTTTAATGGTGTTATGAGATTCAGTAGGAAAGGCAAGCTAAACCCTCGATATGTTGGGCCCTTTCCTATTTTGAAGAAGATCGGGAAGATGGCGTATCGACTACAGCTTCCGGCTTCAATGGAAGGCATCCACAATGTATTTCACGTGTCTATGCTTCGGAAGTGTTTGCGCGATTCATCGCATATTGTGGAGGCAAGAGACATCGAGGTACAGCCTACCTTGACTTATGTGGAGAAGCCTGTACGTACTTTGGAGTCGTCCATCAAAGTATTGCGCAATAAAGAGATTCCGCTAGTTAAAGTTCTATGGCGGAACTATGAGGTTGAAGAAGCAACTTGGGAGCGACAACAGGATATGATGATTAAGTATTCTGAGTTGTTTGTATAGTCAAATTTTGAGGACAAAATAAGGTGGATGGATTGTAATACTCGACTGTACGGAATATTAATATTTTAATGCAAATGGTATTTTGTAAATTTGACAAATCAAGTCTGTTTTGTGAAAAGAAAGCGTTATCACGATCCTAATAATTAATATGGATTTTAAGAAAATTTCGGAAATTTTAGGAGTTGTAACGCTAATTTTACGAGAATTGCGTTTATCGTAATATAAAGGATACTTTAGTAAAAATAGTAAACGAGGTTCGTTTTACGTACGGACGGTTTTAATAGAACCTTAGTAATAAGTTGGATTTATTTGCGAAATAAGGAGATTTGGAGAAACCGAATCGATAGACAATTGACGAAACGAACGACAAAACAAATAGAAAATCGAAGGAAGGGCAAAATGGTAATTTGCCAAGAAAAATTATAATTAAAAACCAAAATCTTTTCTTCTCCTTCACCATTTCCACGGCTTCTCTCTGGCGAAATTCCAGGCGACATTTCTCCTCACGGCGACTTCCACTTCCGACGACTGAACTCTCCTCCAACGACTTCCGTTCTTCGCGATTTCTTCCCCAAACTTGACCCTAGGTACGATTCTAAGGTTTTAGGAAAGTTTATTTTGATTTTTACGGAGTTTAAATGATTAGGGTTCGTTTAGGGTTTTGTGAAAAAACGCGATTTATGGTTAGAAATCAGTAGGGTTATCGTAGTTATGAATATAATAGACGTATTGAACGTTATTGGACGAAGTTAAATCGAGTTATGAGAAATGTTAAAGTTAGAGAATTTTAGGGGTTTTCGGAAAAACTCGTCAATGGAAGTTTTGAGATATCTAACGTGAAATGCTCGATAAAAATGCTTCAAAGAATCAAATTAGGGGTTTAAGGAATTTCCTTAGTTAAGGTTTCGTTAAATTTAGACGTTTAATAGTTTAAACTCGTTTTAACGACAATATTGTGAAATTGCCTTAGGTGAACAAAGCTCGTGGACGGAGCTTGGATTGCAACGGACACGAAGTAAGTTCTCGTGACTTACAGTGGCCGATTGGCCTACACCATAAGCCGGAGTTGGTTGTTAAGGATACGTTGGTGTTTTGTTTGTTTAAGTTGGTCATTGTGTCATCTAATTGTTTCGGTTGGGTAGATTAGGTTCAGTTGTTCTATAGGTTGTTTGCTATAGTGTTTTGATGGTATTTGTAGCGTTTTGATGGTATGCTCTGTATGTATGTTTATATTGAACTATTCATGCATCATAGTTTTAAAAATGTCATGAAAATGAATTTACGCACGGATTTCATGAAAAGAACATGCATGTAAAGGCAAGTAAAGTGTAACGACCCCTATTCCTAGCAGGATATTGTCCGCTCTGGGGATTGGGCCGTAGCCCAATATCCTCCCCTCACGGCTTTGTTTGGCCAGGATTTCCCGGAAGGTCACCCAACCTGGAATTGCTCTCGCCGAAGCACTTTTAACTTCGAAGTTCTTATGGGATCCGTTGCCAATTGTGCTCCAAAACGTGTCTTGCTATGTTGGAAGTGTATCTTTACATATGTTTCATTTCCACATACTTCCCCAAGCGATGTGGGATTGTAACGACCCCTTTTTTACGACTTGTTACCTTCCGATTTGCCTGCGCGGACGTACCGCCATCCGGGTTCCGGTTCGTGCAGCCATCGTACCCATACGTGCATATTCGGGTCATCACAATCACCCCCCCTCGGGGGCCCAACGTCCTCTTTGGCCACATTTTCGGTTGGGTACAAACTCTGATACCATTTGTAACGACCCCTATTCCTAGTAAGATATTGTCCGCTCTGGGGATTGGGCCGTAGCCCAATATCCTCCCCTCACGGCTTTGTTTGGCGAGGACTTTCCGGAAGGTCACCAAACCTGGAATTGCTCTCGCCGAAGAACTTTTAACTTCGGAGTTCTTATGGGATCCGTTGCCAATTGTGCTCCAAAACGCGTCTTGCTATGTTGAAAGGGTCTCTTTACATATGTTTCATTTCCACATACTTCCCCAAGCGATGTGGGATTGTGACGACCCCCTTTTTACGACCTGTCACCTTCCGGTTCACCCACGCGGACGTACTGCCATCCGGGTTCCGGTTCGTGCAGCCATCATACCCATACGTGCATATTCGGGTCGTCACATAAAGTATCACAGTAAACAACCATGACATGGGGTTATCGGAGATGAGGTTTAGAGCTGGCATTCTGTGGTGAGCAGGTTTTCCTCCTTTCAGATGGTGTGGGCTGTCTAACCGCTGGACGGGCCCTATCTATCCGTCGAGCGTTTCCGATAATCATAGACTGACACGTACTGATATATGAATTGACATGGACGGTTTTCATAGCATTGAGCATACATGATCATGCATTAGCTTTTACGTAGAGCTTGCTGAGATTTTTATCTCATTTGTGTCTTTATGGTGTAGGTGACATAGATCCAGGGGATAAGGATTTCCCTCTACCAGATGATCATGCAGATTGAAGGAGAATGCCCATGAAAGTGTGCTGCGCAGTCGATGCTCCTTTTGACCTGTGGGGAAAGTAAGCGTATGTTTTGGGAATACGGTAGTTAGATGAAAATTGTATAGTTGAACATATTAGGATGCTTGGATCTGATTAGTTGATAGGTTTATGTTTTGATGTTTTTTAAACGTTTTGAAAACTTGATTTGTAAATGTTCGATAATAGGGATATGTTCGGTTTTTAAACAAATCCATGCAGTTCGTTTTCATGAAAATTGATCACGTTTTAAATACGTTTTGAGTCGCTATTTACGGTGATTGGGTGAAGTGCAAAAAGGATGAGGATATGAGTGAGTTTATATTATGATGTTATTGTGTTTATTAATGTGTATGAATGAGAAGAAGAATGGACAAGAAAGAATGGAAGAGGAAGAGAAAAGGGAAAAGGGGAGGAAGGCTCTCCCTGAAATTGAAATTCCAGGGAGGGTGGCGATCGATCTCCTAAGGAGGAAATCGATCGCCCCTTTGGTCGCCATGCTCTGGAAAAATTCCAGAGCGTGTGGTGATCGATCGCCCAAAGGTGGGCGATCGATCGACTGGTGAACGATCGCGAGGCGATCGATCGCCAGGTGAACGATCGCGAGGCGATCGTTCACCACAGCGAGGGGCGATCATGATCGCCCCTCCCTTTTATAACTGGCGATCGATCGGCTGAAATGGGCGATCGATCGCCCCTTGGTTTTCAGGGACAAATGTCCCTCTTGTCCCTGACTGATTGTTATTCAGTTTTTTTAATTGTTTTATATTTGTTTTAAGCTTTTGTGTAAACGGTTTATAAACATTGACTTCACCTATTTCAATTCCAATTTCTATTCCGACTTTAAAAGTTTTATTTCCGCTCAAACGTTAGGTTTAAAGTTTTAAGTATAAAAAAATAATTACGGGAAAATTAGGAATAGTGTAAGGGTCGCTACAATTGAGGACCCAATAAGCTTTATGGATGCGAAAATAAGACTTATTAATGCATTTGATGAAGTATATGATCCTTCACTTCAATCGATTTTTTCTAAAAGAACTAAACATATCAAGCAAATGAGCTTGACTGTTACATGACTTGCAGTTAGAACCTAAGTTATCAACTTTACCTTCAATGTTTTAACTTAAAGTGATGAGAACGACGTGTATTGAGGACCCAATAAGATTTATGGATGCAAAAATAAGACTTATTAATGCATTTGATGAGGTATATGAACCTTCACTTCAATCGATTTGTTCTAAAAGAACTGAACATATCAAGCAAATGAGGTTGACTGTTACATGACTAGTGGTTAGAAACTAAGTTATCTATTTCACCTTCGATGTTTTAACTTGAAGTGATGACAATGACGTGTGTTGAGGACCCAATAAGCTTTAAGGATGCATAATTAAGACTTAGTAATGCGTTTGATGAACTATAAGAAACTTTAATTTAATCGATTTGTTTCAAAAGAACTGAACGTATCAAGCAAATGAGATTGACTGTTACTGACTTCTTGTTAGAAACTAAGTTATCAATTTCACCTTCAATTTTTTATCTTGAAGTGATGAGAACGACGAGTATTCAGGACCCAATAAGCCTCATGGACTTGTAATTAGGACTTAGTAATGCGTTTGTTAAAGTATAAGAACCTTCACTTCAATCGATTTGTTCCAAAAGAACTTAACGTATCAAGCAAATGAGGTTGACTGTTACATGACTTAGAACCTAAGTTATCTAATTCACCTTCAATGTTTTAACTTGAAGTGATGAGAACGACATGTATTGATGATGATGACCCAATAAACTTCATGGACGCGTAATTAGAACTTAGTAATGCGTTTGATGAAGTATAAGACCATTCACTTCAATTAATTTGTTCCAAAAGAACTAAACGTATCAAGCAAATGAGGTTGACTACTACAGGACTTATGGTTAGAACCTAAGTTATCCATTTCACCTTCAATGTTTTAACATGAAGTGATGAGAACGACGTGTATTGAGGACCCAATAAGCTTCATGGACGCGTAATTAAGACTCAGTAATGCGTTTGATGAAGTATAAGAACATTCACTTCAATCGATTTGTTCCAAAAGAACTGAACGTATCAAGCAAATGAGGTTGACTGTTACATGATTTAGTGGTTAGAACGTAAATTATCCATTTCACCTTCAATGTTTTAACTTGAAGTAATGAGAACGATGTGTATTGATGACCCAATAAGCTTCATGGACGTATAATTAAGACTTAGTAATGCGTTTGATGAATTATAAGAACCTTCACTTCAATTGATTTGTTCCAAAAGAACTTAACATATCATGCAAATGAGGTTGACTGTTACAAGACTTGTGGTTAGAACCTAAGTTGTAACGATCTCTGTTCCCAGCAAGATATTGTCCGCTCGGAGGATTGGGCAGTAGTCCAATATCCTCCCCTCAGGGCTTTGTTTGGCGAGAACTTTCCAGTCGGTCACCCAACCTGGTACTACTCTTGCGGAAGCACTTTTAACTTTGGAGTTCTTATGGGATCCGTTGCCAATTGCACTCCAAAATGCATCTTACTATCTTGGAAGGGTCGTTTTATATATGTTTCATTTTCACATACTTCCCCAAGCGATGGGGGATGGTGACGACCCCCTTTTTACGACCCGTCACCTTCCAGTTCGTGCAGCCATCGTACACATACTTACACATTTGGGTCATCTTCCCCCCCCCCCCCTCGGGGGCCCAAGGTTCTTGTTGGCCAGATTTCCGGTTTGGTAAAGGCTCTGATACCATGTGTAACGACCCCTTTTTCCCAGCAAGATATTGTCCGCTCATGGGATTGGGTCGTAGCCCAATTTCTAACCCTCACGACTTTGTTTGGCGAGGACTTCCAAGTCGGTCACCCAACCTGGTACTACTATCGTCAAAACACTTTTAACTTCAGAGTTCTTATGGGATCCGTTGCCAATTGTGCTCCAAAACGCATCTTACTATCTTGGGACTGTCTTTTTACATATGTTTCATTTTCACATACTTCCCTAAGCGATGTGAGATTGTGACGACCCCTTTTTACTACCCGTCACATTCTGGTTCGCCTGCGCAGACGTACCGCCATCCAGGTTCCGGTTCGTGCAGCCATCGTACACATACTTACACATCTGGGTCATCACATAAGTTATCCACTTCACCTTCAATGTTTTTACTTGAAATGATGAGGACGACGTGCATTGAGGAGCCAAAAAACTTCATGGACGCGTAATTAAGACTTAGTAATGCGTTTGATGAAGTATAAGAAACTTCACTTCAATCAATTTGATCAAAAAGAACTGAACGTATCAAGCAAATGATGGTTGACTATTAGATGACTTGTGGTATGAACCTAAGTTAACAAATTCACCTTAGATTTTTTAACTTGAAGTGATGAGAACGACGTGTATTATGGAGCCAATAAGCTTTATGGACGCGTAGTTACAACTTAGTAATGCGTTAGATAAATTAAAAGAACCTTCTCTTCAATCGATTTATTCAAAAAGAACTTAACGTATCAAGCAAATGAGGTTGATGGTTACATTACTTGTGGTTAGAACCTAAGTTATCCATTTCATCTTCAATGTTTTAACATAAAGTGATGAGAACGATGTGTATTGAGAACCCAATAAACTTCATGGACGCGTAATTAGTACTCAGTAATGCGTTTGATGAAGTATCAGAACCTTCACTTCAATCGATTTGTTCCTAAAGAAATGAACATATCAAGCAAATAAGGTTGAGTGTTACAGGTCTTGTGGTTAGAACCTAGGTTATCCATTTCACCTTCAATGTTTTAAAATTAAGTGATGAGAACGACGTGTATTGAGGACAAAATAAGCTTCATGGATGTGTAATTAAGACTTATTAATGCATTTGATGAAGTATATGATCCTTCACTTCAATCAATTTGTTCCAAAAGAACTGAACGTATCAAGCAAACGAAGTTGACTGTAACATGACTTGTGGTTAGAACCTAAGTTATCCATTTCACCTTCGATTGTTTAACTTGAATTGATGACAACGACGTGTATTGAGGATCCAATAAGCTTCATGGACGCATAATTAAGACTTAGTAATGCTTTTGATGAAGTATAAGAACCTTCACTTCAATCGATTTGTTCCAAAAGAACTGAACGTATCAAGCAAATGAGGTTGACTGTTACATGACTGGTGGTTAGAACCTAAGTTATCAATTTATCCTTAGATTTTTTAACTTGAAGTGATGAGAACAACGTGTATTGAGGACCCAATAAGCTTCATGGACGCATAATTACGACTCATAAATGTGTTTGATGAAGTATAAGAACATTCACTTCAATCGATTTGTTCCAAAAGAACTGAACGTATCAAGCAAATGAGGTTGATTGTTCATGACTTGTGGTTAGAACCTAAGTTATCCATTTCACCTTCAATGTTTTAAATTGAAGTGATGATAACGACGTTTATTGAGGACCCAATAAACTTCATAGACACGTAATTAAGACTTAGTATTGCATTTGATGAAGTATAAGAACCTTCACTTCAATCGATTTGTTCCAAAAGAACTGAATGTATCAAGCAAATGAGGTTGACTGTTACATGACTTGTCGTTAGAACCTAAGTTATCAATTTAACCTTCGATTTTTTAACTTGACATGATGAGAACGATGTGTATTGAGGACCCAATAAACTTCATGGACGCGTAATTATGACTAAGTAATGTGTTTGCTGTAGTATAAGAACGTTCACTTCAATCGATTTGTTCCAAAAGAACTGAACGTATCAAGCAAATGAGGTTGACTGTTACATGACTTGTGGTTAGAACCTAAGTTATCAACTTCACCTTCAAGGTTTTAACATGAAGTGATAAGAACGACGAGTATTGAGGACACAATATGCCTCATGGACTCGTAATTAGGACTTAGTAATGCGTTTGTTAAAGTATAAGAACCTTCTCTTCAATCGATTTATTCTTAAAGAGCATAACGTATCAAGCAAATGAGGATGACTGTTACATGATTTGTGGTTAGAAACTAAGTTATCAATTTAACCTTCGATTTTTTAACTTGAAATGATGAGAACGACGTGTGTTGAGGACCCAATAAACTTTATGAACGCGTAATTACGACTCAGAAATGTGTTTGCTGAAGTATAAGAACATTCACTTCCATCGATTTGTTCCAAAATAACTGATCGTATCAAGTAATTGAGGTTGGCTGTTACATGATTTGTGGTTGGAACCGAAATTAGCCATTTCACCTTCAATGTTTTAACTTGAAGTGATGAGAACGACGTGTATTGATGACCTAATAAGCTTCTCGGACGCGTAATTAAGACTTAGTAATGCGTTTGATGAAGTATAAGAACCTTCACTTCAATCGATTTGTTCAAAAGAACTGAACATATCATGCAAATGAGGTTGACTGTTACAAGACTTGTGGTTAGAACCTAAGTTATCCATTTCACCTTCAATGATTTAACTTGAAATGATGAAAACGACGTGTATTGAGGACCTAATAAACTTCATGGATGTGTAATTAAGACTTAGTAATGTGTTTGATGAAATATAAGAACCTTCACTTCTATCGATTTGTTCCAAAGGAACTAAACGTATCAAGCAAATAAGGTTGACTATTACATGACTTGTGGTTAGAACCAAAGTTATCAATTTCACCTTAAATTTTTTAACTTGAAGTAATGAGAACGATGTGTATTGAGAACCGAATAAGTTTCATGGACGCGTAATTACGACTTAGTAATGCGTTTGATGATGAATAAGAACCTTTACTTCAATTGATTTATTCCAAAAGAACTGAACGTATCAAGCAAATGAGTTTGACTGTTACATGACTTGTGGTTAGAACCTAAGTTATCCACTTCACCTTCCAGGTTTTAACTTGAAATGATGAGAACGACGAGTATTGAGGACACAATAAGCCTCATGGACTCGTAATAAGGACTTAGTAATGCGTTTGATAAAGTGTAAGAACCTTCACTTCCATAGATTTATTCTAAAAGAACTTAACGTATCAAGCAAATGAGGTTGAATGTTACATGACTTGTGGTTAGAACATAAGTTATCTATTTCACCTTCAATGTTTTAACTTGAAGTGATGATAACGACTTTTATTGAGGACCCAATAAACTTCATGGACGCGTAATTAGGACTCAGTAATGTGTTTGATGAAGTATAAGAACCTTCACTTCAATAGATTTGTTCCAAAAGAACTGAATGTCTTAAGCAAATAAGGTTGACTGTTACAGGACTTCTGGTTAGAACCTAAGTTATCCATTTCACCTTCAATGTTTTAACTTGAAGTAATGAGAACGACGTGTATTGAGGACCCAATAAGCTTCATGGATGCATAATTAAAACTTATTATTGTATTTTATTAAGTATATCAACCTTCGCTTCAATTGATTTGTTACAAAAGAATTGAACGTATCAAGCAAATGAGGTTGACTGTTACATGACTTGTGGTTATAACCTAAGTTATCCACTTCAGCATCGATGTTTTAACTTGAAGTGATAACAACGACGTGTATTGAGGACCCAATAAGCTTCATGGACGCGTAATTAAGACATAGTAATGCGTTTGATGAAGTATAAAACCTTCACGTCAATCGATTTGTTCCAAAAGAACTGAACGTATCAAGCAAATGAGGTTGACTGTTACATGACTTGTGGTTTGAAACTAAGTTATCCATTTCACCTTCAATGTTTTAACTTGAAGTGATGAGAACGACGTATATTGAAGACCCAATAAACGACATGGACACATAATTAAGACTTAGTAACGCGTTTGATGAAGTATAAGAACCTTCACTTCAATCGATTTGTTACAAAAGAACTTAACGTATCAAGCAAATGAGGTTGACTGTTACATGACTTGTGGTTAGAACCTAATTTATCAATTTCACCTTCGATTTTTTAACTTGAAGTGATGAGAACGACGTGTATTGTGGACCCAATAAGCTTCATGGACGCATAATTACGACTTAGTAGTTTGTTTGATGAAGTATAAAAACTTTCACTTCAATTGATTTATTCCAAAAGAACTGAACGTATCAAGCAAATAAGGATGACTGTTACATGACTTCTGGTTAGAACCTAAGTTATCCATTTCACTTTCGGTGTTTTAACTTGAAGTGAAAAGAATGACGTGTATTGATGACCCATTAAGATTCATGGACGCGTAATCAAGACTTAGTAATGCGTTTGATGAAGTATAGGAAACTTCACTTCAATCGACTTGTTCCAAAAGAACTGAACTTATCATGAAAATGAGGTTGACTATTACATGACTTATGGTTAGAACATAAGTTATCCATTTTACCTTCAATTCTTTAACTTAAAGTCATGAGAATGACCTGTATTGAGGACCCAATAAACTTCATGGACGCGTAATTAAGACTTAGTAATGTGTTTGATGAAGTATAAGAACCATCACTTCAATCGATTTGTTCCAAAAGAACATAACGTATCAAGCAAATGAGGTTATCTGTTATCTGACTTGTGGTTAGAGGCTATGTTATCAATTTCACCTTCAATTTTTTAACCTGAAGTTATGAGAACGACGTGTATTGAGGACTCAATAAGCTTCATGGACTCGTAATTAAGACTTAGTAATACGTTTGATGTAGTATAAGAACCTTCACTTCAATCGATTTGTTCCAAAAGAACTGAACGTATCTGGCAAATGAGGTTGTCTGTTACATGACTTGTGGATAGAACTTATGTTATCCATTTCACCTTCAATGTTTTAACTTAAAGTGATGATAACTACGTGTATTGAGGACCCAATAACCTTCATGGACGCGTAATTATGACTTAGTAATGCGTTTGATGAAGTATAAGAACCTTCACTTCAATCAATTTGTTACAAAAGAACTGAACGTGTCAAGCAAATGAGTTTGACTGTTACATGACTTGTGGTTAGGACCTAAGTTATCCATTTCACTTTCAATGTTTTAACTTAAAGTGATGACAACGACGTGTATTGATGACCTAATAAGCTTGATTGACGTGTAATTAAGACTTCGTAATGCATTTGATGAAGTATAAGAACCTTCACTTCAATCGATTTGTTCCAAAAGTACTGAACGTATCAAGCGAATGAGGTTGACTGTTACATGACTTGTTGTTAGAACCTAAGTTATCTATTTCACCTTCAATGTTTTAACTTGAAGTGATGAGAACGACGTGTATTGAGGACCCAATAAACTTCATGGACGCGTAGTTCAGACTTAGCTAATTTGTTTGATGAAGTATAAAAACCTTGATATTAATCGATTTGTTCCAAAAGATTTGAATGTATCAAGCAACTGAGGTTGACTGTTACATGACTTGTCTGGTTAGAACCTAAGTCATCAATTTCACCTTTAATTTTTTAAATTTAAGTGATGAGAACGACGTGTATTGAGGACCTAATAAACTTCATGGATGCGTAATTAAGACTTAGTAATATGTTTGATGAAGTATAAGAATCTTCACTTCAATCCATTTGTTCCAAAAGAGCTGAACGTATCAAGTAAATGAGGTTGACTGTTAGATGACTTGCGGTTAGAACGTAAGTTATCAATTTCACCTTCAAGGTTTTAACTTGAAGTGATGAGAACGACGAGTATTGAGGACCCAATAAGTCTCATGGACTTGTAAATAGGACTTAGTAATGCGTTTGATAAAGCATAAGAACTTTCACTTCAATTGATTTGTTCCAAAAGAACTCAACGTATCAAGCAAATGAGGTTGACTATTACATGACTTGTAAATAGAACCTAAGTTATCTATTTCACCTTCAAGGTTTTCACTTGAAGTGATTAGAACGACGTGTATTGAGGACCAAATAAACTTTATGGACAGGTAATTAGGACTTAGTAATGCGTTTGATAAATTATAAGAACCTTCACTTCAATCGATTTGTTACAAAAGAACTGAACGTATCAAGCAAATGAGAATGACTGTTACAGTACTTGATGTGCCTACGATCCTGAATTGTCAAGCTGGTGAGCTCCGACCTGTAAATAAGACTCAATAACTGGAAGAAGACCGTTAGCTCCGGGTAACACAAATCCGAGTAAAACCGAGAATGAAAAATGTAAAAGAAATAACAAATGTGCTCAAAATTTAATGAAATTTTAGGTGAATCTTGTGAAGTGAGTGAGGTGTGTGCTGGTGAAAATCGTGGCCTAGATTCATTAAGATGAAGGATTTATGGACTGTTTTCCGAGAATCGGCCGATGAGTGCTTCAATGGAGCTTTCGGCAAGACTTTCTTCCAAGAAAGATAACTCGATTCAAGGGATCGTGTAACAACCCCAGTAGGGCCGAGACATAAATCATGACTTAATCATTTAATTCTTACTTTCAGCACCTTGTTCATTATCAGTATTATTATTTTTTTATTTCTCAAAACTTAGAACTTAAAACTTGACTCGTGGACAATATACCATCTAACAAAAACTAAACCATCCAAAACCTGACTCTTTCATAAATCTAATAACTCATTAGTTCAGAGGATTGAGCGACTATGCTTGATTATCAGTTCCATGACATAATCGAGCAGAGAAGAAATGCCTTCAGATCACTCGACGTCATTCTGTTCGAGCTGCATGGGTTTACATGCATCGGCTGATAGGGTACACATCATCCGATCTGTCACGTGCAGTTCGCGTGACTCAATGGACATTGCCCGGTAGAGGTCATCTACCGATGGGCACGTGCAGAGCACGAAATCCATGGTCCATAATCCAGTATTTGAAATACACTACATCGCCCGGTCACTAGATTACAAAACTTCACTTACATCATCCGATATTTGAAATACACTACATCACCCGGTCACTAGACGACAAAACTTCATTTATATCATCCGATAGACATATGCATCTCACGTGACTACTTAACATCGCCAGTAAGAGGCATCATCCGGTGGGCAACAATTGTCCCCATCCACTGATGACATCAGCCGGATGATGTCCTCATTCAATAGAGTCATCATCCGGTAAGCATGTGCAGTACACGTGACTCACTTACCTCAACCGATAAGAGACATCATCCGTTGAACAACAAACGTTCGCCACCCACCGGTGACGTCAGCCGGATGATTCACCCATCCAGCTTCTATCATTCAGCTCACACCGATGACGTCAGCCGGATGATGTATTCATCCAACCTCTATCACACAGCAGTACAATACAGAAAACTTCAAACAACTCATATCGACAGAAAGATAATCTGACCTTCACAGGTCTCATACTCGTAGACATAAACATAGGCGGACATGAAACATGGACTCATCTAGAATACAAATAGCGGAAGACTTAATTAAAACAAATCATTCTATACCCTTGTAATCATCTCCAAATTTTGATAACTAAACTAGACAATCACAGAATCCAATGTTCTAAAGAAAATCTCATTCTACTTAAACATCAGTTCATCATAAATCTTACTGACATATTATGAGAATAACTACGGGTCATATTCGCCTGCCAGCCACAGACTTCAACCCTGAGCACCATCCTGCAACCAGCCTTAGACATCATCATTGAATTTGGAATCCTCACCTGCTAAATCTTCACCTACATAATAAGGTTTAAACTATAAGCCTAATGCTTAGTAAGGAATGCAATACTAACAAGTATGCATGAATGCTCATTTTAAGAAATAAATGCTCATGAATCTTTTCTTGTTCAAATTCATACTCAAGGTCTTCATTCTTGTTCATCGTTCATATTCATTGTTCATAATCATCATTCATGCTCGTCATTCATATTCATCATTCATGTTCATCAATCATATTCTTCGTTCATGTTGTGTGGATTAAGAGAGGATTTGTGCCGGTAAAGGGGGTTGACAGTGAGAGTGTACATAGTCCCTTGCGGGTCGTAATCATGGTCCTTCCTTTTTGGACAGTGACATACGCCAAACCGGCCCCAACCCTCACTTAATTCACGTTGCATAAGTTTTATATTCTTAGCTTGTTTATGAGGAAAACATGCTCTTAAAACATTTTCATATGCATAAAACATTCATGATGCATGAACATGAGAACTCTTAACTCATCAAGCTACAGAATAGTGTATTCATCCAACTTGAAATCATACCATTAAGTCAAACATCAACATAAGTAACAGACAGTAGCTTAAATAACTTCTAATCATCGTATCAGTTTCTACCTAGCATCCTTGTGATGTAGGGCCCTAATGGCCGGGAGTCCTACACATTCACTTACCTGTTTTTCTTAGCAACTTGAGCTCCTTTTCTTCAGACTTCTTCACCTAAAACATTACATTGTAGTAGTTAAAATAAAAATCATAATAGTCCTAATCACAAATCATCCTAGAATCTAATAACTAAAGTCATTCCCGAATCCCTTAGTCTAGTTCTCTGTGTGCAGTCTGAAATCCAAAACCAAAACAGCTAGGTTCAACTAACGACTAATCAGGGTCGGTTATAAATGTTCCTATTATTCGGCCATATCTGAAATCTCAAGTTCAACTGAAAAATAGTACTCAAATAGATAACCAGCAATCCACATTGTTTGAGTCTTAACTAGGGCGTCGATTGTCGAAGTGGGGAAGGAGAAATCCGTCGTCGATGAGAGAGTCGCTTGCAAAGAGGGAGACAGCTCGTGGAAATGAGAGGATGCAGAAGGGAATGTCGGCTACAGTGAGGTTTAAAAGTTTCCATTTCCTATTTATACTTAATCCAACCATTCTTAATTACAAATCCTGCCACCTAACCTAGTTTATGACACATGCACATTAATTAAGCCTTGTCATAAAATTCCAAACTGAAAAGATTAAAATAAATGTGACCGTTAAAACAGTTAAGAAAGTCACCTGGTCAAACTCATCGGGTGTTACAGATCGGTTATGGCCACTCCTTGCTATTTTCCTTCCACTCTCAAAAGAGTGGAGAAGGAGGTGGCAAAATCCACTCTAACTAGCTACCAGGCAAGAAGAATGGTTTGGGGGCGCAACCACTCGGTTGTTGTCAACCGAGCTTACCTTAGAAGCTCCTTGCTCCAAGCTTCTTCTTCTATTGAGAGAGAAATCCGTGGATGCTCATAAATCAACTAAAAAAAAGTTACAAACACCAATGCCATGAATAATATAGACCTAATGGTGGGCTTGGGCTTGGTCTTGGGCATGGAGGGGGATGATGGGTCATCATGTGGCCTTGAACCATGTCTTCAACATCAATGGGCCAAACCAAGCCACCAACTAATCCTATCATTCATCTAATCCTAACATCCATCTAATCCTAATATGCATCTAATAAAGTTTCAACAAGAAGGCCAACGTTTGCCAATAAGTTTGAAATTTAAAAAAAAGCAACAAATATCAAAGCTCGGGAAGACAAATTTCCATGTGAGCATTAAGGTGTCTCTTTAGTCTTTCCACATGAGGAGATGCTTTGGTTGGTCAATGTAACGACCCTTACACCGTACCCTTATTTCCAGTATTATTTTTTTTTATCCTTTTAAATTTCGTAACATTTGAGCAGAATTTAAATCAAGGACTAAATCGTTAAAAATCATTCGTAACTAATTTAAAACCAATTAAAAGAAACATAAACCGTTTGATTAAAACTTAAAACAATAGATTTAAACAATTAAAACTACTAAAATCAATCGGCTAGCAAACGGAGGGCAAAAAGTGACATTGTCCTAAAAATGTGAGGGGCGATCGATCGCCTGTTAAAAATGCTGAGGGGCGATCGATCGCCCTAAGTGATCGCCAGTTTTTGCCTAGCGATCGCCTTCTCCAGCGACCATTCGGCACACACTCTGGAATTTCTCCAGAGCATGATCAATAGAGGGGCGATCGATCGCCAAGTCCTCTGGAATTTCGATTCCAGAGGACTTGTCTCCTCTTTCTCTCCTCCTTCTTTCCTTTCACGCCCTGCACACAACATTTACACACACAACACATTCCTCTCCTTTCTCATTCCTTCATCACACGCCTTTACATACATTTCACAAAAACACACTTCAACTTAACCTTACTCTTATCCTCACTCATTCCTAAATCAACAATTCCCCCAATAACCAACCCAAAACGTATTTAAATTTCATAAAACAAACCGCATGGATCTGTTTAAAAACTAAACATTACCTCCTGTTTTAGAATATCAAAACATTACAAAATCATTTCGATTTTTCCAAAAACACTATATATTATCTATCCAGATCCAAGCATCCTAAAATGTTTAACTATACAATTTCCTATATCCTATCTATCAATTCCCAAAAAAATTTACCTACGTCCCCACGGGTCAAAATCGCGCACCGACTGCCAGCGCACTCCCACGGACCATCCTCCTTCAACGTGTTCATACTTCAGGCGAAGGGACGTCTTCCTCACCTATCTCAAAATCACCTACACCATAGAATTAAACATGTGAGCTCTGGCTCAGTAAATCTAAGTGAATACACGTGAATGCTAATGCTATGCATGTACAGTTCATAAATCATACGTCCTACCTTTTCGCTATTCATTTCATTTACGTCACCGGGGCTTCTCTCTCGCTAGATAGAATCCGACGATTGGATAGCTCCTCGTATCTAACCGGGGGGAAAACATGTTTCACCTGACAGCCATGTCTGAACCACCGCCACCGACGTGACCATCATTACATTCGTTTACCTTTTAGTTTTGTAAAACATGCGTCGAAATTCTTTTTCATGCCTTTTTGAAAACAATGATGTGTGAACAAATATTATGCTATGAACGAAATAGAAACATACAAACAATACACTAAACAATTAACAACCTAATCAAACCTAAAACTAACTACCCGTTCTAATTACCCAACACAACATACATCTCCAATTCCTCGATCGACATAGTCTTATGGTGTAGGCTAATCGGCCAAACAAATCACAGAGACTTACCTCGCGTCCGTTGAAATTCGAGCTCCGTCCACGAACGTTGTTTTCCTAAGGCAATTCACAGCATTTGTCATTTAAATCAATTCTAAACCATCGAGTTTCCAAAATTACAAACTCCTAACTAAAAAAAATCTCCTAACTCTAAAACACCTCATTGAGGCATTTTATCGAGCAACTCGTGCTCGTGAATTTCCAAACCACCATTAATGGAGTTTTTCAAGCTCTAAACCAACCAAAACTCCAATATTAACCAATAAATTGATTATCTACGTCCAATAAACTCCAATACATCGATTAAAGGCATAACTACGCTAAACCTATCAATTTCAAACATCAATCCACGTTGAATCCGTTTAAACCCTAGAAATAAAAATCTAACATACCAAAACTATAGATTCATACCTAGAGTCAAGGAAAGAGAGGGAAACGTGAAGAGTTTAGTTGCCGGAGAAGGAGAATCATCGGTGTTGGAGAGAAACGGAGGAAGGCGATGAAAATCGCTAAGAGGGGGAGAGAGATATGCAGGAGAAGAAGAGTTCGCGTGGGAAAGGAAGAAAGGGTTGTGCAATTTTATAAAATTTGGCTTGGCAAATTATCAAATTGCCCTCCAACTCATTTTTGATTTATTCTTCCATAATTTTTGTTATTTAACTAACGATCCGATTTCTCCAAATTTTCATATCTCACCATAAATTCCAATTTAATATTAAAGCTCCATTAAAACCTTCCGTTCGCAAAACGGACTTAATTTAACTTTTTTACAAAATGCCATTTATATTGGAATAATTCAAATCCTGTAAAGCCGGGTGTTGCAGTCAACGTCTCCAGCTTTAATCTCCCACTTCAAGTCATCCACGGTGTCCTCCAAGTCTTCACACGAACCATGACCTGCAAAAGAGACAAATGTGTTAGTCAAATTGTGGACTCAGGTATGGGATCGTGTAATGGGCCTATGGGGCACATCACAAGCACAGACCAAGGTATGTATTTTGACTATTTTATTTACTAATTGGTTTGTGAATTTTGTAGGAGAAAGGATTACTTAAAGCTTGGAATTTTAAAGAGGGAATTTGTCTTCCCTTCATCAATTGTGTAACCAAGCTAATTGCATAATTTTTAGTTACTTTAATTTGGCAAACAATGGCCTTTTATGTAATTTGGACAAACTTTTTATCCTTATATTTAGTCATGAATAATTATGCATTTAGAGGTAGATTGTGTGGTTAGGATTAGTTGGTGGCATAGGTGTTTGGTAAACCTATGAGCCTTAAGAGCAACAAGCCCATGAACAATTAAAGAGGAAATTGGGCAACACATCCTCAACTTAGCCCATGAGAAGATTAAAAGGGAGGAGCCCATCACATGAAGCACCCCAATTGATAAGTTATTTAGCCGACTTCAGATCGCTCCTCAAATCCACGACGAAGCCCAGCGAGCAGCTCAGCGACAGAAGCGATCTTCAGACGATTGCACGGCAAGCGACCATGGGATTTAGAGATCGACGTCGAGCACTCTGCTAGCGCACGGATTGCCCACCTGGATTAGCTAACCAACCGAAGCCTTTCTTTACTCCAAGCAAGCAGCCTCGTCAGCAGAAGCCCTCCATTTCGCAAACGCCAGTAGAAGCCTTCCAACGGCTAGATTCTCCTCTGGGGATTTACAAACCTAGCCACCCTAGGTATTTAAGCATCGCTTTTAGTGTTTGTACGCATTCCTTTGATTAATATAAACCTATTTTGTCTCTCTGAAAATCCAGAAGGATTTCTGGTTGCCGTCAAGGTAAGCCACGGTTCTGCCGTGAGGAGTGTGCCTCCATTGATCATCAGTCTTACGGTGGCTGTGATCTCTTAGTTTCCCTCCCTCTCTGTTATAAGAGTTTAAAAGGCTGAGTATGATAGCCGGGCCCAGCAGTTGTTGCCTTTCCACGGGAAGGCATGCACCGAGAAGCATAACATAAGATAGCTTCTCGTTCAGCCAAGGGTTTTCCACATTCCATTTCTCCTCCATTACATTCTGTCACTTTTCTTCCCACATTCTGTTTTTGAGTCATTTATACTACATCATCCACTGCAAGTTTCATCCATTTTATTTTATTCTATTTTACTCCCTATTTTTCTGTCAAGTGGTATCAAAGCTGAACCTGGCTCTGTGTTGTTTTCATTTTCTCTGTTTGTGTGTTCTTTCTCTGTGTTGTCATGTGTTGTCATGTTTATTTTTCATGTCTTCTTTTCTGTTCTATTTTCCTTTGTTTGAGCTAGTTTAAATTTGTCATCTGCATGATCATCATCAATCTGCTTTCTTGGTTTTATTATGCTGTTATTTACTTTATGTTTTGTTTAAAATGATTGTGGTTCCTATTTTGCTAAACCAAAATACTGCTCAATTCCATGAGATTGTGAATCTGTTTTCTTAGAAACTGTTAATAATTTTCATGCATCATCCTTATGAATGTTGTTTAGTATTCAGATCGGTGTCTGTCAGAACTAATCTAATTTTCTTCTTGTTTTAGTTCCTGTTTTCGTAATTTGTTTCGAGTTTTTGTTCTGCTCTGAATGTTAAATCGAAATTGCTTCATGATTAATTGAGAAGAGAATCTGCTCTAAATATTCTGGTTGCTGTTCTTATCGTTGAAGGAATTAATAATCTATTTTCTTTGAACAGCCGAGGAGAACATGTTATAAAACCATTCTGCTTTGCTGGTTATCCAAATTGTTGCATCAAACTATTAGTTATCATTTAAAGATCATATTCTGAGTGCTGCTACAATTTTGGTTTTCTAAAACAAAATTTCTATTTCTGCTGATTGATAAAGTTATTTATTGTTCCATCGATTTACAACATGTGTTCTGTGTCTTTAATTGGTTCTGTTTGTTAAAACAAAGTATCTCAAGCTTGCATAAATTGCCATTCTGATTAGTATGCTTGCTTATTTCTGTTCCTTCAATGATTTTTCTGATTTAATTGTTATTACTCTCTGCTACAAAACAGGGAACAAGCTGTTGTGGATAAATCATTGCTGAGATTGTTTGTCTGCAGTGCTCCGTGGGTAATTGTATAATAATCTGTTTAGTTATCCGGATGCTTTCTAGACAAATGTTGAACATTTTGGGTTATTATCGCAGGTTGGTGTCAATAGAAAATTACTATCGCTGTTGCACATTTTCTGTTTATTTCAAATGTTTTCTCTTAGTTCTGGTGTTTTTTCCTGATATTCCCTGTTTAATTTGCTAATCATTTGAACAATTATGTTGGTTGGTTATATTAAAATTTGATCTAAATCATCTAGGTTAACAATCTGAACATAATTAACGAAACCAACTATCAATTTTCTATTGTCACAATCTCTGGAGTTTTGTTTCTGGTTTTGTTTCCAAAATTGTTTTCCTCAAACTGTTGCCGTGTTTCGTGGATAAATTTGTGAAGTTTGAAAGAATTTGAGTAATGTAACTTGGATTTTCCTCTAGAACCTAAGTTATCTAGTTCACCTTCAAGGTTTTAACTTGAAGTGTTGAGAACGACGGGTATTGAACGACCCAATAAGCCTTATGGACTCATAATTAGGACTTAGTAATGTGTTCGATGAAGTATAAGAACCTTCACTTCAATCGATTTATTCCAAAAGAACTGAACGTATCAAGCAAATGAGGTGGACTGTTACATAACTTGTAGTTAGAACCTAAGTTATCTATTTCACCTTCAAGGTTTTAAATTGAAGTGATGAGAACGACGAGTATTGAGGACCCAATAAGCCTCATGGAATCGTAATAAGGACTTAGTAATGCGTTTGATGAAGTATAAGAACCTTTACTTCAATCGATTTGTTCCAACAGACCTCAACATATTAAGCAAATAAGGTTGACTGTTACATGACTTGTGGTTAGAACCTAAGTTATCCGTTTCACCTTCGATGTTTTAACTTGAAGTGATGACAACGACGTGTATTAAGGACCCAATAAGCTAGATGGACGCGTAATTAAGACTTAATAATACGTTTGATGAAGTATAAAAACCGTCACTTCAATCGATTTATTCCAAAAGAACTGGACGTATCAAGCAAATGAGGTTGATTGTTACATGACTTGTAGTTAGAACCAACGTTATCCATTTCACCTTCAATGTTTTAACTTGAAGTGATGAGAACGACGTGTATTGAGGATCCAATAAACTTCATGGACGCATAATTAAGACTTAGTAATGCGTATGATGAAGTATAAGAACCTTCATTTGTTCTAAAAGAACTGAACGGATCAAAGAAATGAGGTTGACTGTTACTAGGATCGAGGTTAGAACCTAAGTTATCCATTTCACCATCAAGATTTTAACTTGAAGTGATGAGAACGATGTGTATTGAGCACCAAATAAACTTTATGGACGCGTAAGTAGGACTTAGTAATGCGTTTGATGAAGTATAAGAACCTTCACTTTAATTGGTTGGTTCCAAAAGAACTAAACATATCAAGCAAATGAGGTTGACTGTTACATGACTTGTGGTTAGAACATAAGTTATCCATTTCACCTTCAAGGATTTAACCTAAAGTGATGAGAACGACGTGTTTTAAGGACCCAATAAGCTTCATGGGCGCATAATTAGGACTTTGATGAAGTATAAGAACCTTCATTTCAATCGATTTGTTCCAAAAGAACTGAATGTATCAAGCAAATGAGATTGACTGTTACAACCTAAGTTATCCATTTCACTTTCAAGGTTTTAACTTGGAGTGATGAGAATGACGAGTATTGAGACAAAATAAGCCTTATGGACTCGAAATTAGGACTTAGTAATGCGTTTGATGAAGTATAAGAACCTTCATTTCAATCGATTTGTTCCAAAAGAACTGAATGTATCAAGCAAATGAGATTGACTGTTACAACCTAAGTTATCCATTTTACTTTCAAGGTTTTAACTTGGAGTGATGAGAATGACGAGTATTGAGGACAAATAAGCCTCATGGACTCGAAATTATTACTTAGTAATGCGTTTGATAAAGTATAAGAACCTGCAATTCAATCGATTTGTTCCAAAATAACTGAACGTATCAAGCAAATGAGGTTGACTGTTACATGACTTATGGTTATAACCTAAGTTATCCATTTCACCTTCAATGTTTTAACTTGAAGTGATGAGAACTACGTGTATTGAGGACCCAATAAGCTTTATGGACGCGTAATTAGGAATCAGTAATGCGATTGATGAAGTATAAGAACCTTCACTTCAATCGATTTATTCCAAAAGAATAGAACGTATCAAGCAAATAAGGTTGACTGTTACATGACTTGTGGTTAGAACCTATGTTATCCATTTCACCTTCAATGTTTTTACTTGAAATGATGATAACGACGTGTATTGAGGACCCAATAAGCCTTATGGACTCGTAATTAGGACTTAGTAATGCGTTTGATGAAGTATAAAAACCGTCACTTCAATCGATTTATTCCAAAAGAACTGAACGTATCAAGCAAATGAGGTTGATTGTTACATGACTTGTGGTTAGAACCTAAGTTATCCATTTCACCTTCAATGTTTTAACTTGAAGTGATGAGAACGACGTGTATTGAGGACCCAATAAGCCTTATGGACTCGTAATTAGGACTTAGTAATGCGTTTGATGAAGTATAAGAACCTTCACTTCAATCGATTTGTTCCAAAAGAACTGAACGTATCAAGCAAATGAGGTTGACTGTTACTAGGATCGAGGTTAGAACCTAAGTTATCCATTTTATCTTCAATGTCTTAACTGGAAGTGATGACAACGACGTGTATGGAGGACCCAATAAGCTTCCTGGACATGTAATTAAAACTTAGTAATGCGTTTGATGAAGTATAAGATCCTTCATTTCAATCGATTTGTTTCAAAAGAACTAAACGTATCAAGCAAATGAGGTTGACTATTACATGACTCGTGGTTAGAACCTAAGTTATCCATTTCACCTTCAAGGATTTAACCTTAAGTGATGAGAACTACGTGTTTTAAGGAACCAATAAGCTTCATGGACGCGTAATTAGGACTTTGATAAAGTATAAGAACCTTCACACCAATCGATTTGTTCCAAAAGAACTGAATGTATCAAGCAAATGAGGCTGAGTGTTACATGACTTAGTGTTATATCCTAAGTTATCCATTTCACCTTCAAGGTTTTAACTTGAAGTGATGAGAATGACGAGTATTGAGGACCTAATAAGCTTCATTGACTCGAAATTATTACTTAGTAATGCGTTAGATGAAGTATAAGAACCTGTACTTCAATCGATTTGTTCAAAAATAATTGAACGTATCAAGCAAATGAGGTTGACTATTACATAACTTTTCGTTAGAACCTAAGTTATCCATTTCACCTTCAATGTTTTAACTTGAAGTGATGAGAACTATGTGTATTGAGGACCCAATAAGCTCTATAGACGTGTCATTAAAACTTAGTGATGAGTTTAGTGATGTATAAGAACTCTCTTTTCGATCGATTTGTTCCAAAAGAACTTAACGTATCAAGCAAATAAGGTTGACTGTTAGATGACTTGTGGTTAGAACCAAAGTTATCCATTTCACATTTCAGGTTTTAACCTGAAGTGATGAGAACGACTTGTATTGAGGACCCAATAAGTCTCATGGACTCGTAATTAGGACTTAGTAATACGTTTGAATAAGTATAAGAACCTTCACTTTAATTGATTTGTTTCAAAAGAACTGAACGTATCAAGCGAATTAGGTTGGCTGTTAGATGACCTGTGGTTAGAATCTAAGTTATCCGTTTCACATTCAAGGTTTTAACCTGAAGTGATGAGAACGACGTGTATTGAGCATCCAATATGTCTTATGGACTCGTAATTAGGACTTAGTAACGCATTTGATGAAGTATAAGAACCTTCACTTCAATCAATTTGTTCTAAAAGTACTTAACGTATCAAGCAAATGAGGTTGACTGTTATATGACTTGAGGTTGGAACCCAAGTTATCCATTTCTACTGCAAGGTTTTAACCTGAAGTGATAACAACGACTTGTATTGAGGACCCAATAAGTCTCATGGACTCGTAATTAGGACTTAGTAATGCGTTTGATAAAGTATAATAACCTTCATTTCAATCGACTTGTTCCAAAAGAACTGAACGTATCAAGCGAATTAGGTTGACTGTTCATAACTTGTGATTAGAACCTAAGTTATCCATTTCACCTTCAATCTTTTAACTTAAGGTGATGAAGACGACGTGTAATGAGGTCCCAATAAACTTCATGTACGCGTAATTAAGGCTTAGTAATGCGTTTGATGAAGTATAAGAACCTTCACTTCAGCTGATTAATTCCCAAAGAACTGAACGTATGAAGCAAATGAGGTTGACTTTTACATGACTTGTGGTTAGAACCTAAGTTATCTATTTCATCTTCAATGTTTTAACTAGAAGTGATGACAACGACGTGTATGGAGGACCCAATAAGCTTCCTGGACACGTAATTAAGACTTAGTAATGCGTTTGATGAAGTATAAGAACCTTCATTTCAATCGATTTTTTCCAAAAGAAATTAACGTATCAAGCAAATGAGGTTGACTGTTACATGACTTGTGGTTAGAACCTAAATTATCAATTTTAACTTCAAGGTTTTAACTTGAAATGATAAGAACGACGTGTATTGAGGACCCAATAAGCTTCATGGACGCGTAATTAAGACTTAGTAATGCGTTTGATGAAGTATAAGAACCTTCACTTCAATTGATTTGTTCCAAAAGAACTGAACATATCAAGCAAATAAGGTTGACTGTTACATGACTTGTGGTTAGAACATAAGTTATCCATTTCACCTTTAAGGATTTAACCTAAAGGGATGAGAACGACGTGTATTGAGGACCCAATAAGTCTCATGGACTCGTAATTAGGACTTAGTAATGCGTTTGATGAAGTATAAGAACCTTCACTTCAATCGATTGTTCCAAAAGAACTGAACGTATCAAGCAAATGAGGTTGACTATTACATAACTTTTCGTTAGAACCTAAGTTATCCATTTCACATTCAAGGTTTTAACTTGAAGTGATGAGAACGACGTGTATTGAGGACCCAATAAGTCTCATGGACTCGTAATTAGGACTTAGTAATGCGTTTGATGAAGTATAAGAACCTTCATTTCAATCGATTTGTTCCAAAAGAACTTAACGTATCAAGCAAATGAGGTTGACTGTTAGATGACTTGTGGTTAGAACCTAAGTTATCCATTTCACATTCAAGGTTTTAACCTGAAGTGATGAGAACGACTTGTATTGAGGACCCAATAAGTCTCATGGACTCGTAATTAGGACTTAGTAATAGCGTTGAATAAGTATAGACCTTCACTTCAATCGATTTTTTCCAAAGAACTGAACAATCAAGCGAATTAGGTTGACTGTTAGATGACTTGTGGTTAGAACCTAAGTTATCCATTTCACATTCAAGGTTTTAACCTGAAGTGATGAGAACGACGTGTATTGAGGATCCAATTAGCCTTGTGGACTCATAATTTGTACTTAGTAACGCGTTTGATGAAGTATAAGAACCTTCACTTCAATCGATTTGTTCCAAAAGTACTTAACGTACAAGCAAATGAGGTTGACTGTATATGACTTGTGGTTTGAACCAAGTTATCCATTTCTACTTGCAAGGTTTGAACCTGAAGTGATGAGAAACGCTTGTATTGAGGACCCAATAAGTCTCATGGACTCATAATTAGGACGTAGTAATGCTTTTGATAAAGTATAATAAACTTCATTTCAATCGATTTGTTCCAAAAGTACTTAACGTATCAAGCAAATGAGGTTGACTGTTATATGACTTGTGGTTGGAACCTAAGTTATCTATTTCTACTGCAAGGTTTTAACCTGAAGTAATGAGAACGACTTATATTGAGGACCCAATAAGTCTCATGGAATCATAAATAGGACTTAGTAATGCGTTTGATAAAGTATAAGAACCTTCATTTCAATCGATTTGTTCCAAAGAACTGAACGTATCAAGCGAATTAGGTTGACTGTTCATGACTTGTGATTAAAACCTAAGTTATCCATTTCACCTTCAATCTTTTAACTTGAAGGATGACAACGACGTGTATTGAGGACCCAATAAGCTTCTTGTACGCGTAATTAAGGCTTAGTAATACGTTTGATGAAGTATAAGAACCTTCACTTCAGTCGATTTGTTCCCAAAGAACTTAACGCATGTAGCAAATGAGGTTGACTGTTACATGACATGTGGTTAGAACCTAAGTTATCCATTTTATCTTCAATGTTTTAATTGGAAGTGATGACAACGACGTGTATGGAGGACCCAATAAGCTTCTTGGACACGTAATTAAAACTTAGTAATGCGTTTGATGAAGTATAAGAACCTTCATTTCAATTGATTTGTTCCAAAAGAACTAAACGTATCAAGCAAATGAGGTTGACTATTACATGACTTGTGGTTAGAACCTAGGTTATCCATTTCACCTTCAATGTTTTAACTTGAAGTGATGACAACGACGTGTATGGAGGACCCAATAAGTCTCATGGACTCGTAATTAGGACTTAGTAATGCGTTTGATGAAGTATAAGAACCTTCACTTCAATCGATTTTTTCCAAAAGAACTTAACGTATCAAGCAAATGAGGTGACTGTTACATGACTTGTGGTTAGAACCTAAGTTATCCATTTCACCTTCAAGGTTTTAACTTGAAGTGATGAGAACGACGTGTATTGAGGACCCAATAAGTCTCATGGACTCGTAATTAGGACTTAGTAATGCGTTTGATGAAGTATAAGAACCTTCACTTCAATCGATTTGTTCAAAAGAACTGAACGTATCAAGCAAATAAGGTTGACTGTTAGATGACTTGTGGTTAGAACCTAAGTTATCCATTTCTACTGCAAGGTTTTAACCTGAAGTGATGAGAACGACGTGTATTGAGGACCCAATAAGTCTCATGGACTCGTAATTAGGACTTAGTAATGCGTTTGAATAAGTATAAGAACCTTCACTTTAAATGATTTGTTTCAAAAGAACTGAACGTATCAAGCGAATTAGGTTGACTGTTAGATGACTTATGGTTAGAACCTAAGTTATCCATTTCACATTCAAGGTTTTAACCTGAAGTGATGAGAACGACGTGTATTGAGCATCCAATAAGCCTTATGGACTCGTAATTAGGACTTAGTAACGCATTTGATGAAGTATAAGAACCTTCACTTCAATCGATTTGTTCTAAAAGTACTTAACGTATCAAGCAAATGAGGTTGACTGTTATATGACTTGTAGTTGGAACCTAAGTTATCCATTTCTACTGCAAGGTTTTAACTTGAAATGATAAGAACGACGTGTATTGAGGACCCAATAAGTCTCATGGACTCGTAATTAGGACTTAGTAATGCGTTTGATAAAGTATAAGAACATTCATTTCAATTGATTTGTTCCAAAAGAACTGAACGTATCAAGCGAATTTGGTTGACTGTTCATAACTTGTGATTAGAACCTAAGTTATCCATTTCACCTTCAATCTTTTAACTTGAAGTGATGACGACGACGTGTATTGAGGTCCCAATAAACTTCATGTACGCGTAATTAAGTCTTAGTAATGCATTTGATGAAGTATAAGAACCTTCACTTCAGTTGATTTGTTCTCAAAGAACTGAACGTATGAAGCAAATGAGGTTGACTGTTACATGACCTGTGGTTAGAACCTAAGTTATGCCTTTCATATTCAATGTTTTAACTAGAAGTGATGACAACGACGTGTATGGAGGACCCAATAAGCTTCCTGGACACGTAATTAAGACTTAGTAATGCGTTTGATGAAGTATAAGAACCTTCATTTCAATCGATTTTTTCCAAAGGAAATAAACGTATTAAGGAAATGAGGTTGACTGTTACATGACTTGTGGTTAGAACCTAAGTTATCCATTTCACCTTCAAGGTTTTAACTTGAAATGATAAGAACGACGTGTATTGAGGACCCAATAAGTCTCATGGACTCGTAATTAGGACTTAGTAATGCGTTTGATGAAGTATAAGAACCTTCACTTCAATCGATTTGTTCCAAAAGAACTGAACATATCAAGCAAATGAGGTTGACTGTTACATGACTTGTGGTTAGAACCTAAGTTATCCATTTCACCTTCAAGGTTTTAACCTAAAGTGATGAGAACGACTTGTATTGAGGACCCAATAAGTCTCATGGACTCGTAATTAGGACTTAGTAATGCGTTTGATGAAGTATAAGAACCTTCACTTCAATCGATTTGTTCCAAAAGAACAGAATGTATCAAGCAAATGAGGTTGACAGTTACATGACTTGTGGTTACAACCTAAGTTATCCATTTCACCTTCAAGGTTTTAACTTGAAGTGATGAGAATGACGAGTATTGAGGACAAATAAGCCTCATGGACTCGAAATTATTACATAGTAATGCGTTTGATGAAGTATAAGAACCTGCAATTCAATCGATTTGTTCCAAAAGAACTGAACGTATCAAGCAAATGAGGTTGACTGTTACATTACTTATGGTTATAACCTAAGTTATCCATTTCACCTTCAATGTTTTAACTTGAAGTGATGAGAACTACGTGTATTGGGGACCCAATAACCTCTAAAGACGCGTCAATCTATTTGTTCCAAAAGAACTTAACATATCAAGCAAATAAGGTTGACTTTTAGATGACTTATGGTTTTAACCTAAAGTGATGAGAATGACTTGTATTGAGGACCCAATAAGTCTCATGGACTCGTAATTAGGACTTAGTAATGCGTTTGAATAAATATAAGAACCTTCACTTCAATCGATTGTTCCAAAAGAACTGAACAAATCAAGCGAATTAGGTTGACTGTTAGATGACTTGTGGTTAGAACCTAAGTTATCCATTTCACATCAAGGTTTTAACCTGAAGTGATGAGAACGAGCGTATTGAGCATCCAATAGTCTTATGACTCGTAATTAGGACTTAGTAACGGCATTTGATGAAGATAAGAACCTTCACTTCAATCAATTTGTTCTAAAAGTACTTAACGTATCAAGCACAATGAGGTTGACTGTTATATGACTGAGTTGGAACCCAAGTTATCCATTCTACTGCAAGGTTTTAACCTGAAGTGATAAACAACGACTTGGTATTGAGGACACCAATAAAGTCTCATGGACTCGTAAGTTAGGACTAGTAATGCGTTTGATAAAGTATACTAACCTTCATTTCAATCGACTTGGTTCCAAAGACAGCTGAACGTACTCAAGGCGAATTAGGTGACATGTTCAGAACTTGTGATTAGATACCTAAGTTATCCATTTCACCTTCAATCTTTTACTTAAGGTGATGAAGACGACGTGTATGAGGTCTCCTAAAACTTAATGGTACGCGTAATTAAGGCTTAGTAATGCGTGTTGATGAAGTATAAGAACTTCACTTCAGTCTGATTTTTCTCAAAAGAACTGAACGTATGAAGCAAATGAGGTTTGACTGTTACATGAACTTGTGGTTAGAACCTAAGTTATCCATTTCATCTTCAATGTTTTTAACTAGAAGTGATGACACGACGTGTATGGAGGACCCAATAAGCTTCCTGGACCGTAATTAAGACTTAGTAATGCGTTTGATGAAGTATAAGAACCTCATTTCAATCGTTTTTTCCAAAAGAAATAACGTATCAAGGCAATGAGGTTGACTGTTACATGACTTGTGGTTAGAACCTAATTATCAATTTAACTTCAGGTTTTAACCTGAAATGATAAGAACGACGTGTATTGAGGACCCAATAAGCTTCATGGACGCGTAATTAAGACTTAGTAATGCGTTTGATGAAGTATAAGAACATTCACTTCATTGATTTGTCCAAAAGAACTGACCATGTATCAAGCAAATAAGGTTTGAACTGTACAGACTTGTGGTTAGAAACATAAGTTATCCATTTCACCTTACGGATTTACACCCTAAAGGGATGATAACGACATGTTTAAGATGTCCCAATAAGCTTCATGGGCGCTAATTAGGACTTTGATGAAGTATAAAGAACCTTCACTTCAATCGATTTGTTCCAAAAGAACAGAAGGTATCAAGCAAATGAGGTTGACAGTTACATGACTTCGTGTTACAACCTAAGTTATTCCAATTTCACCTTCAAGCGTTTTTAACTTGAAGTGATGAGGAAGGCCGAGTATTGAGACAAATAAGCTCAGGGCCATCGAAATATTTACATAGTAAGCGTTGATGAAGATAAGAACTGCATTCAATCGATTTGTCCAAAAGAACTGAACGTATCAAGCAATGAGGGTTTGACGTTACATTACTATAGGTTATAACCTAAGGTATCCATTTCACCTTCAATGTTTTAACTTGAAGTGATGACAACGACGTGTATGAGGACCCAATAAGTCTCATGGACTCGTAATTAGGACTTTGATGAAATATAAGAACCTTCACTTCAATCGATTGTTCCAAAAGAACTGAACGTATCAAGCAAATAAGGTTGACTGTTAGATGACTTGTGGTTAGATCCTAAGTTATCCATTTCACATTTAAGGTTTTAACCTGAAGTGATGAGAACGACTTTTATTGAGGACTCGTAATTAGGACTTAGTAATGCGTTTGAATAAGTATTAGAACCTTCACTTCAATCGATTTTTTCCAAAAGAACTGAACAAATCAAGCGAATTAGGTTGACTGTTAGATGACTTGTGGTTAGAACCTAAGTTATCCATTTCACATTCAAGGTTTTAACCTGAAGTGATGAGAACGACGTGTATTGAGGATCCAATTAGCCTTGTGGACTCGTAATTTGTACTTAGTAACGCGTTTGATGAAGTATAAGAACCTTCACTTCAATCGATTTGTTCCAAAAGTACTTAACGTATCAAGCAAATGAGATTGACTGTTATATGACTTGTGGTTGGAACATAAGTTATCCATTTCTACTGCAAGGTTTTAACCTGAAGTGATGAGAACGACTTGTATTGAGGACCCAATAAGTCTCATGGACTCATAATTAGGACTTAGTAATGCGTTTGATTAAGTATAAGAACTTTCATTTCAATCGATTTGTTCCAAAAGAACTGAACGTATCAAGCGAATTAGGTGGACTGTTCATGACTTGTGATTAAAACCTAAATTATCCATTTAACATACAATCTTGAAGTGATGACAACGACGTGTATTGAGGACCCAATAAGCTTCCTACGCGTAATTAAGGCTTAGTAATACTTTTGATGAAGTATAAGAACCTTCACTTCAGTCGATTTGTTCCCAAAGAAACTTAACGCATGTAGTAAATGAGGTTGACTGGTACATGACGTGTGGTTAGAACTAAGTTATCCATTTCACCTTCAATGTTTAATTGGAAGTGATGACAACGACGTGTATGGAGGACCCAATAAGTCTCATGGACTCGTAATTAGGACTTAGTAATGCGTTTGATGAAGTATAAGAACCTTCATTTCAATTGATTTTTTCCAAAAGAACTGAACGTATCAAGCAAATGAGGTTGACTATTACATGACTTGTGGTTAGAACCTAGGTTATCCATTTCACCTTCAAGGTTTTAACCTGAAGTGATGAGAATGACGAGTATTGAGGACCCAATAAGTCTCATGGACTCGTAATTAGGACTTTGATGAAATATAAGAACCTTCACTTCAATCGATTTGTTCCAAAAGAACTGAATGTATCAAGCAAACGAGGTTGACTGTTACATGGCTTAGTGTTACAACCTAAGTTATCCATTTCACCTTCAAGGTTTTAACCTGAAGTGATGAGAATGACGAGTATTGAGGACCCAATACCTTCAAGGTTTTAACCTGAAGTGATGAGAATGACGAGTATTGAGGACCCAATAAGTCTCATGGACTCGTAATTAGGACTTAGTAATGCGTTTGATGAAGTATAAGAACCTGTACTTCAATCGATTGTTCCAAAAGAACTGAACGTATCAAGCAAATGAGGTTGACTGTTACATGACTTGTGGTTAGAACCTAAGTTATCCATTTCACCTTCAAGGTTTTAACTTGAAGTGATGAGAACGACGTGTATTGAGGACCCAATAAGTCTCATGGACTCGTAATTAGGACTTAGTAATGCGTTTGATAAAGTATAAGAACCTTCATTTCAATCGATTTGTTCCAAAAGAACTTAACGTATCAAGCAAATAAGGTTGACTGTTAGATGACTTGTGGTTAGAACCTAAGTTATCCATTTCACATTCAAGGTTTTAACCTGAAGTGATGACAACGACTTGTATTGAGGACCCAATAAGTCTCATGGACTCGTAATTAGGACTTAGTAATGCGTTTGATGAAGTATAAGAACCTTCACTTCAATCGATTTGTTCCAAAAGAACTGAATGTATCAAGCAAATGAGGTTGACTGTTACATGGCTTAGTGTTACAACCTAAGTTATCCATTTCACCTTCAAGGTTTTAACCTGAAGTGATGAGAATGACGAGTATTGAGGACCCAATAACCTTCAAGGTTTTAACCTGAAGTGATGAGAATGACGAGTATTGAGGACCCAATAACCTTCAAGGTTTTAACCTGAAGTGATGAGAATGACGAGTATTGAGGACCCAATAAGGCTTAGTAATGCGTTTGATGAAGTATAAGAACCTGTACTTCAATCGATTTGTTCAAAAATAACTGAACGTATCAAGCAAATGAGGTTGACTATTACATAACTATTGGTTAGAACCTAAGTTATCCATTTCACCTTCAATGTTTTGACTTGAAGTGATGAGAACTATGTGTATTGAGGACCCAATAAGTCTCATGGACTCGTAATTAGGACTTAGTAATGCGTTTGATGAAGTATAAGAACCTTCACTTCAATCGATTTGTTCCAAAAGAACTTAACGTATCAAGCAAATAAGGTTGACTGTTAGATGACTTGTGGTTAAAACCTAAGTTATCCATTTCACATTTCAGGTTTTAACCTGAAGTGATAAAAACGACTTGTATTGAGGACCCAATAAGTCTCATGGACTCGTAATTAGGACTTAGTAATGCGTTTGAATAAGTATAAGAACCTTCACTTTAAATGATTTGTTTCAAAAGAACTGAACGTATCAAGCGAATTAGGTTGACTGTTAGATGACTTATGGTTAGAACCTAAGTTATCCATTTCACATTCAAGGTTTTAACCTGAAGTGATGAGAACGACGTGTATTGAGCATCCAATAAGCCTTATGGACTCGTAATTAGGACTTAGTAACGCATTTGATGAAGTATAAGAACCTTCACTTCAATCGATTTGTTCTAAAAGTACTTAACGTATCAAGCAAATGAGGTTGACTGTTATATGACTTGTAGTTGGAACCTAAGTTATCCATTTCTACTGCAAGGTTTTAACCTGAAGTGATGACAACGACTTGTATTGAGGACCCAATAAGTCTCATGGACTCGTAATTAGGACTTAGTAATGCGTTTGATAAAGTATAAGAACATTCATTTCAATTGATTTGTTCCAAAAGAACTGAACGTATCAAGCAAATTAGGTTGACTGTTAGATGACTTGTGATTAGAACCTAAGTTATCCATTTCACCTTCAATCTTTTAACTTGAAGTGATGACGACGACGTGTATTGAGGTCCCAATAAACTTCATGTACGCGTAATTAAGTCTTAGTAATGCATTTGATGAAGTATAAGAACCTTCACTTCAGTTGATTTGTTCTCAAAGAACTGAACGTATCAAGCAAATGAGGTTGACTGTTACATGACTTGTGGTTAGAACCTAAGTTATCCATGTCATCTTCAAGGTTTTAACCTGAAGTGATGACAACGACGTGTATGGAGGACCCAATAAGCTTCCTGGACACGTAATTAAGACTTAGTAATGCGTTTGATGAAGTATAAGAACCTTCATTTCAATCGATTTTTTCCAAAAGAAATAAACGTATCAAGGAAATGAGGTTGACTGTTACATGACTTGTGGTTAGAACCTAAGTTATCAATTTTAACTTCAAGGTTTTAACCTGAAATGATAAGAACGACGTGTATTGAGGACCCAATCAGCTTCATGGACGCATAATTAAGACTTAGTAATGCGTTTGATAAAGTATAAGAACATTCACTTCAATTGATTTTTTCCAAAAGAACTGAACGTATTAAGCAAATTAGGTTGACTGTTACATGACTTTTGATTAGAATCTAAGTTATCCATGTCATCTTCAAGGTTTTAACTTGAAGTGCTAAGAACGACAAGTATGGAGGACCCAATAAGCCTCATGGACTCTAAAAGAACTGAACGTATCAAACAAATGAGGTTGACTGTTACATGACTTGTGGTTGGAACCTTAGTTATGCATTTCTACTGCAAGGTTTTAACTTGAAGTGATGAGAACGACGAGTATTGAGGACCCAATAAGCCTCATGGAATCGTAATTAAAACTTAGTAATGGGTCTGATGAAGTATAAGAACCTTCACTTCAATCGATTTGTTCCAAAATGACAGAAGAGCAAATGAGTATGACGGTTACATGACATGTGGTTAAAAACTAAGTTATCTATTTGACATTCAAGGTTTTAACCTGAAGTGATGAGATCGACGTGTATTGGGGACCAAATAAGCTTCATACACGCGTAATTAAAACTTAGTAAATGAGGTTGATTGTTAGATGACATGTGGTTATAACCAACGTTATCCATTTTACATTCAAGGTTTTAACCTGAAGTGCTGAGAACAACGTGTATTGAGGATCCAATAAGCCTCATGGACTCAAAATTAGGACTTAGTAATAAGTTTGATGATGTATAAGAACCTTCAATTCAATCGTTTTGTTCCAAAAGAACTTAACGTATCAAGCAAATGAGGTTGACTGTTGCATGATTTGTGGTTAGAACCTAACTTATCCATTTCTTCTTCATGGTTTTAAATTGAAGTGAGGACAATGACGTGTATTTAGGACCCAATAAGCTTGATGGATGCGTAATTAAGACCTAGTAATGCATTTGATGAAGTATAAGAACTTTCACTTCAATCGATTTGTTCCAAAAGAACTGAACGTATCAAGCAAATGAGGTTGACTGTTACATGACTTGTGGTTAGAACCTAAGTTATCAATTTTAACTTCAAGGTTTACACCTGAAATGATAAGAACGACGTGTATTGAGGACCCAATAAGCTTCATGGATGCGTAATTAAGACTTAGTAATGCGTTTTATGAAGTATAAGAACCTTCACTTCAATTGATTTTTTCCAAAAGAACTGAACGTATCAAGCAAATTAGGTTGACTGTTACATGACTTTTGATTAGAATCTAAGTTATCCATGTCATCTTCAAGGTTTTAACTTGAAGTGCTAAGAACGAGAAGTATGGAGGACCCAATAAGCCTCATGGACTCTAAAGGAACTGAACGTATCAAGCAAATGAGGTTGGCTGTTACATGACTTGAGGTTGGAACCTTAGTTATCCATTTCTACTGCAAGGTTTTAACTTGAAGTGATGAGAACGACGAGTATTGAGGACCCAATAAGCCTCACGGAATCGTAATTAAAACTTAGTATTGGGTCTGATGAAGTATAAGAACCTTCACTTCAATTGATTTGTTCCAAAAGAACAGAAGAGCAAATGAGTATGACGGTTACATGACATGTGGTTAAAAACTAAGTTATCTATTTGACATTCAAGGTTTTAACCTGAAGTGATGAGATCGACATGTATTGGGGACCCAATAAGCTTCATACACGCATAATTAAAACTTAGTAAATGAGGTTGACTGTTAGATGAAATGTGGTTAGAACCAACGTTATCCATTTTACATTCAAGGTTTTAACCTGAAATGCTGAGAACAACGTGTATTGAGGATCCAATAAGCCTCATGGACTCAAAATTAGGACTTAGTAATGCGTTTGATGATGTATAAGAACCTTCAATTCAATTGATTTGTTCCAAAAGAACTTAACGTATCAAGCAAATGTGGTTGACTATTGCATAATTTGTGGTTAGAACCTAAGTTATCCATTTCTCCTTCATGGTTTTAAATTGAAGTGAGGACAATGACGTGTATTTAGGACCCAATAAGCTTGATGGATGCAGTAATTAAGACCTAGTAATTTGTTTGATGAAGTATAAGAACTTTCACTTCAATCGATTTGTTTCAAAAGAACTGAACGTATCAAGCAAATGAGGTTGACTGTTACATGACTTGTGGTTAGAACCTAAATTATCCATTTCATCTTCAATGTTTTAACTAGAAGTGATGACAACGACGTGTATGGAGGACCCAATAAGCTTCCTGGACTCGTAATTAAGACTTAGTAATGCGTTTGATGAAGTATAACAACCATCATTTCAATCGATTTTTTCCAAAAGAACTAAACGTATCAAGCAAATGAGGTTGACTGTTACATGACTTTTGGTTAGAACCTAAGTTATCAATTTCAACTTCGAGGTTTTAACCAGAAATGATGAGAACGACGTGTATTGAGGACCCAATAAGCTTCATGGACGCGTAATTAAGACTTAGTAATGCGTTTGACGAAGTATAAGAACCTTCACTTCAATTGATTTGTTCCAAAAGAACTGAACGTATCAGTTATCCATGTCATCTTCAAGGTTTTAACTTTAAGTGCTAAGAACGACAAGTATGGAGGACCCAATAAGCCTCATGGACTCTAAAAGAACTGAACGTATCAAGCAAATGAGGTTGACTGTTACATGACTTGTGGTTGGAACCTTAGTTATGCATTTCTACTGCAAGGTTTTAACTTGAAGTGATGAGAACGACGAGTATTGAGGACCCAATAAGCCTCATGGAATTGTAATTAAAACTTAGTAATGGGTATGATGAAATATAAGAACCTTCACTTCAATCGATTTGTTCCAAAAGAACAGAAGAGCAAATGAGTATGACGGTTACATGACTTGTGGTTAAAAACAAAGTTATCTATTTGACCTTTAAGGTTTTAACCTGAAGTGATGAGATCGACGTGTATTGCGGACCAAATAAGCTCATACACGCGTAATTAAGACTTAGTAAATGAGGTTGACTGTTAGATGACTTGTGGTTAGAACCTAAGTTATCCATTTCAAATTCAAGGTTTTAACTTGAAGTGATGAGAACGACTTGTATTGAGGACCCAATAAGTCTCATGGACTCGTAATTAGGACTTAGTAATGCGTTTGATGAAGTATAAGAACCTTCACTTCAATCGATTTGTTCCAAAAGAACTGAACGTATCAAGCGAATTAGGTTGACTGTTAGACGACTTGTGGTTAGAACCAACGTTATCCATTTTACATTCAAGGTTTTAACCTGAAGTGCTGAGAGCAACGTGTATTGAGGATCCAATAAGCCTCATGGACTCAAAATTAGGACTTAGTAATGCGTTTGATGATGTATAAGAACCTTCAATTCAATCAATTTGTTCCAAAAGAACTGAACGTATCAAGCAAATGTGGTTGACTGTTCATAATTTGTGTTAGAACCTAAGTTATCCATTTCCTCCTTCATCGTTTTAAATTGAAGTGAGGACATGACGGTGTATTAGGACCCAAAGCTTGATGTGATGCGTAATTAAGACCTAGTAATTGCTTTGATGAAGTATAAGACCTTGTCACTTCAATCGATTTGTTCTCAAAAGAACTGAACTATCAAGCAAATGAGGTTGACTGTTACATGACTTGTGGTTAGAACCTAAGTTATCCATTTCATCTTCAATGTTTTAACTAGAGTGATGACAACGACGTGTATGGAGGACCCAATAAGCTTCCTGGACACGTAATTAAGACTTAGTAATGCGTTTGATGAAGTATAAGCACCGTCATTTCAATCGATTTTTTCCAAAAGAAACTAACGTATCAAGCAAATGAGGTTGACTGTTACATGACTTATGGTTAGAACCTAAGTTATCAATTTTCAACTTCGAGGTTTTAACCTGAAATGATAGAACGACGTGTATTGAGGACCCAATAAGCTTCATGGATGCGTAATTAAGACTTAGTAATGCGTTTGATGAAAGTATAAGAAACTTCACTTCAATTGATTTGTTCCAAAAGAACTGAACAGTATCAAGCAAATTAGGTTGACTGTTACATGACTTTTGATTAGAATCTAAGTTATCCATGTCATTCTTCAAGGTTTTAACTTGAAGTGCTAAGAACGACAAGTATGGAGGACCCAATAAGCCTCATGGACTCTAAAAGAACTGAACGTATCAAGCAAATGAGGTTGACTGTTACATGACTTGTGGTTGGAACCTTAGTTATCCATTTCTACTGCAAGGTTTTAACTTGAAGTGATGAGAACGACGAGTATTGAGGACCCAATAAGCCTCATGGAATCGTAATTAAAACTTAGTAATGGGTCTAATGAAGTATAAGAACCTTCACTTTAATCGATTTGTTCCAAAAGAACAGAAGAGCAAATGAGTATGACGGTTACATGACTTGTGGTTAAAAACTAAGTTATCTATTTGACCTTCAAGGTTTTAACCTGAAGTGATGAGATCGACGTGTATTGAGGGACCCAATATGCTTCATACACGCGTAATTAAGACTTAGTAAATGAGATTGACTGTTAGATTACTTGTGGTTAGAACCTAAGTTATCAATTTCAAATTCAAAGTTTTAATTTGAAGTGATGAGAACGACTTATATTGAGGACCAATAAGTCTCATGGACTCGTAATTAGGACTTAGTAATGCGTTTGATGAAGTATAAGAACCTTCACTTCAATCGATTTGTTCCAAAAGAACTGAACGTATCAAGCGAATTAGGTGACTGTTAGCTGACTTGTGGTTATGAACCAACGTTATCCATTTTACATTCAAGGTTTTAACCTGAGTGCTGAGAACAACGTGTATTGAGGATCCAATAAAGCCTCATGGACTCAAATTAGGACTTAGTAATGCTTTGATGATGTATAAGAACCTCAATTCAATCAGTTTGTTCCAAAAGAACTTAACGTATCAAGCAAATGAGGTTGACTGTTGCATGATTGTGGTTAGAACATAAGTTATCCTTTCTCCTTCAGCGTTTTAAATTGAAGTGAGGACAAGACGTGTATTTAGGACCCAATAGCTTGATGGATGCGTAATTAAGACCTAGTAATGCATTTGATGAAGTATAAGAACTTTCACTTCAATCGATTTGTTCAAAAGAACTGAACGTATCAAGCAAATCAAGCGAATTAGGTTGACTGTTAGATGACTTGTGGTTAGAACCTAAGTTATCCATTTCTACTGCAAGGTTTTAACTTGAAGTGCTAAGAACGACAAGTATGGAGGACCCAATAAGTCTCATGGACTCGTAATTAGGACTTAGTAATGCGTTTGATGAAGTATAAGAACCTTCATTTCAATCGATTTTTTCCAAAAGAACTAAACGTATCAAGCAAATGAGGTTGACTGTTACATGACTTGTGGTTAGAACCTAAGTTATCAATTTCAACTTCGAGGTTTTAACCTGAAGTGATGAGAACGACGAGTATTGAGGACCCAATAAGCTTCATGGATGCGTAATTAAGACTTAGTAATGCGTTTGATGAAATATAAGAAACTTCACTTCAATTGATTTGTTCCAAAAGAACTGAACGTATCAAGCGAATTAGGTTGACTGTTACATGACTTGTGGTTAGAACCTAAGTTATCCATGTCTTCTTCAAGGTTTTAACTTGAAGTGCTAAGAACGAGAAGTATGGAGGACCCAATAAGCCTCATGGACTCTAAAAGGAACTGAACGTATCAAGCAAATGAGGTTGGCTGTTACATGACTTGAGGTTGGAACCTTAGTTATCCATTTCTACTGCAAGGTTTTAACTTGAAGTGATGAGAACGACGAGTATTGAGGACCCAATAAGCCTCACGGAATCGTAATTAAAACTTAGTATTGGGTCTGATGAAGTATAAGAACCTTCACTTCAATCGATTTGTTCCAAAAGAACAGAAGAGCAAATGAGTATGACGGTTACATGACATGTGGTTAAAAACTAAGTTATCTATTTGACATTCAAGGTTTTAACCTGAAGTGATGAGATCGACATGTATTGGGGACCCAATAAGCTTCATACACGCATAATTAAAACTTAGTAAATGAGGTTGACTGTTAGATGACTTGTGGTTAGAACCTAAGTTATCCATTTCACCTTCAATGTTTTAACCTGAAGTGCTGAGAACAACGTGTATTGAGGACCCAATAAGTCTCATGGACTCGTAATTAGGACTTAGTAATGCGTTTGATGAAGTATAAGAACCTTCACTTCAATCGATTTGTTCCAAAAGAACTGAACGTATCAAGCGAATTAGGTTGACTGTTAGATGACTTGTGGTTAGAACCTAAGTTATCCATTTCACCTTCAATGTTTTAACCTGAAGTGCTGAGAACAACGTGTATTGAGGACCCAATAAACCTTATGGACTCAAAATTAGGACTTAGTAATGCGTTTGATGAAGTATAAGAACTTTCACTTCAATCGATTTGTTCCAAAAGAACTTAACGTATCAAGCAAATGAGGTTGACTGTTACATGACTTGTGGTTAGAACCTAAGTTATCCATTTCTCCTTCACGGTTTTAAATTGAAGTGAGGACAATGACGTGTATTTAGGACCCAATAAGCATGATGGATGCGTAATTAAGACTTAGTAATGCGTTTGATGAAGTATAAGAACTTTCACTTCAATCGATTTGTTCCAAAAGAACTGAACGTATCAAGCAAATGAGGTTGACTGTTAGATGACTTGTGGTTAGAACCTAAGTATCCATTTCACCTTCAATGTTTTAACCTGAAGGGATGAGAACAACAAGTATTGAGGACCCAATAAGTCTCATGGACTCGTAATTAGGACTTAGTAATGCGTTTGATGAAGTATAAGAACTTTCACTTCAATCGATTTGTTCTAAAAGAACTGAACGTATCAAGCGAATTAGGTTGACTGTTAGATGACTTGTGGTTAGAACCTAAGTTATCCATTTCACCTTCAATGTTTTAACCTGAAGTGCTGAGAACAACGTGTATTGAGGACCCAATAAGTCTCATGGACTCGTAATTAGGACTTAGTAATGCGTTTGATGAAGTATAAGAACCTTCAATTCAATCGATTGTTCCAAAAGAACTGAACGTATCAAGCAAATGAGGTTGACTGTTACATGACTTGTGGTTAGAACCTAAGTTATCCATTTCACCTTCAATGTTTTAACCTGAAGTGCTGAGAACAACGTGTATTGAGGACCCAATAAGCTTCATGGATGCGTAATTAAGACTTAGTAATGCGTTTGATGAAATATAAGAAACTTCACTTCAATCGATTTGTTCCAAAAGAACTGAACGTATCAAGCGAATTAGGTTGACTGTTACATGACTTGTGGTTAGAACCTAAGTTATCTATTTGACCTTCAAGGTTTTAACTTGAAGTGATGAGAACGACGAGTATTGAGGACCAATAAGCCTCATGGACTCTAAAAGAACTAAACGTATCAAGCAAATGAGGTTGACTGTTACATGACTTGTGGTTGGAACCTTAGTTATCCATTTCTACTGCAAGGTTTTAACTTGAAGTGATGAGAACGACGAGTATTGAGGACCCAATAAGTTTGATGGATGCGTAATTAAGACCTCGTAATGCGTTTGATGAAGTATAAGAACTTTCACTTCAATCGATTTGTTCCAAAAGAACTGAACGTATCAAGCAAATAAGGTTGACTGTTACATGACTTGTGGTTAGAACCTAAGTTATCCATTTCATCTTCAATGTTTTGACTAGAAGTGATGACAACGACGTGTATGGAGGACCCAATAAGCTTCCTGGACACGTAATTAAGACTTAGTATTGCATTTGATGAAGTATAAGAACCTTCATTTCAATCGATTTTTTCCAAAAGAACTAAACGTATCAAGCAAATGAGGTTGACTGTTACATGACTTATGGTTAGAACCTAAGTTATCAATTTCAACTTCGAGGTTTTAACCTGAAATGATGAGAATGACGTGTATTGAGGACCCAATAAGCTTCATGGATGCGTAATTAAGACTTAGTAATGCGTTTGATGAAATATAAGAAACTTCACTTCAATTGATTTGTTCCAAAAGAACTGAACATATCAAGCAAATTAGGTTGACTGTTACATGACTTTTGATTAGAATCTAAGTTATCCATGTCTTCTTCAAGGTTTTAACTTGAAGTGCTAAGAACGACAAGTATGGAGGACCCAATAAGCCTCATGGACTCTAAAAGAACTAAACGTATCAAGCAAATGAGGTTGACTGTTACATGACTTGTGGTTGGAACCTTAGTTATCCATTTCTACTGCAAGGTTTTAACTTGAAGTGATGAGAACGACGAGTATTGAGGACCCAATAAGCCTCATGGAATCGTAATTAAAACTTAGTAATGGGTCTAATGAAGTATAAGAACCTTCACTTTAATCGATTTGTTCCAAAAGAACAGAAGAGCAAATGAGTATGACGGTTACATGACTTGTGGTTAAAAACTAAGTTATCTATTTGACCTTCAAGGTTTTAACCTGAAGTGATGAGATCGACGTGTATTAGGGACCCAATATGCTTCATACACGCGTAATTAAGACTTAGTAAATGAGATTGACTGTTAGATTACTTGTGGTTAGAACCTAAGTTATCAATTTCAAATTCAAAGTTTTAATTTGAAGTGATGAGAACGACTTATATTGAGGACCCAATAAGTCTCATGGACTCGTAATTAGGACTTAGTAATGCGTTTGATGAAGTATAAGAACCTTCACTTCAATCGATTTGTTCCAAAAGAACTGAACGTATCAAGCGAATTAGGTTGACTGTTAGATGACTTGTGTTTTGAACCAACGTTATCCATTTTACATTCAAGGTTTTAACCTGAAGTGCTGAGAACAACGTGTATTGAGGACCCAATAAACCTTATGGACTCAAAATTAGGACTTAGTAATGCGTTTGATGATGTATAAGAACCTTCAATTCAATCGATTTGTTCCAAAAGAACTTAACGTATCAAGCAAATGAGGTTGACTGTTGCATGATTTGTGGTTAGAACCTAAGTTATCCATTTCTCCTTCACGGTTTTAAATTGAAGTGAGGACAATGACGTGTATTTAGGACCCAATAAGCATGATGGATGCGTAATTAAGACCTAGTAATGCATTTGATGAAGTATAAGAACTTTCACTTCAATCGATTTGTTCCAAAAGAACTGAACGTATCAAGCAAATGAGGCTGACTATTAGATGACTTGTGGTTAGAACATAAGTTATCCATTTCACCTTCAATGTTTTAACCTGAAGGGATGAGAACAACAAGTATTGAGGACCCAATAAGCCTCACGGACTCGTCATTAGGACTTAGTAATGCATTTGATGAAGTATAAGAACTTTCACTTCAATCGATTTGTTCTAAAAGAACTGAACGTATCAAGCGAATTAGGTTGACTGTTAGATGACTTGTTGTTAGAACCTACGTTATCTATTTCACATTCTAGGTTTTAACCTGAAGTGATGAGAACAACGTGTATTGAGGACCCAATAAGCCTCATGGACTCGTAATTAGGACTTAATAATGCGTTTGATGAAGTATAAGAACCTTCAATTCAATCGATTTGTTCCAAAAGTACTTAACGTATCAAGCAAATAAGGTTGACTGTTACATGATTTGTGGTTATAACCTAAGTTATCTATTTCTCCTTCAAGGTTTAAAATGGAAGTGAGGACAATGACGTGTATTTAGGACGTAATAAGCTTGATGGATGCGTAATTAAGAACCTTCATTTGTTCCAAAAGAACTGAACAGATCAAAGAAATGAGGTTGACTGTTACTAGGATTGAGGTTAGAACCTAAGTTATCCATTTCACCATCAAGGTTTTAACTTGATGGACGCGTAATTAGGACTTAGTAATGCGTTTGATGAAGTATAAGAACCTTCACTTTAATCTATTTCTTCCAAAAGAACTGAACATATCAAGCAAATGAGGTTGGCTGTTACATGACTTGTGGTTAGAACCTAAGTTATCCATTTCACCTTCAAGGATTTAACATTAAGTGATGAGAAAGACGTGTTTTAAGGACCCAATAAGCTTCATGGGCGCGTAATTAGGAATTTGATGAAGTATAAGAACCTTCACTTCAATCGATTTGTTCCAAAGGAACTGAACGAATCAAGCAAATGAGGTTGATTGTTAGATGACCATTGGTTAGAACCTAAGTTATCAATTTCACCTTCAATGTTTTAACCTGAAGTGATGAGAGCGACGAGTATTGAGGACCCATTAAGCCTATGGACTCGTAATTAGGACTTAGTAATGCGTTTGATGAAGTATAAAAACCTTCACTTCAATCGATTTGTTCCAAAAGAATTGAACGTATTAAGCAAATGAGGTTGACTGTTACATGACTTGTGGTTAGAACCTAAGTAATTAAATTCACCTTCAATGTTTTAACTTGAAGTGATGAGAACGACGAGTATTGAGGACCCAATAAGCCTCATGAACTCGTAATTAGGACTTAGTAATGCCTTTGATGAAGTATAAGAACCTTCACTTCAATCGATTTGTTCCAAAAGAACTTAACGTATCAAGCAAATGAGGTTGACTGTTAGATGACTTGTGGTTAGAACTTGAATTATCCATTTCACATTTTAGGTTTTAACCTGAAGTGATGAGAACGACTTGTATTGAGGACCCAATAAGTCTCATGGACTCGTAATTAGGACTTAGTAATGCGTTTGATGAAGTATAAGATTCTTCACTTAAATCGATTTGTTCTAAAAGAACTGAACGTATCAAGGGAATTAGGTTGACTGTTAGATGACTTGTGGTTAGAACCTAAGATATGCATTTCACATTCAAGGTTTTTGTAATATCCGGCTGTACGGAATCCAATATTTAATGTAAATGGCATTTTTGTAAATTTGTCAAATCAAGTCAGTTTTTAAAAAAAAAAAGCGTTATTACGATCCTAATAATTAATAAGGATTTTAAAAATTTTGGGAATTTTAGGAATTTAACGTTAATATTACGAAAATTACGCTTATCGTAATATAAAGGATACTTTGGTAAAAATAGTAAACGAGGTCCGTTTTGCGAACGGACAGTTTTAAAAGACCTTGGTAAGAAGTTTGAGCTATGGGTGAAGTAAGGAAATTTGGAGAAAACAAATCATCGATTAAATAACGAAACAAAGGACGAAACAAATAGAAAATTAAAGAAAGGGCAAAATGGTAAATTGCAAAGTCAAAAATTTGAATTAAAATCATTTGTTTTTCTTCTTCTCCACGCCATTTCTTCTCTTCCTGCGCGTTCTCCTTTTCCTTTGGCGATCAACGGCGATTCCCCACTTCCGACATCCGTTCTTCCTTCGTCCTTCACGTTTTCTTCCCCAAACTTGATTCTAGGTAAGAATCTATGGTTTTGGAAAGTCTATTCGTAGTTTTCCCAAAGTTTAACGGTGTGGGTTTTGTTTAGGTTTTGTAAAAACGCGGTTTATGGTTTGAAATCGATAGCTCTACCCTCTTTGTGAATATAATGAACGTATTGAGCGTTATTGGATAGAGTTATCGATTTAGGACGAATGTTAGAGATTTAACAATTTCTGAGTTTTGGGGGAAAACTCGTTAATAGTGATTTCGAGGTATTGAGCGTTATTTGATGGATGAAAACGCCTCATTGAGCTAAGTTAGAATTTTAGGAGAATTTCCTTACGGTTTCGTTAAATTTGGACGTTTAACTGTTAAATCTTATGTTAATGTTAATTGTTGTTTTTTGCCTCAGACAAACAACGCTTGTGGAAGGAGCTTGAAATTCACCACGCACAAGGTAAGTTCTCTTGACTTACTCTGGCCGATTGGCCTACACCGTACTTCGATGTCGCGTCGAGGATCTTAGTGTATTGTCTGTTTAAATTGCTTTGGTTGGGTAGTTAGGTTAGTTGCTTTATAGGTTGTATTTTTATTCGTCTTGATGGTATGCATGGTGGTTGTTATTTTATCCTTATAACTGTTCATGCATCACGTATTTTAACTAAGCATGAAAATGAATTTCTGCACGATGTTTTCAGAAAACCGATGTGGCCCGAGAGGGGGATATCGATCTATTGTGTGGACCAATTAAGAGTCTGACCAATACCACATCTCATGTAATGTAATAAAATACGTAATCTGTTATCTGGTCACGCGAGGTGGGGCTCAGACACGGCTGTACGTGTTGTAAGCGTGTACCCCCATCCTCTAACTAGAAAGAGTAGTCCGACCGCTGGATGGGCTCTCTCCGGTTAGGGGGATGAGATCTTGGTGATATTCCGTCTGCCACGATCTGTATGTTATGCATGATTTCTGAACTTCATATGCACTGCACTGCATATGCATTTAAGTAGAATTTATTGAGCCTTTAGCTCATAGTGTGTCTGTATGGTGTAGGTGACATAGAAGCAAGTGAGGACGATGTTCCTCCGCCCGATGTACAGGATGGTGGAAGAAGAACGATCGCGGTGGTGTGCATGAGCAGTCATCGCGTATGCTGACCCGTGGGGATAACGGTTAGGTATTTTGAGGGTTTTTAGGTGAACTGGGTTTATTATGAATTATTGTATAGTTAGAGACATTTTAGGATGTTTGGTTCTGTATAGTGGATAGGTTACGTTTGAGTTTTAAAACGTTTTGAAAATGTATTTTGTAAATGTTTGATATTAGGGGAATCATTCAGTTTTTAAATCGAACCACACGGTTTGTTTTTACGAAGTCTGTTTATATTTTAAATATGTTTTGAGTCAGTGAACGGGTAATTGATAGCGTGTGCAATGTACGTGTGTGATAGTGTTATTGTGTAGAAGTGTGTTTTGTGAAATGTAATGGTGTGTGATGAAGGAAGGAGAAAGGCGAGGAGTGTCTGGTTGTGTGTTGTGTGTGTGAGTGTGGTGTGCAGGGCATGAAGGAAACGAAGGAAGAAAGAGAGAAGAATAAAGAAAGGAAGGAGGGAGCTATGCTCTCTGGAAAAATTCCAGAGAGCATGGCGATCGATCGCCTCTCGGGGCGATCGATCGCCCCTTCTTGCCTGGCGATCGCCTGTGTGGCGATCGCTAGGCGATGAGTGTGATCGCTGAAGGGCGATCGCTCGCCAAGAGCGATCGCCTTTGGGCGATTGATCGCCCGTTTGGGGCGATCGATCGCCCCCTGTTCTGTTTGTTTCGCTGGCCGAACGTAGATAATAAGTTTTGTTTTAATTGTTTTCTTTTAGTTTTTAATTATTTTAATTAATGGTTTTAAGTTTATTTTAGATGACTTTCAAGTAGTTTTCAAACGTCGTTAACAATTTCAATTCCAATATTAAGAGTTCTTCCGGGAAAATAGGGTACAGTGTGAGAGTCGCGACAGTTTTAACCTGAAGTGATGAGAACGACCAGTATTGAGGACCCAATATGTAGCGACCCTAACACTGTACCCATTTTTACCGTACAATTTTTTTTTTTAAATTCTATGTTTATCCTATCACGTAAAAGCGGAAATTTAAATCGTTGACAGAATTAAAAACCATTGTAAACTATTTAAATAAAGTTAAAACAATTATTTAACACTAATTTAAAACAATTTAATAACAGAAAACGTTTCGGGGACAAAAAGGGACTTTTGTTCCTAAAACGTGGTGGCGATCGATCGCCCATCGGCGATCGCCGGTTTTGCCAATGATCGCCTGGGAGAAGCGATCACGGTCGCGACGACCAACACTAGGGGCGACGATCGCCCGTTTCAGGCGATCGATCGCCACGCGCTCTGGAATTTTTCCAGAGCGTGTAACGTTTGGGCGATCGATCGCCATGTCCTCTGGATTTTTCCAGAGGACAGGCGTTCCTCCCTTCCTCTTTTCTCTTCTTTTCTTTTCCTCATTTCCCTGCACACACATCTAACTCAACTTCTTTAACACATTTTCACTTACATCAACATGCTTCATAATTCCTTCAATAAATTTCATCGAAAACAATGACTCAAAACACGTTTAAAAACATAACCTGATTTCATAAAAACAATCTACGTGGATACGTTTAAAAACCGAACATTTCCCTAAAACCAAACATTTACAAATACATTTTCAAAACGTTTAGAAATTCAAAAAAACATCCTATCCACTATCCAGGACCAAACATCCTAAAATGTTTCTAACTATACTATAATCCACTATACGATCCAAATTTGCTGAAAACTCTCAAAATACCTAACCATTTTCTCCCCACGGGTCAGAATACGCGTCGACTGCCCATGCACACCACCGCAGCCGTTCTTCTTCAACCTTCATATCCATCAGGTGGAAGAACGTCGTCCTCACCTGCTTCTATATCATCTACACCATACAGACACACTATGAGCTAAAGGCTTGGTAAGCTTCGTAAATGTAAATGCATGCTGTGCGTATGAGTTTTAGAAATCATGCAACATTTTCTTTTCATTACGTCGCAGACAGAATATCACCGAGGTCTCAGCCTATTAGATGGAGAGGACACATCTCGCGGTCGGACTGCCCTCTTCACCTAACGGGGGGGTACACGCTCGCACCCATTGTAACGACCCCAGTAGGATCATCACCAAATCATGACTCTATTTATCATTTTTTTTTTTTTACCTTTTCCTCATCTGTACATCTTTACCTTTTATTCAATGTCATACAATTTTCGGTTACATGGTTTAACTCAAGACACCTTATTCGAATTACTGGACAAAAATCGGTAATGAAATACTTATCACTCCTACCGGCGAGCAGTACAAAACACATCAGCCGGTGAATAGCTACATCAATTCTAAAGCTGCTTCTACCGATGAGAAGAAAACACACATCTACCGATGGACATGTGCAACCCACGTGATTCATTAAAGGACTTCTACCGATAGAATTAAACGACATCTTCCGATTGACATGTATACTACCTCTGCCGATTCACTAAACGACAAAACAGCTATCACATCTTCCGATAACCATGTACACTCGCATCTGCCGATGACAAATGCACTTCATCTACCGATGGACAGAACTCTGCATCTGCCGATGGCAAGATACTACTTCTGCCGATGGCAATACACTACATCTTCTGGTAAGGCGAAGATATATTTTCATCTTCCGGTAACTGACTTACTTAGACTTCTAACTTCACTGTCTCAATACTCTATTAAAACAAACCACTCATAATCATGGAAAACAGAGACTTATCCAGAAATTCATACAGCGGAAGACTCAATTAAACATAATATTTAATAACTTTAGAAATATCTTTAGACTCTGAAATTAAGACAGGCTGTTTCTAAAATCCCAATTGATATAATAATCTCAACCTATTTAGACTTCAGTAATCATGAACATCATTAATGTCATAAAACGTTAACCAGGGTTACTCATTTGCCATCCAGCCACAGAACTGCCCCCCTGAACACCTTCCAGCAACCAAGCTTAAACATCTTCATCTACTTTGAAATCCTCACCTGATATTTCGTCACCTACATCATGAGGTTAAAACTATAAGCCTAATGCTTAGTAAGGAATGCAATACTATCACGAATGCATGAATGCATAAATTCAGAGAAAACATGGTCATGAGTCTTTTCTTGTTCATAATCATTGTTTCATGTTCATTATTCATATCATAGTTCATATCACTGAACCATATTTATCATTCATATCGTTGTTCATGTTGCGTGGGATGAGAGAGGATTTGTGCCGGTAAAGGGGGTTCGACAGTGAGTTTGATCATGATCCCTACTGCGGGTCGTATTCTTATGTCCTACTGCGGACTGTGACATACGCCGAACCACCCCCAACCCCCACTCAACCACGTTGTAGGAATTTTTATCATCTTATCTTATTCATGAGAGGAAAACATGCATTTAAAACATTTCATATGCTTGAGAAGAAAACATGATGCATGACATGGACATTCTTAATCCATCAGGCTATGACAGAGAATATACCAGAACAGACAATTTCATAACCATCATCAAATCATCAGATAACATAGTTCTAGATACCCATAATCATTCAGACACAAAACATTCAATAACAACCTAATACTGTCGAGATGTAGGGCCCTATTAGCCGGAAATCTTAGTACATTCACTTACCTGGATTCCTTAGCAACTTGAATCACTTTCTCTTCAACTTCTTCACCTAACACATTTCACATTACAGTAGTTAAATAAGGTCCTAAAGTTCTAATCATAGGTCATCCTAGAATCTAATAGCTAGAGTCATCCCCGAACCCTTAGTCTAAAGCTCTGTGCAGAATCTGAAATCCGAAATAGAATAAGGAGGTTCTACTATTGATTAAATCTGAGTTAAGTTACTTAAAATGACCAGAATCTATTCGGGTTGACATTACTACCCTCGGATTCTAAAATGTTCTAAAACGACACGGCCATTGATAAATCCCAAGTTCAAATGCTAAGCTGAAAACAGAGCTGATAAACTAACAGGTAGCTACATTGTCTATTGCATACCTCGAGTACGAACTCGGAGAGAAAACGCAGGCTGAAACCAGTCGTCGGTGAGGGAGAACACCGGCAACAGAGAGCAGGAGCTCGGGAGAGGAGAAATCGCCGAGAGAAGGGGTGTCGGCTACAGTGAGGTTTAAATGAGATTTAAGGTTTCCTTTTTCTATTTATACTTAATCCATCGATCTTAATTACAAATCTGCCACCCAACCTAGCTTTGCTCAACTTGTAATAAATTTGTCTTAACATTAAATTTAAATCATAGAGGTTAAATAAAAGGGTGATAATTAAAATGGTCAGAAAATCACCTGGCCGAAATGTCGGGTGTTACATCCACCCCTCCTTAAACAAAATTTTCGTCCTCGAAAATTGGTCAAGCAAAAAGCTCTGGATACTTGTCCAACATGTCTTGCTGTCGTTCCCAAGTGGCTTCCTCAACACCATGATTTGTCCATAAGACTTTCACCAATGGGATTTCTTTATTCCTTAGAGTTTTCACTGCAGAGTCCAAAATTTGCACTGGTTTTTCTTCATACTCTAAAGTCGGCTCAATCTCGATTTCTGATGGCACAATAACATGTGTTGGATCACGTATGCATTTCCTTAGCATAGACACATGAAAAACATTATGGACTTTCTCCAATAACGGGGGCAATTGCAATCTGTAAGCTGTGTTACCAATCTTAGCTAGAACAATGAATGGTCCAATGAACCGTGGGTTAAGCTTCCCTTTCTTGCCAAATCTTAGCACTCCTTTAAATGGTGAAACCTTCAGGAATACTTCTTCACCAACAGAAAATTCAAGGTCTCTCCTCCTTTGGTCTGCGTAACTCTTCTGTCGGCTTTGTGCAGTCATCATCCTGTTTCTAATAATGGAAATCTTATCTGACATCCGCTGCAACATTTCAGGACCTAGGAGTTTTGCTTCACCAACTTCATCCCAATACAGAGGTGATCTACATTTCCTGCCATAAAGTGCTTCATAAGGTGCCATACCAATAGTGGACTGATAACTATTATTGTAGGAGAATTCCACCAAAGGTAAGTATCGACTCCATGATACTTGAAACTCAAGCGCACAAGCCCTCAACATATCCTCAAGTATCTGAATTGTCCGCTCAGATTGTCCATCGGTCTGGGGGTGGAAAACAGTACTGAAAGTTAACTTTGTTCCTAACGTGCCTTGCAAACTTTTCCAAAATCGTGAGGTGAACCTGGGATCACGATCAGAGACAATAGATAAAGGGATCCCATGTAATCTGATAATCTCTTGAACATACAGTTCAGCAAGTTGGTCCATTGAGAAGGTCATTCTTACCGGTATAAAGTGGGCTGACTTTGTCATCCTGTCAATCACGACCCAAATACTATCGAGGCCTTTGGTTGTCTTTGGTAATCCTACAACAAAATCCATGGCAATATTTTCCCACTTCCATTCGGGAATAGGTAATGGCTGGAGGGTACCTCCTGGACGTTGATGTTCTGCCTTAACCTGTTGGCATACCAAACATGACTCTACAAACTTGGCCACGTCCCTCTTCATGTTTGGCCACCAATAATGTAACCTTAAATCCCGATACATCTTGGTGCTACCAGGATGCACAGAGAAGGAAGACGAATGAGCTTCGGTCAAGATTAACTCACGCAACTCCTTGTCATTTGGAATGTACCATCGGTTCCTGAATTTCAAAATACTATCATTGGAGAGACGGAAATCAGGGAAGGCATCTTTTAACTTACTCATCATACTATTATTCTCCTCTGAATCCACCTGCTGAGCGTTCTTGATCTTATCCAAAATAGTTGGTTGGATGGTTAGAGTAGCAAGTAGATTCGACAGCTCAGGAACTATCTCCAATCCAAATTTTTGAACCTCCATCCTTAGAGGTATGGACATGGCTGACACCACGGGTCGCATTGTCGTTGACATTCTGCTTAAAGCATCGGCTACAGCATTAGCCTTACCCGGGTGATACTTAATCTCGAAGTCATAATCCTTAACGAATTCTAACCAACGTCTTTGTCTCATGTTTAATTCCCTCTGGGTGAAAAGATACTTTAAACTCTTGTGGTCAGAAAATACATCGCACTGCTGTCCATACAAATAGTGTCTCCAAATTTTTAAAGCAAAAACAACTGCAGCTAACTCCAAATCGTGAGTGGGGTAATTCTGTTCATAACTCTTTAGCTGCCTAGAGGCATAAGCTACAACCTTACCATCCTGCATCAAGACACACCCTAAACCAATCTTCGATGCATCACAGTAAACACTAAATTTTCCTTCTTCAGTTGGGAGAGTCAAAAGTGGGGCTGTTGTTAACTTCTGTTTCAATGACTGGAAGCTGTCTTCACAAGCTTCAGTCCAAGAGTACTTGAGGTCCTTCTTGGTTAAATTGGTTAGGGGTTTAGCTATCATAGAGAATCCCTTAATGAACTTTCTATAATAACCGGCCAGACCAAGGAAACTCCGAACTTCACTGACATTCCTTGGCTGAGGCCAGTTCTTAACAGCCTGAATCTTAGTTGGATCTACCGATATGCCCTCAGCAGAAATGACATGACCTAAAAAGTTGACCTTATTCAACCAAAATTCACATTTGGACAATTTGGCATAAAGTTGCTGCTGTTTTAAGGTTGATAAAACTATCCTCAAATGTTCTACATGGTCGGCTTCAGTCTGTGAGTATATTAAAATATCATCTATAAACACGATCACAAACTTATCCAAGTACTCACGAAACACTCGGTTCATCAAGTCCATGAAAGCCGCAGGTGCGTTAGTCAGTCCAAATGACATTACAAGAAATTCATAATGTCCGTAGCGGGTTCTGAAGGCTGTCTTTGGTATATCTTCCTCTTTAACCCTCAGTTGATAATAACCCGAACGTAAGTCAATCTTTGAGAATACCTTAGCTCCTTGCAACTGGTCAAATAAATCATCAATTCGGGGTAAAGGATATTTATTTTTGACTGTCAACTTGTTTAGTTCTCTGTAGTCTATACACATCCTAAGAGAGCCATCTTTCTTTTTAACGAAAAGAACGGGTGCACCCCAGGGAGAACTACTAGAACGTATAAATCCCTTGTCAACTAATTCCTGTAGTTGGACTTTTAATTCCTTTAACTCAACAGGTGCCATCCGGTAAGGGTTCTTAGATACAGGTAGTGCCTCGGGGTATGTATCAATTACAAATTCTATTTCTCTATCAGGTGGTAATCCGGGCAAATCGTCCAGGAATGCTTCAGGAAACTCTTGAACTATAGGGATATCTTGTAATTCCACCTTATTCTTCACTCGGACATCCATTATACTAGCTAAGTAGCACTCACAACCATTTCTCAGTAACCGGTGAATTTCTAGTGAGGATATGATTGGTATTTTACTTATCTTAGGAATAGCTCGGAAGGTAAAGTGATCTCCATTCGGGGGTCGGAATTCAACTAGTCCAGACCTACAACTTATCGTGGCATAATGTCGGGATAACCAATCCATTCCTAGTATAACCTCATACCCCTTCACATCGATCACAACCAGTTCCGCATATAACTTTCTATCTCCAAAAGACACAACATCACCTTTCACTACCTGTTCTGAATGTAAGGATTTCCCTAATGGTAACATAACACTATACGGTCTATCGGCTGGTAAAAATCCTAACTTATGTTTGCATACAAACAGGGTTACTATGAATGAGTGTGTGGCTCCCGTGTCAATAAGTGTATATGCAGTAATACCACAGATCATAATGGTACCTGTTATAACTGTATGCTGCGTAGCATCTTCATCCTCCATCATAGCAAAAACTCTAGGGGCTATCCTCACTCTGTTTGGGTCTGGTGGCATGGGGCAGTCTCTGACTAAGTGCCCAACCTTGTCACATCTATAGCAACGGCCAGAATGAAGCTTGCATTCACCGTGATGATTCTTCTGGCAGTTGGGGCATAGAGGAGCCAGGGGTCGTTTTCCTTTTCCTTGATCATCATTTGGATTGAAGGGTCTCTTTATACCCTGCTGTTGCTGTTGCTGGGGTCCTCGGTTCTGTTGTGGCTGCCATCCTCTGTTCTGACGTGGTGGTGGCTGAGCTTCCTTAATGAGCTTCTTTGGCTGTTCACGCTGTGCATATGCTGTCATCTCAGCCTCCTCCAGTTCCAAGGTCTTAGCCGTCACTTCGCCATAAGGTACATTGTGTACTCCAGCAGTCTTTACCTTCATATATAAACTCGGCTTTAGTCCTTGAACAAATTGGTAGATCTTGTTCTCATCATCCTCAACCAAACGGGGAGCAAACCTTGATAACGTCTCAAACTTGCAAATATAATCCGTCACAGAGCCAATCTGTCGTAAATTCATAAACTCCTTATTCTTGTTGGCCCGAACAGTCCTATTGAAATACTTGTCAAGGAAGGCAGTCTTAAACATACCCCAGGTCATAGTTTCTACATTAACAGTGCTCTGGAGAGAATCCCACCAATGTCTTGCACTCAGCTCCAAATGAAAGACAGCATAGGTGACTTTATCCCCTTCATCAACTTTTGCATACTTGAACATGTCTTCTACTTTCCGGATCCATTCTTCAGCATAAACAGGATCAGAAACTTGACCATTAAATGTCAGGGGTCTAAGCCTGTGGAAGCGCTCACCCCCATGATCATGAGCTGTATTAGAGCTGGAGTTCCTAAGCTCTTCCCTGGTGACCACTAGTTGCTCTATTTGTCGTGATTGACGATTAACTAATTCTATCAGCTGAGCAATGTTGCTACTATCCATGTTATCTTCCCTCTGTTGACCTCTCACCATCTTGAGATTCCTAGACAATAATTATAAACACATCTTAACTTAATGACATTACTAGAATCGTAAACACTTACAGTTGTTGCAGAGTACTCAGGTGGCAATCTGTGCTGGGAGGCAGTCTACAGAACCGATTTTAGAACCCGGTTTAGCTTTGATACCATAATTGTAACGACCCCAGTAGGATCATCACCAAATCATGACTCTATTTATCATTTTTTTTTTTTACCTTTTCCTCAATTGTACATCTTTACCTTTTATTCAATGTCATACAATTTTCGGTTACATGGTTTAACTCAAGACACCTTATTCGAATTACTGGACAAAAATCGGTAATGAAATAATTATCACTCCTACCGGCGAGCAGTACAAAACACATCAGTCGGTGAATAGCTACATCAATTCTAAAGCTGCTTCTACCGATGAGAAGAAAACACACATCTACTGATGGACATGTGCAACCCACGTGATTCATTAAAGGACTTCTACCGATAGAATTAAACGACATCTTCCGATTGACATGTATACTACCTCTGCCGATTCACTAAACGACAAAACAGCTATCACATCTTCCGATAACCATGTACACTCGCATCTGCCGATGACAAATGCACTTCATCTACCGATGGACAGAACTCCGCATCTGCCGATGGCAAGATACTACTTCTGCCGATGGCAATACACTACATCTTCCGGTAAGGCGAAGATATATTTTCATCTTCCGGTAACTGACTTACTTAGACTTCTAACTTCACTGTCTCAATACTCTATTAAAACAAACCACTCATAATCATGGAAAACAGAGACTTATCCAGAAATTCATACAGCGGAAGACTCAATTAAACATAATATTTAATAACTTTAGAAATATCTTTAGACTCTGAAATTAAGACAGGCTGTTTCTAAAATCCCAATTGATATAATAATCTCAACCTATTTAGACTTCAGTAATCATGAACATCATTAATGTCATAAAACGTTAACCAGGGTTACTCATTTGCCATCCAGCCACAGAACTGCCCCCCTGAACACCTTCCAGCAACCAAGCTTAAACATCTTCATCTACTTTGAAATCCTCACCTGATATTTCGTCACCTACATCATGAGGTTAAAACTATAAGCCTAATGCTTAGTAAGGAATGCAATACTATCACGAATGCATGAATGCATAAATTCAGAGAAAACATGGTCATGAGTCTTTTCTTGTTCATAATCATTGTTTCATGTTCATTATTCATATCATAGTTCATATCACTGAACCATATTTATCATTCATATCGTTGTTCATGTTGCGTGGGATGAGAGAGGATTTGTGCCGGTAAAGGGGGTTCGACAGTGAGTTTGATCATGATCCCTACTGCGGGTCGTATTCTTATGTCCTACTGCGGACTGTGACATACGCCGAACCACCCCCAACCCCCACTCAACCACGTTGTAGGAATTTTTATCATCTTATCTTATTCATGAGAGGAAAACATGCATTTAAAACATTTCATATGCTTGAGAAGAAAACATGATGCATGACATGGACATTCTTAATCCATCAGGCTATGACAGAGAATATACCAGAACAGACAATTTCATAACCATCATCAAATCATCAGATAACATAGTTCTAGATACCCATAATCATTCAGACACAAAACATTCAATAACAACCTAATACTCTCGAGATGTAGGGCCCTATTAGCCGGAAATCTTAGTACATTCACTTACCTGGATTCCTTAGCAACTTGAATCACTTTCTCTTCAACTTCTTCACCTAACACATTTCACATTACAGTAGTTAAATAAGGTCCTAAAGTTCTAATCATAGGTCATCCTAGAATCTAATAGCTAGAGTCATCCCCGAACCCTTAGTCTAAAGCTCTGTGCAGAATCTGAAATCCGAAATAGAATAAGGAGGTTCTACTATTGATTAAATCTGAGTTAAGTTACTTAAAATGACCAGAATCTATTCGGGTTGACATTACTACCCTCGGATTCTAAAATGTTCTAAAACGACACGGCCATTGATAAATCCCAAGTTCAAATGCTGAGCTGAAAACAGAGCTGATAAACTAACAGGTAGCTACATTGTCTATTGCATACCTCGGGTACGAACTCGCAGAGAAAACGCAGGCTGAAACCAGTCGTCGGTGAGGGAGAACACCGGCAACAGAGAGCAGGAGCTCGGGAGAGGAGAAATCGCCGAGAGAAGGGGTGTCGGCTACAGTGAGGTTTAAATGAGATTTAAGGTTTCCTTTTTCTATTTATACTTAATCCATCGATCTTAATTACAAATCTGCCACCCAACCTAGCTTTGCTCAACTTGTAATAAATTTGTCTTAACATTAAATTTAAATCATAGAGGTTAAATAAAAGGGTGATAATTAAAATGGTTAGAAAATCACCTGGCCGAAATGTCGGGTGTTACACCCATAACAGCCGTGCCTGAGCCCCACCTCGCGTAACCAGATAACAGATTACATGGATTCATTACATTCATTCATTTCATTTTCTTAAACACGTGCATAAATTCGTTTTCATGCTATTTTAAAATACGTGATGCATGAACAATTATAGGCATAAAGTAAACAAGCATCATACATACCATCAAGACTATAAAAACATAATCTATATAAAAGAACTAACCCTATCTACCCAACCAAAGAATATAAACAAACAACTCTTCAGAGATCCTCAACGCGACATCGACATACGGTGTAGGCCACTCGGCCAAGGAAGTCACGAGAACTTATCTCGCGCGCGCTGAACTTCGAGCTCCGTCCACGAGCATTGTTTGTCTGAGGCAAAACACAACAATTGTCGTTAAACGAGATTTAAACCGTTAAACGTCCAAATTTAACGAAACCTTAACTAAGGAAACTTTCCTAAAATTCTAACTTAATTCTTTAAGACATTTTATCAAGCAATTCATGCTCGTGAATTTCCATGTAATATCCCGCTTTATGGGATATTATTATTTTAATATAAAATGACATTTTCGTAAATATGTCAGATTAACTCCGTTTTACGAAAGGAAAGCGTCATTAGAATCCTAATAATTTATATGGATTTTAGGAATATTATGGGATTTTTAGGAGTTCAAACACTAAATTTACGAGAATTACGTTTCTCGTAATATAATGAACGTTTTCGTAAAAATAGTAAACGAGGTCCGTTTTGCGAACGGACAGTTTTGTTAGAACCCAAATCATAAGTTGGATTTATTGGTGAAATAAGGAAATTTGGAGAATCCGAACGGTCAGCCAATTAACGAAACGAAGGATGAAACAAAAAGATTTAAGTGAGAAGGGCAATATAGTAATTTACAAAATCAAAAATATAAACCTAACCTAATATTTTCTTTCTCCCTACTTCTTCATTTCTCCCTGCCCGCGCGAAGACCAGAGAGCAAGCTCTCTCCTCTGGCCGACGACGTTCCGTCGATCCGAGCCCAGTTTCGCCTCCCGTTCGTTCCGTTTCCTTCGCGTTTCTTCCTTCTCTCGCTACCCTAGGTATGTGTCTATAATCTTAGAGCCTTTATTTCAAGTTTTACGATATTTTAGAAAGTTAAGGTTTCGATTTAAATCCGTTAAAAATGCGAATTAGGGCCCGTAATTAATAGGTTAGCCGTGATTAGGTATATATTGAACGTATTGGACGTTATGGGACGAAGTTAAATCAATTTGTGAAAATGTTATAAATTGGTTAATTTTCGGGTTTTAGGGCAAAACTCGTTAATTTGGATTACGGACTATCGAGCATTAATTGTTGGTTTAAATGCTTCGATTAGTTAAGTTAAGATTTTAGGAAAATTCTTTAGTTAAGGTTTTGTTAAATTGGACGTTTAGGAGTTTAAACTAATTTTAACGAAAACTGTTGTAAATTGGCTTAGGTGAACAAAGCTCCCTGACGGCTCTCGATTTGCTAAGGACTTCAGGTAAGTCTCCGCGACTTGTTTGGCCGATTGGCCTACACCATAGGATCTTTTGTTGTTCGAGGAAATTGGAGAATTGTTTGTTTAAATGCTTTGGTTGGGTAGTTAGGATTAGTTCTTTTGTAGGTTATGCCTGAGTGTCTTGATGGTACGTATGATGATTGATATGTTATGTTTATATCTGTTCATGCATCATAGTTTAAAAAAAAAACGTCATGAAAATGAATTTACGCATAGTTTTCATGAAAAAGAAATGCACGTAAAGGCAAGTAAAGTATCATGTAAACAACCCTTTGTATGTGGTTATCGGGGTGAGGTTCAGACCTGGCGTTCCGTGGTGAGCGGGTTTTCCTCCCTTCAGATGGTGTGGGCTGTCTAATCGCTTGACGGGCCCTAACCATCTGCCGAGTGAATAGACTTCGGTAACCAAAAGAATGTCATGGTGAGAATGAATGAATGAAAGAATAAATGAATGAATGAAATGCATGAGTGACGGTGTTATAAAAACTGCATAAACATATTCATGCATAAGCATTCACGCAGACTTACTGAGCCTTAAGCTCACGACTTATATTTATGTTGTAGGTGACGTGATAGGTGACGTAGATCCAGGTGAGGACGACGTTCCTCCTTCTGATGTCTGAGGCAGTTGATGGATGATGGCCCGTGGGAGTGCGCTGGGCAGTCGAGGCGCGTTTTGACCCGTGGGGGAAGTACGTATAGATTTTGGAATTTTCGTGATGTTTGGGCTGATGTTAATTTGTATAGAACATATTAGGATGCTTGGTCTGGTAGTTGATAGGTTTACGTTTGACGTTTCAAATGTTTTGGTAATCGTATTTAAAAGGTTTTGTTAAGTCTTTTATTCGAATGTTATAGAAAATGTTTTGAATGATTTTAAATGGTTACGGGTATGCTCGGTTTTTGGAGCTATCCACGCAGTTGGACTTCGCCAAGTCCACCGTAATACGATTGAGTTTAGAATACGTTTGAGTGGGATTGAAGCTATGAGTTGGTTGATAATGTTGATGAATGTAATGAATGAAATGTGAAAATGTTGAAGGAAAAGTGAAGTGTATTGCTCTCTGGAATCGGATTCCAGAGAGCTGAGATTGTGTCCTGCTCTCTGGAATTCCAGAGAGCTAAGTACTGAACGAAAACTAAACGAAAACAGAAGGAAGAAACAAGGGAGAAGTCTGATCGCTTGGGCGATCGCTGCATAAGGTGTGCAGCGATCGATCTCTGCAGCAAGCAGAGATCGATCGCTGCTCTGCTTGCTGCGTTGGCAGCCATATGCGGCGATCGATCTCTGCCAAAAGGCAGAGATCGATCGCTGCTTTGGCAGCGATCATCACCATCAGCGATCGGTCTCTGCCTTTAGCAGAGACCGATCGCTGCTTGATCAATGCATGGCAGCGATCAGTTGCTGCTATGCACAGCGCCTGATCGCTGCTTGAAATTTTGGGGGCAGAATCCCAATTCTGCCCTCCCACTTTTCTGAACGATTTTAAATGTTTAAATAAATGTTTTAATTTTATTTAATTATTAAACGTCTTGTTTTAAATGTTTTGGAGGTCCGATTTCGATTCCGTTTTAAATTCTGATTTAGTTTCCGCTCAAGTATAAGCTTAAAGTTAAAATGAAAAATTTTATCACGGAAATGTGGGTACGGATTTAGGGGTGTGACAGTTATGGTATCAGAGCCCCCGGGTTTTAAAATCGATTATGTAGACTGCTCGACTGCACAGCCACTACGCGGACATCCTTCATCAACTGTAAGTCTGTTTATACCTTTGTTTGATTTTGTTTCTTAGAGATTACTTTTTTTAAATTTTATAGGAGTTTTATAAATATGGTTCGAGGAAGGGATCCTAGGGATGACGCGATGGATCGACTTACGGAGTTGTTAGATCGCCAGTCTCAGCATATAGACTGGCAAGCACAACAAATTACAGACTTAGTGAATCGAGAGAACCAGCGAGAGAATCAGAGAGCTCAGGAGCTGGTAGTCCCCAGTAATCAGGGTATGCAGAAATTCCAAAGTTTACGGCCTCCAGTATTTGACGGCCGCTCATCGGATCCAACAGTTGCAGAAGAGTGGATCCGCACTATGGAGGATATGTTAGAGTATGCGGAAGTGGAGAATGGAAAGAAGGTTGCTTTTGTTGCCTTTCACTTGGCGATGGATGCCCGTTTCTGGTGGGATTCAATCAAGGCGACGACAGACGTATCGATTATGACCTGGGAGCGGTTTAAGACCATATTCTTCGACAAGTATTTTAGCCGCACAGTGAGGGTGGCTAAGAGGAACGAGTTCACACAGCTAAAGCAGACAGGTTCGGTTGCAGAGTATATAAGGAAGTTCGAGGCTTTGTCACGATTTGCACCACGTCTTGTCAGCGATAACGAGGAGAAGGTACACCAGTTTATGGAGGGACTAGACCTAGAGATTTGGATGCACGTTATTGTATCAGGTATTATTGATGTGCCGTATTCCGACGTCGCAGCTAGAGCTCTGGACATTGAGGCTGCCAGGGCGACTTGTGTTAGGACGAAGGAGCCAGCTAAGGGCTTCTTTCGTGAGCTCCATTCTCAGGCCCAGAATCAAGGCTGGCAACCGAGAGGACAACAGCAAACGCAGCCACGGGGAGCGAAGAGGCCCTACGACGGAATAGGCAACCAAGGAAAGGGAAAGCAAGTCCAAGAATCTACTCAGAAGCCTATATGCCCGAAGTGCTCGAGACCTCATTTTGGTGCCTGTAGATTGGGTACGGACAAGTGCTACAGATGCGGAGAGGTGGGCCACTATGCCCTACATTGTCCGAGGACTACTACTGACCAGAAGAAAGTTACCCCAAGAATATTTGCTTTTATTGAGCCTGGTGACGTCGACGGTGGGCCAGCCTTCTACAATTGCAGGTATTGTTTTAATTACCTGTATGACAAATATGCATATGATAAATAAATATATAGACTTGAAAATAGAAAAGTAAGAAAATAGAAAGTGGGTAAGAAGGATTATTAGTTGAACCTCGAAGAGAAAACCATAGACTACATATAGGACAATAAAGACTAAATAGAAATATAGTTATACATTAGTAGAATTAGTTCAATTTAATCAACGGAGTTTGCACATCTAGAGTTTAGTAACAATTAGAGGAATGCGCCCTAAGAGATATGGCTTTCAAATAGGTAGAAACTGGATTTATTTGGCAACCCCCTTGGAGTATTAGGATACGACTAACCACGAAAGATGAAGGTTTAGATATGAACCTATTAAGGGATACCTTAGATTGTTGTAATACTTGAAGTGTATTTAAATAGATGAAGTAGTACCGTAGAAATCGTGTATTGAGGATTCGTGAGAAGTTTAGAGTATCTAGATGAAGATAGAATACAAGAGCTAAACTTAGGATAATTGTTGAGAAGAATAGTTAGAACCTGACGAGGAGGAGCGACAAGTGGTAAGATTAGTTAGTAGATTCAATGTAGTCCTCGTGTGAAATTAGGAAAGAAGTAAAAGAGATTGTTGGGATTAATTGAGATGTTAAGATTGGAAGTATAGGTTGGCGTTTAAAGGCATGCAAATTGTGGAATTTGTGAATTTTAGAATAAAGAGAACGAGAGTTTTCACTAAAAACCTCTAAGTAAGCATAGAAGTGAGGCTAAGTTGGCAGAGTTCTAGTGTTCAACGTGTGTTTGGCAAGTCATGACCAATAATTACGGAATGATCTTAGGTTAGAACGTGCAGATTAGAGCACATCAAGGGTGGAAATTTTGGAATTTATGGCACTCAGAGTTAATAGAGATCGAAGATGGACGAATGAGTGTAACGCAAGTAGTATGAGAAATTTAGTTAAGAGTATAGTGATTGGATTCGAGAACGAAACTTAGACTGAGTGCGAAATCTAAGGGAATCCCGGTTGCATAGTTAAAGTAGCATAACAATGTCGATTTAGTTGTGAAACCTATCGCGGAATAATTAGCGAAATTAGCAAATTTGTCTAGAAAAATGTGTGACTTGGAGAATTTGATGAGATTCAGAGTGTAAGTGAAGGGGCGTACGGTCCAATTGAGAGTAGAGAATACGAATTTAATGCTGAGGTTGAAGAGTATAGTAGGAATTTTGGCTTAGAACCATGGAGGTTAACCCTAAGTGCAACAGGATCAGAGCTTTTATAGGAAGAATTCGACCTTTAAATGATAGAGGTAGAGACTTGAAAGAAATAGAGAGATTTTAAGCCAAGGTATAAGACTACAGGACGAGAGACAGTGACACCAAGGACTATGAGCTGAGTTAAATTTTGAGGACAAAATTTTAAATAAGGTGGATGGAGTGTAATATCCCGCTTTATGGGATATTATTATTTTAATATAAAATGACATTTTCGTAAATATATCAGATTAACTCCGTTTTACGAAAGGAAAGCGTCATTAGAATCCTAATAATTTATATGGATTTTAGGAATATTATGGGATTTTTAGGAGTTCAAACACTAAATTTACGAGAATTACGTTTCTCGTAATATAATGAACGTTTTCGTAAAAATAGTAAACGAAGTCCGTTTTGCGAACGGACAGTTTTGTTAGAACCCAAATCATAAGTTGGATTTATTGGTGAAATAAGGAAATTTGGAGAATCCGAACGGTCAGCCAATTAACGAAACGAAGGATGAAACAAAAAGATTTAAGTGAGAAGGGCAATATAGTAATTTACAAAATCAAAAATATAAACCTAACCTAATATTTTCTTTCTCCCTACTTCTTCATTTCTCCCTGCCCGCGCGAAGACCAGAGAGCAAGCTCTCTCCTCTGGCCGACGACGTTCCGTCGATCCGAGCCCAGTTTCGCCTCCCGTTCGTTCCGTTTCCTTCGCGTTTCTTCCTTCTCTCGCTACCCTAGGTATGTGTCTATAATCTTAGAGCCTTTATTTCAAGTTTTACGATGTTTTAGAAAGTTAAGGTTTCGATTTAAATCCGTTAAAAATGCGAATTAGGGCCCGTAATTAATAGGTTAGCCGTGATTAGGTATATATTGAACGTATTGGACGTTATGGGACGAAGTTAAATCAATTTGTGAAAATGTTATAAATTGGTTAATTTTCGGGTTTTAGGGCAAAACTCGTTAATTTGGATTACGGACTATCGAGCATTAATTGTTGGTTTAAATGCTTCGATTAGTTAAGTTAAGATTTTAGGAAAATTCTTTAGTTAAGGTTTTGTTAAATTGGACGTTTAGGAGTTTAAACTAATTTTAACGAAAACTGTTGTAAATTGGCTTAGGTGAACAAAGCTCCCTGACGGCTCTCGATTTGCTAAGGACTTCAGGTAAGTCTCCGCGACTTGTTTGGCCGATTGGCCTACACCATAGGATCTTTTGTTGTTCGAGGAAATTGGAGAATTGTTTGTTTAAATGCTTTGGTTGGGTAGTTAGGATTAGTTCTTTTGTAGGTTATGCCTGAGTGTCTTGATGGTACGTATGATGATTGATATGTTATGTTTATATTTGTTCATGCATCATAGTTTAAAAAAAAAAACGTCATGAAAATGAATTTACGCATAGTTTTCATGAAAAAGAAATGCACGTAAAGGCAAGTAAAGTATCATGTAAACAACCCTTTGTATGTGGTTATCGGGGTGAGGTTCAGACCCGGCGTTCCGTGGTGAGCGGGTTTTCCTCCCTTCAGATGGTGTGGGCTGTCTAACCGCTTGACGGGCCCTAACCATCTGCCGAGTGAATAGACTTCGGTAACCAAAAGAATGTCATGGTGAGAATGAATGAATGAAAGAATGAATGAATGAATGAAATGCATGAGTGACGGTGTTATAAAAACTGCATAAACATATTCATGCATAAGCATTCACGCAGACTTACTGAGCCTTAAGCTCACGACTTATATTTATGGTGTAGGTGACGTGATAGGTGACGTAGATCCAGGTGAGGACGACGTTCCTCCTTCTGATGTCTGAGGCAGTTGATGGATGATGGCCCGTGGGAGTGCGCTGGGCAGTCGAGGCGCGTTTTGACCCGTGGGGGAAGTACGTATAGATTTTGGAATTTTCGTGATGTTTGGGCTGATGTTAATTTGTATAGAACATATTAGGATGCTTGGTCTGGTAGTTGATAGGTTTACTTTTGACGTTTCAAATGTTTTGGTAATCGTATTTAAAAGGTTTTGTTAAGTCTTTTATTCGAATGTTATAGAAAATGTTTTGGAGCTATCCACGCAGTTGGACTTCGCCAAGTCCGCCGTAATACGATTGAGTTTAGAATACGTTTGAGTGGGATTGAAGCTATGAGTTGGTTGATAATGTTGATGAATGTAATGAATGAAATGTGAAAATGTTGAAGGAAAAGTGAAGTGTATTGCTCTCTGGAATCGGATTCCAGAGAGCTGAGATTGTGTCCTGCTCTCTGGAATTCCAGAGAGCTAAGTACTGAACGAAAACTAAACGAAAACAGAAGGAAGAAACAAGGGAGAAGTCTGATCGCTTGGGCGATCGCTGCATAAGGTGTGCAGCGATGGATCTCTGCAGCAAGCAGAGATCGATCGCTGCTCTGCTTGCTGCGTTGGCAGCCATATGCGGCGATCGATCTCTGCCAAAGGGCAGAGATCGATCGCTGCTTTGGCAGCGATCATCACCATCAGCGATCGGTCTCTGCCTTCAGCAGAGACCGATCGCTGCTTGATCAATGCATGGCAGCGATCAGTCGCTGCTATGCACAGCGCCTGATCGCTGCTTGAAATTTTGGGGGCAGAATCCCAATTCTGCCCTCCCACTTTTCTGAACGATTTTAAATGTTTAAATAAATGTTTTAATTTTATTTAATTATTAAACGTCTTGTTTTAAATGTTTTGGAGGTCCGATTTCGATTTCGTTTTAAATTCTGATTTAGTTTCCGCTCAAGTATAAGCTTAAAGTTAAAATGAAAAATTTTATCACGGAAATGTGGGTACGGATTTAGGGGTGTGACATTCCAAAACTCCATTAATGGAGGTTTCTCAAATCTCATACATCCGGTTTTCAACCTAAACGTCGCATACACTCTAACTCTCGTCCAATAACGTTTAATACGTTCAATATACTCACTAATACGACAAACCTATCGATTTCTAACTTAAACTACGTATTTCACAAAAACCTAAACGAAACCCTAACCGTTAAACAATCCGAAAACTACGAATAAACTTTCCAAAACCATAGAACCTTACCTAGAATCGAGTTTGAGGAAGAAAACGTGAAGAACGGAGGACGAACGGAGGAGAAACGGTGGTCGGGAGAGGAATGATCGCCGTTGAATCGCCGAAGGGAGCAGAGGAGAATCGCAGGGGAGAGAAGTGGCGTGGAGAAGAAGAGAAACATTTGTTTTTAATTAATTTTGGTTTGGTAAATTACTATAATGCCCTTTGCTCATATTTTTATTTGTTTCGTCATTCGTTTCGTTAATTAACTAACGATTCGGCATCTCCAAATTTCTTTAATTCACCAATGACTCCAACTCATTACCATGGTTCTTTTAAAACTGTCTGTTTGCCAATCGGACCTCATTTACTATTTTTACTAAAACATCATTTATATTACGATAAATGTAATTCTCGTAAAATTAGCGTTAAACTCCTAAAATTCTCGAAATTTTCTAAAATCCCTATTAATTATTAGGATCGTAATAACACTTTCTTTTACCAGAATGGACTTGATTTGACATAATTGCAAAAATACCATCATATATTAATATAAAAAATCCCGTAAATAACCGGGTGTTACACAATAAGTCTCATGGACTCGTAATTATGACTTAGTAATGCGTTTGATGAAGTATAAGAACCTTCACTTCAATCGATTTGTTCCAAAAGAACTGAACGTATCAAGCGAATTACGTTGACGATTAGATGACTTGCGGTTAGAACCTAAGTTATCCATTTCTACTACAATGTTTTAACCTGAAGTGACGAGAACGACGTGTATTGAGGATCCAATAAGCCTCATGGACTCGTAATTAGGACTTAGTAATGCGTTTGAGGAAGTATAAGAACCTTCTCTTCAATCGATTTGTTCCAAAAGAACTGAACGTATCAAGCAAATGAGGTTGACTGTTACATGACTTGTGGTTAGAACCTAAGTTATCCATTTCTCCTTAAGGGTTTCAACGTGAAGTGATGAGAACTACGTGTATTGAGGGCCCAATAAGCTCTATAGACGCGTCATTAAGACTTAGTAATGCGTTTAATGATGTATAAGAACCTTCACTTCAATCGATTTGTTCCAAAAGAACTTAACGTATCAAGCAAATAAGGTTGACTATTAGATGACTTGTGGTTAGAACCTAAGTTATCCATTTCACATTTAAGGATTTAACCTGAAGTGATGAGAACGACTTGTGTTGAGGACCCAATAAGTCTCATGGACTCGTAATTAGGACTTAGTAATGCGTTTGAATAAGTATAAGAACCTTTACTTCAATCGATTTGTTCCAAAAGAACTGAACGTATCAAGCGAATTAGGTTGACTGTTAGATGATTTGTGGTTAGAACCTAAGTTATCCATTTCACATTCAAGGTTTTAACCTGAAATGAGGAGAACGACGTGTATTGAGGACCCAATAAGCCTCTTGGACTCGTATTTATTACTTAGTAATGCGAAAGAACTGAACGTATCAAGCAAATGAGGTTGACTGTTACATGACTTGTGGTTAGACCTAAGTTATCCATTTCTCCTTAAGGGTTTCAACGTGAAGTGATGAGAACTACGTGTATTGAGGGCCCAATAAGCTCTATAGACGCGTCATTAAGACTTAGTAATGCGTTTAATGATGTATAAGAACCTTCACTTCAATCGATTTGTTCCAAAGAACTAACGTATCAAGCAAATAAGGTTGACTATTAGATGACTTGTGGTTAGAACCTAAGTTATCCATTTCACATTTAAGGATTTAACCTGAAGTGATAAGAACGACTTGTGTTGAGGACCCAATAAGTCTCATGGACTCGTAATTAGGACTTAGTAATGCGTTTGAATAAGTATAAGAACCTTTACTTCAATCGATTTGTTCCAAAAGAACTGAACGTATCAAGCGAATTAGGTTGACTGTTAGATGATTTGTGGTTAGAACCTAAGTTATCCATTTCACATTCAAGGTTTTAACCTGAAATGAGGAGAACGACGTGTATTGAGGACCCAATAAGCCTCTTGGACTCGTATTTATTACTTAGTAATGCGTTTGATGAAGTATAAGAAACTTCACTTCAATCGGATTGTTCCAAAAGAACTTAACGTATCAAGCAAATGAGGTTGACTGTTAGATGACTTGTGGCTGGAACCTAAGTTATCGATTTTACATTCAAGATTTTAACCTGAAGTGATGAGAACGACTTGTATTGAGGACCCAATAAGTCTCATAGACTTGTAATTAGGACTTAGTAATGCATTTGATGAAGTATAAGAACCTTCACTTCAATCGATTTGTTCCAAAAGAACTTAACGTATCAACCAAATAAGGTTGACTGTTAGATGACTTGTGGTTAGAACCTAAGTTATCCAATTCTCCTTCAAGGTTTTAACTTGAAGTGAGGACAATGACGTGTATTTAGGACCCATTAAGCTTGATGGACGCATAATTAAGACCTAGTAATGCATTTGATGAAGTATAATAACCTTCACTTCAATCGATTTGTTCCAAAAGAACTAAACGTATCAAGCAAATGAGGTTGACTGTTACATAACTTGTGGTTAGAACCTAAGTTATCCACTTCTACTCCAAGGTTTCAACCTGAAGTGGTAAGAACTACGTGTATTGAGTACCCAATAAGTTTGATAGATGCGTAATTAAGACTTAGTAATGCGTTTAATGAAATATAAGAACCTTCACTTCAATCGATTTGTTTCAAAAGAACTTAACGTATCATGCAAATAAAGTTGACTGTTAGATGACTTGTGGTTAGAACTTAAGTTATCCATTTCACATTTAAGGTTTTAACCTGAAAATATGGGAATGATGTGTATTGAGGACCCAATAAGCCTCATGGACTCATAATTAGGACTTGGTAATGCGTTTGATGAAGTATAAGAACCTTCACTTCAATCGAATTCTTCCAAAAGAACTTAACGTATCAAGCAAATGAGGTTGACTGTTAGATGACCTGTGGTTGGAACCTAAGTTATCCATTTCACATTCAAGATTTTAACCTGAAGTGATGAGAACGATGTGTATTGAGGACCCAATATGCCTCATGGACTCGTAATTAGGACTTAGTAATTCATTTGATGAAGTATAAGAACCTTCACTTCAATCGATTTGTTCCAATAGAACATAACGTATCAAGCAAATGAGGTTGACTGTTACATCACTTTTGATTAGAACCTAAGTTGTCAATTTCACCTTAAAGGTTTTAACTTGAAGTGGTGAAAATAACGAGTATTGTGGACCCAATAAGACTTATGGACTCATAATTCGGACTTAGTAATGTGTTTGATGAAGTATAAGAACCTTCACTCTAATCAATTTGTTCCAAAATAACTAAAGAGCAAATGAGGATGACGGTTATAACTTAAAGTATAAGAAGCTTCAAGGTTTTAACTTGAATTGTAGACTTATTAATTTGTTTGATAATGTATAAGAACCTTCAAGGATTTAACTTGAAGTGAGTACAATGATGTGTATTTAGGACCCATTAAGCTTGATGGACGCATAATTAAGACCTAGTAATGCATTTGATGAAGTATCATAACCTTCACTTCAATCAATTTATTCCAAAAGAACTGAACGTATCAAGCAAATGAGGTTGACTCTTACATGACTTGTAGTTAGAAAATAAGTGATCCATTTCACCTTTAAGGTTTAACTTGAAGTGATTAGAACGATGGGTATTGAGGACCCAATAAGCCTCATGGACTCGTAATTAGGACTTAGTAATGCGTTTGTTGAAGTATACGAATGTTCACTTCAATCGATTTGTTCCAAAAGAATTGAACGTATCAAGCAAATGAGATTGACTGTTTGATGACTTGTAGTTAGAACCTAAGTTATCCATTTCACCTTTAATATTTTAACCTGAAGTGATGAGAACGACGAGTATTGAGGACCCAATAAGCATTATGGACACGGAATTATGTCTTAGTAATGCGTTTGATGAAGTATAAGAATCTTCACTACAATCAATTTGTTCCAAAAGAACTGAACGTATCAAACAAATGAGGTTGGTTGTTACATGACTTATGGTTAGAACCTAAGTTATCCATTTCTCCTTTAAGGTTTCAACCTGAAGTGATGAGAACGACGTGTATTGAGGAACCAATAAACTTGATAGACGCGTAATTAAGACTTAGTAATGCGTTTAATGAAGTATAAGAACCTTCACTTCAATCGATTTGTTCCAAAAGAACTGAACGTATAAAGCAAATGAGGTTGACTGTTAGATGACTTGGGGTTAGAACCTAAGTTATCCTTTTCACATTCAAGGTTTTAACCTTAAGTGATGAGAATGACTTGTATTGAGGACCCAATAAATCTCATGGACTTGTAATTAGGACTTAATGATGCGTTTGATGAAGTATAAGAACCTTCACTTCAATCGATTTGTTCTAAAAGAACTAAACGTATAAAACAAATGAGGTTGACTGTTAGATGACTTGTGGTTAGAACCTAAGTTATCCTTTCACATTCTATGTTTTAACTTGAAGTGATGAGAACGACTTGTATTGAGGATCCAATAAGTCTCATGGACTCGTAATTAGGACTTCGTAATGCGTTTGATGAAATATAAGAACCTTTATTTGTTCCAAAAGAACTGAACGTATAAAGCAAATGAGGTTGACTGTTACATGACTTATGGTTAGAATCTAAGTTATCCATTTCACCTTCAAGGTTTTAACTTGAAGTGATGAGAACGACGAGTATTGAGGACCCAATAAGCCTCATGGACTCGTAATTAGGACTTTGTATTGTGTTTGATGAAGTTTAAGAACCTTCACTTCCATCGGTTTGTTCCAAAATAACTGAACGTATCAAGCAAATGAGGTTGACTATTAGATGATTTGTGGTTAGAACCTAAGTTATTCATTTCACCTTCAATGTTTTAATCTGAAGTGATGAGAACGACGAGTATTGAGGACCCAATAAGCCTCATGGACTCCTAATTAGGACTTAGTAATGCGTTTGAAGAAGTATACGAGCCTTCACTTTAATCGATTTGTTCCAATAGATTTGAACGTATCAAGCAAATGAGCTTGACTATTAGATCACTTATGGTTAGAACCTAAGTTATCCGATTAACCTTTAATGTTTTAACTTTAAGTGATGAGAACGACGAGTATTGAGGACCCAATAAGCGTCATTATCTCGTAATTATGTCTTAGTAATGCGTTTGATGAAGTATAACAATATTCACTACAATCGATTGGTTCCAAAAGAACTGAACGTATCAAACAAATAAAGTTGTATGTTACATGACTTATGGTTAGAACCTAAGTCATCCATTTCTCCTTCAAGGTTTCAACTTGAAGTGATGAGAACAACGTGTATTGAGGAACCAATAAGCTTGATAGACGCGTAATTAAGACTTAGTAATACGTTTAATGAAGTATAAGAACCTTCACTTCAATCGATTTGTTTCAAAAGAACTGAATGTATCAAGCAAATGAGGTTGACTGTTAGTTGACTTGTGGTTAGAACTTAAGTTATCCATTTCACATTCAATGTTTTAACCTGAAGTGATGAGAACGACTTGTGTTGAGGACCCAATAAGTCTCACGGACTCGTAAAGTCACGACCCTGAAAGGGGGCCCAGTAGAAACGTCAGGTTAAATGATCAACCTCAGAGAGATCCATCGTCTAACCTAAAGCTGAGTGCGGAAGTTTTAACGCAAATCCAGAACTGCCTCTAAGTAATAAATATAGAGAGTACAAACAATAGTAGAAATACCAGATAAACAAAAATAATTACATGCCAAAATAAGGTACAATCTCAATTGTCTTACATATATCTCCAAATAGCAATAATAAAGATGCGACCAAAGGAAAATTCTGCTCAAATTGGGTTCACTTCTTACCATTCTTTCCTTTACCTGAAAAAAAAAAAAAAGAGAAGTCGTTAGAGTGAGCAAGATGGTATACTGACCACTATCAAAACATGCAGGTTCGTTTCAGTACTATTAGTTCTCTACTTATTTCCCGTTTAGGACGACTTATGGTGCTAACACACCCAGACACTGGCCAGACCTTGCTGATAGGACTAGCCTAGCCCAAAGTCCCTCTCGCAATTTGAGGGACGTACCGCACATCTCACCTATTAGCAGGGGGTGTACCATTCACCTATTAGCAGGGGGTGTACCCTCACCTATTAGCAAGGGGTGTACCCTTCACCTTTTAGCAGGAGGTGTGCCCTTCACCTATTAGCAGTGTAACACCCGACAATTTCGGACAGGTAATTTTCTTAATTGATTTAACTGTCACCTTTTATCAACCTTTTTATTTTAAATTAATGCCTGATTTATTGAATTCCTAGTGGTGTGAAACTAGGTTGGGTGGCAAAATTATAATTAAGATGGATTTTTATTTGTATAAATTGGAAATGGAAATCCTTAAACCTCATTAAAACCTCACTGTAGCCGACATTCCTCTCTCGGCGACCTCCTTTTCCCCATAGCTCTCTCTCAGCCAGCTACTCTTCCATCGACGATCGATTCTTTAGTCTCCACCCGGACAATCCACGCTCTAGGTAAGACTTAGACAATGTAGTTGCCGGTTAGTTACTTATAGCTTTATTTTCAGCTAAGACTTGTAGTTTCGGATTCATCAATGGCTGGGTAATAGTAGTGACATTTGTAATCTGTGGTTAGTTACTAGGTTGAATCTTGTTATTTTAGGTTCTGGAAGTTCAATCTACGCACACAAGGTGCTCGACTAAGAAGATTTAGAAATATATATGTTAGATTCTATGATGACTTTTGGTTAGAACTTTTAGGATTTTATTTAACTCTGTAATGTGAAATGTTCTAGGTGAAGAAGTCTAAAGAGAAGTGCCCAAATTTGCTAAGGAAACCAGGTAAGTGAGTGAGTAGGATTCCCGGCCATTAGGGTCCTACATCACAAGGATACTAAGTTAAAGTTGATTATGATGTCTGAAAGCTGTTTGTGTTATTGTCTGTATGGTTATGATATGTGAGTTAGCAACATGATTTATTGTTGAATGATTGATCTGTTCTTTTAGTCTGATGAAATAAGAGTACTTATACTCATGCTTCACGATTGTTTCCTTTATAAGCATATGAAAATGTTTTACGTACATGTTTTCCTTCACGATCAAGATATGAATATGAAACTTATGTAACAAGGATTAAGAGAGGGTTGAGGGCGGTTTGGCGTATGTCACTGTCCAAAAGAAGGACCATGAATACGGCCTGAAAGGGACTATGTACACTTTCACTATCAACCCCCTTTTCGGCACAAATACTCCCTTAATCCACATGATGTAAACGATAAACAAGAAGATGAACAAGAAGATGAACAAAAATATGAACAAGAATATGACGAGAAATGATTATGAAAATGTGTTCCTTTCAACTGTGCATTCATGCATACATGTTAGTATTTCATTCCTTACTAAGCATTAGACTTATAGTTTAAACCTTATGATGTAGGTGACGAATTATTAGGCGAGGATTTCAAACCAAATGAAGATATCTAGGACTGGTTGCTGGATGGTGCTCAGGGCGACAGTTTGTGGCTGGAAGGCGATTTCAACCCTTGGTTACTACTCTTATGATGTTAGTAAGGATTATGAATACTGAGGTCTAAATAGAATGGGTTTTCTTAAAACGATGGATATTGGAACTTGTCTGATTGAATTTCTGAGTTTGAAAATGATCATGAAATGATACAATGATCTGTTTTATTTAAGTCTTCCTCTACAAGTATTTTGGATGAGTCTATGGATTATATCGTGCAAGTTTATGTAAGTATGTTAAAGTCTGTAAAAGTCAGGATGTCTTCTATAGGTAGATGCGGTGTATTACTTTCGATAAATGTTAGGGGGTTCTGTTTACCAGTAGAAGTCTTCTATCGGGTGATGTTTAATGAGTCATGTGGGATGCACATGTCAATCGGAAGATCTAGATTTTCACTATCGGTAGAAGTGGGTATTATGTCTTGTCGTTTTGTGATCGGTAGATGTTGTTTATTTCTATTGGTAGATACTGTTTATTATCATCAGTAGAAGTCTTCTGTCGGGTAATGTTTAATGAGTCACGTGGGATGCATATGAAAATCAGTAGATGTTGTTGTTTATTACTATCGGTAGAAATGGGAATTATGTTTTGTCAGTTTTGTGATCGGCAGATGTGAGAGAAAATTTTGTCATTTGCGATCGGTAGATGTTCTTTGATTTTCAATTCCCTCAGCCAAATGTTTAACATTCTATCTTTTATTAATGTTACTTACTTAATGAGTTTTCCGTTGAATGATCGAGGATTTAAAGATAAAGTTTTTATTATTGAGAGTAATGTCAAATTTTTTCATAAAATTTCTTAGTCCAGTCTATGTCATGGGTAACAAATCGGGTTTGGGAGACTCGGGTTGTTACAACGCATCAAGCAAATTATGTTGACTGTTAGATGACTTATGGTTAGAACCTAAGTTATCCATTTAACCTTCAATGTTTTAACCTGAAGTGATGAGAGCGACGAGTATTGTGGACCAAATAAGCCTCATGGACTCGTAATTAGGACTTAGTAATGCGTTTGATGAAGTATAAGAACCATCACTTCAATCGATTTGTTCCAAAATAACTGAACGTATCTAGCAAATTAGGTTGATTGTTAGATTATTTGTGGTTAGAACCTAAGTTATCCATTTCACATTCAAGATTTTAACCTGAAGTAATAAGAACGACGTGTATTGAGGACCCAATAAGCCTCATGGACTCGTACTTAGGACTTAGTAATGCGTTTAATGACGTAAAGTTCACTCAATCGAACTCACATTCAAGATTTTAACCTGAAGTAATAAGAACGACGTGTATTGAGGACCCAATAAGCCTCATGGACTCGTACTTAGGACTTAGTAATGCGTTTAATGACGTATAAGAACGTTCACTTCAATCGATTTGTTCCAAAAGTACTTAATGTATAAAGCAAATGAGGTTGACTGTTACATGACTTGTGGTTAGAACCTAAGTTATCCATTTCACATTCACGCTTTTAACCTAAAGTGATGAGAATGACGTGTATTGAGGACCCAATTAGCCTCATGGAATCGTAATAAGGACTTAGTAATGCATTTGATGAAGGATAATAACTTTCACTTCAATCGATTTGTTCCAAAAGAACTTAAGGTATCAAGCAAATGAGGTTGACTGTTACATGACTTATGGTTAGAACCTAAGTCATCAATTTCACCTTCAATGTTTTAACTTCAAATGATGAGAGCCACGAGTATTGAGGACCCATTAAGCCTCATGGACTCGTAATTAGGACTTAGTAATGCGTTTAATGAAGTATAAGAACCTTCACTTCAATCGATTTGTTCCAAAAGTACTTAACGTATAAAGCAAATGAGGTGGACTGTTACATGACTTGTAGTTAGAACCTAAGTTATCCATTTTATCCTTCAAGGTTTTAACTTGAAGTGAGGACAATAACGTATATTTAGGACCCAATAAGCTTGATGAACGAGTAATTAAGACCTAGTAATGCGTTCGATGAAGTATAAGAACCTTCTCTTCAATCGATTTGTTCAAAAAGAACTGAACGTATCAAGCAAATGAGGTAGACTGTTAGATGACTTATGGTTAGTACCTAAGTTATCCTTTCACAATCAAGATTTTAACTTGAAGTGATGAGAACGACTTGTATTGAGGACCTAATAAGTCTCATAGACTCGTAATTAGGACTTAGTAATGCGTTTGATGAAGTATAAGAACCTTCACTTTAATTGAATTGTTCAAAAAGAACTTAACGTATAAAGCAAATGAGGTTGACTGTTACATGACTTGTGGTTAGAACCTAAGTTATCCATTTCACCTTCAAGGTTTTAACTTAAAGTGATGAAAACGACGAGTATTGAGGACCCAATAAGTCTCATGGACTTGTAATTCGGACTTAGTAATGTGTTTGATGAAGTATAAGAACCTTTACTTCAATCGATTTGTTCCAAAAGAACTGAACGTATAAAACAAATAAGGTTGACTGTTAGATGACTTGTGGTTAGAACCAAAGTTATCAATTTCACATTCATGGTATTAACTTGAAGTGATGAGAATGACTTGCATTGAGGACCCAATAAGTCTCATGGACTCGAAAGTAAGACTTAGTAGTGCGTGTGATGAAGTAGAAAAACCTTCACTTCAATAGATTTATTCCAAAAGAATTGAACGTTTCAAGTAAATGAGGTTGACTGTTACATGACTTGTAGTTAGAAAATAAGTTATCCATTTCACCATCAAGGTTTTAACTTGAAGTGATTAGAACGACGAGTATTGAGGACCACAATAAGATTCATGCACTCGTAATTAGGACTTAGTAATGCGTTTGATTATGTATTAGAACATCAGTTCAATCGATTTGTTCCAATAGAACTAAACGTACCAAGCAAATGAGGTTGACTGTTACATGACTTGTGATTAGAACCTAAGTTATCAATTTTACCTTCAAGGTTTTAAATTGAAATGATGAGAGCGACGAGTATTGAAGACCCATTAAGCCTCATGGACTCGTAATTAGGACTTAATAATGCGTTTGATAAAGTATAAGAACCTTCACTTCAAATGATTTGTTCCAAAAGAACTAAACGTATCAAGCAAATGAGGTTGACTATTACATGACTTGTGGCTAGAACCTAAGTTATCAATTTCACCTTCAATGTTTTAAATTGAAGTGATGAGAACGACGAGTATGAGGACCCAATAATCCTCATGGACTCGTAATTAGGACTTAGTAATGCGTTTGATGAAGTATAAGAACCTTCACTTCAAATGATTTGTTCCAAAAGTAATTAACGTATCAAGCAAATGAGGTTGACTGTTACATGACTTGTGGTTAGAACCTAAGTTATCCATTTCACATTCAAGCTTTAACCTAAAGTGATGAGAACGACGTGTATTGAGGACCCAATAAGCCTCATGGACTCGTAATTAGGACTTAGTAATGCGTTTGATGAAGTATAAGAACCTTCACTTCAATCGATTTGTTCCAAAAGTACTTAACGTATAAAGCAAATGAGGTTGACAGTTAGATGACTTGTGGTTAGAACCTAAGTTATCCATTTCACCTTCAATGCTTTAACCTGAAGTGATGAGAACGACGTGTATTGAGGACCCAATAAGCCTCATGGACTCGTAATTAGGACTTAGTAATGCGTTTGATGAAGTATAAGAACCTTCACTTCAATCGATATTTTTCAAAAGAACTTAACGTATCAAGCAAATGAGGTTGACTGTTACATGACTTGTGGTTAGAACCTAAGTTATCCATTTCACCTTCAGAATTTAACTTGAAGTGAGGAGAACGACGAGTATTGAGGACCCAATAAGCCTCATGAACTCGTAATTAGGACTTAGTAATGCGTTTGATGAAGAATAAAAACTTTCACTTCAATCGATTTGTTCCAAAACAACTAAACGTATCAAGCAAATGAGGTTAACTGTTAGATGACTTGTAGTTGGAACCTAAGTCATCCATTTCTCCTTCAATGTTTAACCAGAAGTGATGAGAACGATAAGGATTGAGGACCCAATAACCAACATAAACGCGTAATTAAGACTTAGTAATGGTTTGATGAAGTTTAAGCAACTTCACTTCGATCGACTTTTTCCAATAGAGTTGAACATATCAAGCAATTGAGGTTAAGTGTTACATGACTTGTGGCTAGAACCTAAGTTATCAATTTCACCTTCAATGTTTTAAATTGAAGTGATGAGAACGACGAGTATTGAGGACCCAATAATCCTCATGGACTCGTAATTAGGACTTAGTAATGTGTTTGATGAAATATAAGAACCTTCACTTTACATGATTTGTTCCAAAAGTAATTAACGTATCAAGCAAATGAGGTTGACAGTAACATGACTTGTGGTTAAAACCTAAGTTATCCATTTCACATTCAAGCTTTTAACCTAAAGTGATGAGAACGACGTGTATTGAGGACAAAATAAGCCTAATGGATAGTAATTAGGTCTTAGTAATGAGTTAGATAAAGTATAATAACCTTCACTTCAATCGATTTGTTCCAAAAGTACTTAACGTATAAAGCAAATGAGGTTGACAGTTAGATGACTTGTGGTAAGAACTTAAGTTATCCATTTCACATTCAAGCTTTTAACCTGAAGTGATGAGAACGACGTGCATTGAGGACCCAATAAGCCTCATGGACTCGGAATGAGGTCTTAGTAAGTCGTTTGATGAATTATAAGAACCTTCACTTCAATCGATTTTTTTCAAAAGAACTTAACGTATCAAGCAAATGAGGTTGACTGTTACATGACTTGTGGTTAGAACCTAAGTTATCCATTTCACCTTCAAGAATTTAACTTGAAGTGAGGAGAACGACGAGTATTGAGGACCCAATAAGCCTCATGAACTCGTAATTAGGACTTAGTAATGCGTTTGATGAAGAATAAAAACTTTCACTTCAATCGATTTGTTCCAAAACAACTAAACGTATCAAGCAAATGAGGTTAACTGTTAGATGACTTGTAGTTGGAACCTAAGTCATCCATTTCTCCTTCAATGTTTTAACCAGAAGTGATGAGAACGATAAGGATTGAGGACCCAATAACCAACATAAACGCGTAATTAAGACTTAGTAATGGTTTGATGAAGTTTAAGCAACTTCACTTCGATCGACTTTTTCCAATAGAGTTGAACATATCAAGCAATTGAGGTTAAGTGTTACATGACTTAAGGTTAGAACCTAAGTTATCCATTTCACCTTCAAGGTTTTAACTTGAAGTGATGGCAACGACGAGTATTGAGGACCCAATAAGCCTCATGGACTTATAATTAAGACTTAGTAATGCGTTTGATGAAGTATAAGAACCTTCACTTCAATCGATTTGTTCCAAAAGAACTGAACGTATCAAGCAAATGAGGTTGACCGTTAGATGACTTGTGGTTGGAACCTAAGTTATGCATTTCACCTTCAATGTTTCAACCTGAAGTGATGAGAACGACAAGTATTGAGGACCCAATAAGACTAATGGACTCGTAATTATGACTTAATAATGTGTTTGACGAAGTATAAGAACTTTCACTTCAATCGATTTGTACCAAAAGAACTTAACATATCAAGCAAATGAGGTTGACTATTAGATTACTTGTGGTTAGTACCTAAGTTATCCATTTCACATAATAGGTTTTAACGTGAAGTGATGAGAACGACTTGTATTGAGGACCCAATAAGTGTCATGGACTCGTAATTAGGACTTAGTAATGCGTTTGATGAAGTATAAGAACCTTCAGTTCAATCGATTTGTTCCAAAAGAACTGAACGTATAAAGATAATGAGGTTGACTGTTACATAACTTGTGGTTAGAACCTAAGTTATACATTGCACCTTCAAGGTTTTAACTTGAAGTGATGATAACGACGAGTATTGAGGACCCAATAAGCCTCATGGACTCGTAATTTGGACTTAGTAATGGGTTTGATAAAGTATAAGAACCTTCACTTCAATCGATTTGTTTCAAAAGGACTGAAGAGAAAATGAGGATGACGGTTACATGAATTGTGGTTAGAACCTAAGTTATCCATTTGACCTTCAAGGTTTAAACCTGAAGTGAAGAGAACAACATGTATTGAGGACCTAATAAGCTTTATAGACGCGTAATTAAGACTTAGTAATGCGTTTGATGAAGTATAAAAAACTTCACTTCAATCGATTTTTTCCAAAAGAACTGAACGTATCAAGCAAATAAGTTTGACTGTTACATGACTTGTAGTTAGAAATTAAGTGATCCATTTCACCATTAAGGTTTTAACATGAAGTGGTTAGAACGACGAGTATTGAGGATCCAATAAGCCTCATGGACTCGTAATTAGGACTTAGTAATGTGTTTGATAAAGTAAAGAACCTTCACTTCAATCGATTTGTTCCAAAAGAACTGAACGTATAAAGTAAATGAGGTTGACTGTTAGATGACTTGTGGTTAGAACCTAAGTTATCCATTTCACATTCAAGGTTTTAACCTGAAATGATGAGAACGACTTGTATTGAGGACACAATAAGTCTCATGGACTCGTAATTAGGACTTAGTAATGCGTGTGTTGAAGTATAAGAACTTTCACTTCAATAGATTTATTCAAAAAGAGTTGAACGTATCAAGCAAATGAGGTTGACTGTTACTTGACTTGTAGTTAGAAAATAAGTAATCCATTTTAACTTCAATGTTTTAACTTGAATTGATAAGAACGACGAGTATTGAGGACCCAATAAGATTCATGGACACGTAATTAGGACCTAGTAATGTGTTTGATGATGTATTAGAACATCACTTCAATCGATTTGTTCCAAAAGAACTGAACGTATCAAGCAAATGAGGTTGACTGTTACATGACTTGTGGTTAGCACCTAAGTTATCAATTTCACCTTCAAGTTTTAACTTGAAGTGATGAGAGCGACCAGTATTAAGGACCCATTAAGCCTCATGGACTCGTAATTAGGACCTAGTAATGCGTTTGATAAAGTATAAAACATTCACTTAAATCAATTTGTTCCAAAACAATTGAACGTATCAAGTAAATGAGGTTGACTGTTACATGACTTGTGGTTAGAACCTAAGTTATCAATTTCACCTTCAATGATTTTACTTGAAGTGATGAGAACGACGAGTATTGAGGACCCAATAAGCCTTATGGACTCGTAATTAGGACTTAATAATGCGTTAGATGAATTATAAGAACCTTCACTTCAATTGATTTGTTCCAAAACAACTGAACGCATCAAGCAAATGAGGTTGACTGTTATATGACTTGTGGTTAGAACCGAAGTTATACACTTCATCTTCAATGTTTTAACTTGAAGTGATGACAACGACATGTATTGAGGACCCAATAAGCTTCATGTACGCGTAATTAAGACCTAGTAATGTCCTTTGATAAAGTATAAGAACTTTCACTTCAATCGATTTGTTCCAAAAGAACTGATCAAATCAAGCAAATGAGGATGACTGTTACATGACTTATGGTTATAACCTAAGTTATCCATTTCTTATTCAAGGTTTCGACCTGAAGTGATGAGAACTACGTGTACTAAGGACCTAATAAGCTTGATGGATGCTTAGTAATGCGTTTAATGAAGTATATGATCCGTCACTTCAATCGATTTGTTCCAAAAGAACTGAATCAAGCAAATGAGATTGACTGTTAGTTGACTTGTGGTTAGAACCTAAGTTATTCATTTCACATTTAAAGTTTTAACCTGAAATGATGAGAACGACTTCTATTGAGGACCCAATAAGTCTCAAGGACTTGTAATTAGGACTTAGTAATGCGTTTGATAAAGTATAAGAACCTTAACTTCAATCAATTTGTTCCAAAATAACTGAACGTATCAAGTGAATTAGGTTGACTGTTAGATGACTTGTGGTTAGAACCTAAGTTATCCATTTCACATTCAAGGTTTTAACCTGAAGTGATGAGAACAACGTGTATTGAGAACCCAATAAGCCTCATGGACTCGTAATTTGGACTTAGTAATGCGTTTGATGAAGTATAAGAACCTTCACTTCAATAGATTAGTTCCAAAAGTACTTAACGTATCAAGCAACTGAGGTTGACTGTTACGTAACTTGTGGTTAGAACCTAAGTTATCCATTTCACATTCATGCTTTTAACGTGAAGTGATGAGAACGATGTGTATTGAGGACCCAATAAGCCTCATGGACTCGAAATTAGGACTTAGTAATACGGTTGAGGAAGTATAAGAACCTTCACTTCAATCGATTTATTCCAAAAGAACTTAACGTATCAAGTAAATGAGGTTGACTGTTACAAGACTTGTGGTTAGAACCTAAGTTATCAATTTCACCTTCAATGTTTTAATCTGAAATGATGTGAACGATGAGTATTGAGGACCCAATAAGCCTTATGGACTCGTAATTAGGTCTTAGTAATTCGTTTGATGAAATATAAGAATCTTCACTTCAATTGATTTGTTCCAATAGAACTGAACGTATCAAGCAAATGAGGTTGACTATTACATGACTTGTGTTTAGAACCTAAGTTATCTATTTCACCTTCAAGGTTTTAATTTGAAGTGATGAGAACGACGAGTATTGAGGACCCAATAAGCCTCATGAACTCGTAATTTGGACTTGGTAATACGTTTGATGAAGAATAAAAACCTTAACTTCAATCGATTTGTTCCAAAAGAACAGAACGTATCAACCAAATGAGGTTGACTGTTACATGACTTGTGGTTATAACCTAAGTTATCAATTTCACCTTCATGGTGTTAACCTGAAGTGATGAGAACGACGTGCATTGAGGACCCAATAAACTTCATGGACGCGTAATTATGACTTACTAATCCGTTTGATAAAGTAAAAGAACCTTCACTTCAATCGATTTGTTCCAAAAGAACGAACGTATTAAGCGAATGAGGTTGACTGTTACCTGACTTGTGGTTAGAACCTAAGTTATCCATTTCACCTTCAAGGTTTTAACATGAAGTGATGACAACGACGTGTATTGAGGACCCAATAAGCCTCATGGACTCGTAATTAGGTCTTTGTAATGCGTTTGATGAAGTATAAGAATCTTCACTTCAATCGATTTGTTCCAAAATTACTGAACGTATTAAGCAAATAAGGTTGACTGTTACATGACTTGTGGTTAGAACCTATGTTATCTTTTTCTCCTTCAAGGTTTAAACCTGAAGTGATGAGAACGACGTGTATTGAGGACCCAATAAACTTGATGGACGCGTAATTAAGACTTATTAATGCGTTTGATAAAGTATAAGAACCTTCACTTCAATAGATTTGTTCCAAAAGAACTAAACGTATCAAGGAAATGAGGTTGACTTTTAGATGACTTGTGGTTAGAACCTAGGTTATCCATTTCACCTTCAAGGTTTTTATCTGAAGGGATGAGAACGACGTGTATTGAGGACCCAATAAGTGTAACACCCGACAATTTCGGCCAGGTGATTTCTTAACTGATTTAACTGTCACCATTGTTATTGGACCTTTTGATTTGAATTTAATACCAAGATTTGCTCCAAATTGTGTGAAACTAGGTTGGGTGGCAAAATTGTAATAAGGGTGGGTTGTGATCGTTATATAAGGGAAATGGAAAAATTTTAAACCTCACCAACGCCACTGTAACCGACACTTTCTCCTTTCAACGATTTTCTTTCCCGAGCTCTCGGTCTCTGCCTGCCAGTAATCCTCCCTTCGACGACCAGTTCCTTTGCTATTTCTCGGATACTCTACGCTCGAGGTATGGGTTAGACAATGTAGTTGTCAGTTAGTTGTTAAGCTCTGTTTTTTAACTTAGTGTTGGAGTTTGGTTTCTCCAATGGCCGAGTAACAATAGTAACATTTATAATCTGGATTTAGTAATGTCATTTCCTGAATCGATTCTGGACATTTAATATAACCGACCCTGATTAATCGTTAGATGAACCTAGTTGTTTCGGTTTTTGGATTTCAGACTGCACACAGAGAACTAGACTAAGGGATTCGGGAATGACTTTAACTACTAGATCCTAGGATGACTTGTGATTAGGACTTTTAGGATTTTGTTTTAACTACTGTGATGTAAATGTTTTAGGTTAAGAAGTCTGAAGAAAAGGAGCACGAATTTGCTAAGGAAGCCAGGTAAGTGAATGTATTAAGATTTCTGGCCATTAAGGCCCCACATCTTAAGGGTACTAAATTAGTTATGTGTTTGATGTTTGTTTTAAGTTAGTAAGATGGTTGTACTTGGATGATTTACGGATATTTGAGAACTATGTTATATGTGTTGACTTAATTAGTGTTTAAGTCTAAATATTTTTTTTGATGGTGTGTTTATATGCTTGTAATATAATTTGATTATGTTTATTAAATGAGAATAATGAATTATGCATTTGAGTTTAATCTATTGGAAATGCCCTTGGAAATGGTATTTTAGTTATCTAATGCATGTGATTAAGTGTACAGGGCTGCATAGTTTTTTAACAGAGTTAAATGAAGAACTCCACCGCTCGCTAGACGACAAAGGCGGATGACTTCAAGAAGACATCCTACGCTCGCTAGACGACAAGGGCAGAAGACTTCAAGAAGATATCCTACGCTCGCTAGACGACAAGGGTGAAAGACTTCAAGAAGACATCATACACTCGCTAGACGACAAGGGTGGAAGACTTCAAGAAGACATCCTACGCTCGCTATACAACAAGGGCGGAAGACTTCAAGAAGACATCCTACGCTCACTAGACGACAAGGGCGGAAGACTTAAATGAAGACATCCTACGCTCACTAAACGACAAAGGCGGAAGAGGTCTAAAACTTCATCATCCGATAACGTTTAATGTTGCATCATCCGACACCGGTTCAGCGTTTAAAGATTCATCATCCTATGCCGGATCAACATTTTGAAGTTGCATCCATCGATGGCGGTTCAAGACTAAAACAACATTCTTCCGCTAGAATTCAAAGTTAGCGCGAAGCTCTAGTGACGTCGTTTTCAGCTTTAACTCCAAAACATTAATGGTGACGACGAACAGCAATTTCAGATGCAACGGATATCTGCTCAAGTACGGATGCTTCCCAACGGTAACATTTTTCCATTTGAAGAGAGAAGCATTCAAGTCTGTGAAGCAAAAATGAGACAGAGTATTTAAGCCGAGGTTAGAGCATGAAGGAACAACTTTTGCGAATTTTACTCTTAAGCCCTAATCTGCAAAATTTATCATACTCTGTATCACTTCTACACCTCTCGATTTTAACTTGAGATTTACTCCTTGTGAGAGTGTAGTCTGAGCTTGCAATTTACAAACTCAAAAATCTGTATAAGGCAGTGGATTGTCGCCTGTGAAGAACAATCCAGATCTGTAAAAGGCAGTTGATCGGAGCCCAGAATTTCGATCTGTTTATTCTCGTGAGGAGAAGGTTAAGGATCTTCAAGGGAGAACATTGAAGCGTGGATGTAGGCAGGTTTTGGCCGAACCACGTAAAAACTCTTGTGTTGGTTTTTCTCTCTCTCTCTGTTATTTTTATTGTTGTGTTGATTTGCTGCTAGATTAATAATTTTAAAAAGGTCTAATTCACCCCTCTCTTAGACAATCTCGATCCTATAATTGGTATCAAAGCAAGGTTAATCATTGTCTAAGTTGTATTTGAATACTTGGTGAGACATTTACCATGGCATTTAACACAAACTCTACACAAGTAGAAGGCCAGTCTACCACTAGACCTCCGTTCTTTGATGGTAATGATTATGTATACTGAAAGTCTAGAATGAGAATATACGTTCAAGCTGTGGACTATGAATTATGGAATAACATAAAAAATGGTCCATACGTTGCTGTTAAAACAGAGAATGGTGTTAGGATCTCCAAAGCTTCACACGAACTACATGATACAGACAAAAAGAACTTGAGTCTGAATGACAAGGCTATAAACACCCTGTATTGTGATCTAAATAGAGACGAGTTCAATAGAGTTCAAGGGTGTGAGAGTGCCCAAGAGATTTGGTGCCTATTAGAGGTCACACACGATGTAATATCCGGCTTGTACGGATTTTTAGAATATTCATATTTTATTATATATGTGGCATTTTTGGTAAATATATCAAATCAGGTCCGATTTACGAAGAGAAAGCGTCATTATGATCCTGACGAATAATAAGAATTTTAACGAATTTTGGAGAATTTTCGGAGTTATAACGCTATATTCCGAGTAATTACCTCTATCGTAATATAATTGACGTTTTAGTAAAAATAGTAAATGAGGTCCAAATTGCGAACGGATAGTTTTAATAAATCTCTGGTAACTAATTGGACTTATTGGCGAAATTAGGAAATTTGGTGATCCCGAATAGTTGGACGATTAACGAAACGAAGGACGAAACAAATATAAAAATCAGTGAAGGGCAATATAGTAATTTACAATTTCATTTTTTATAAAATAACCTAATTTCTTTCTCTCCCTCACTTTCTCTCTTTTCTTCTCTGGATTTCACGAACCAGAGAGCTTCTCCTCTCGCGCCGCCGACGCCCTTCCCTGCCCGGCCGACCTCCGTTTGTTCCGATTTCTTCACGGTTTCCTCCTCCTCTCGCTACCCTCGGTAGTAGCTTCGTTTTTGAGCGTTAAATTCCAAGTTTTAGGTCGATTTAAACGTTAGGGTTTCGATTAGGGTTTCGATTAGGGTTTCGATTAGGGTTTCGATTAGGGTTTCGATTAGGGTTTCGATTAGGGTTTCGATTAGGGTTTCGATTAGGGTTTCGATTAGGGTTTCGATTAGGGTTTCGATTAGGGTTTCGATTAGGGTTTCGATTAGGGTTTCGATTAGGGTTTCGATTAGGGTTTCGATTAGGGTTTCGATTAGGGTTTCGATTAGGGTTTCGATTAGGGTTTCGATTAGGGTTTCGATTAGGGTTTCGATTAGGGTTTCGATTAGGGTTTCGATTAGGGTTTCGATTAGGGTTTCGATTAGGGTTTCGATTAGGGTTTCGATTAGGGTTTCGATTAGGGTTTCGATTAGGGTTTCGATTAGGGTTTCGATTAGGGTTTCGATTAGGGTTTCGATTAGGGTTTCGATTAGGGTTTCGATTAGGGTTTCGATTAGGGTTTCGATTAGGGTTTCGATTAGGGTTTCGATTAGGGTTTCGATTAGGGTTTCAGCGGCGCCGATGCCCTTCCCTGTTCCGACCCCGTCCGACCTCCGTTTGTTCCGATTTCTTCACGGTTTCTCCTCCTCTCGCTACCCTCGGTAAGTAGCTTCGGTTTTTGAGCGTTAAATTCCAAGTTTTAGGTCGATTTAACGTTAGGGTTTCGATTAGGGTTTCGATAAAAATGTCGAATTAGGGCTCGTAATTAATAGGTTAGCCGTGATTAAGTATGTATTGAACGTATTTGACGTTATTGGACGAAGAAAAATCAATTTGTGAAAAAGTTAAAAATTGGTAAATTTCCGGGTTTTTGAGAAAAACTCGTTAATTGAGATTTCGGATTATCGAGCCTTAATTGACATTCAAAATGTTTTGATTAGCTAAGTTGGAATTTAGGAAATTCATTAGTTAAGGATTTTATAATTTGAACGTTTATAATTCAAATTGGTTTTAACGGTGGATATCGTGTTTTCCTCAGACACACGACTCCCGTGGACGAAGCTTGAGATTCTGCGCGCTCGAGGTAAGTTCTCGTGACTTGCTTGACCGAAAGGTCTACACCATACCTCGTCGTCGTATCAAGGATCCTTGAGGGTTCCTTGTTTTACGTTGTTTAGGTTGGGTAGTTAGGTTAGTTGTTTATAGGTTATGTTGTATTGTCTTGTTGATATGTATGCTGTTTGTTTACTTTCCGCTGATTAACTGTTCATGCATCACGTATTTCAAATGTCATAGAAAATGGATTTCCGCACGTGTTTTAAGGAAAGAAATGAACCTCTGTAATTAATGTACGTAATCTGTATCTGTATCTGGTTACGCGAGGTGGGGCTCAGGCATGGCTGTAGGGTTTGTGAGCATGTACCCCCCTCCTCTAGGTGGAAAGTGGTAGTTCGACCGCGGAATGTATCCTTTCCATTTAGAGGGCTGATATCTCGGTAACAATCTATCTGCGACGTAATCAAAATGAATCTGTAATCTGAATCTGTATCTGTTTCTGTATCTGAATCTGAGCATGTTTTCTGAATGGCATCTGCACGCATGCATCTGCATTTACGTAGCTTACTGAGATTTCAATATCTCATATGTGTCTGTATGGTGTAGGTGATATTCTAGGTGATATCGAACCAGGTGAGGACGGCGTTCTTCCTCCTGACGTCTGACGCAGTTGATGGATGACGGTCGTGGGAGTGCGCTGAGTAGTCGAGGCGCTTTTGACTCGTGGGGATCGTCTGTGTATGTATTCTGGGGGATATTTGGTTAATACGAATGCATAGAACATATTAGGTTGTTTGGATCTGGTTAGGGGTTAGATAACCTTTTGATGCTTTAAATGTTTTGGGCAATTGTATGTAAAACGTCTTTGTTTAAACTGTTTTGATAAACGTTATGAAATGTTTTGGTTTAAATGTTTAAGTTAAATGAAAATGTTTTGAAATGTTGTTTGTAGGTTGTTACGGATAGCTCGGTTTTTAGAGCTATCCACGCAGTTGGACTTCGCAAAGTCCAAAGCGAGTCGATTGAGTTTAGGTTATGTTTTAATCGGTTGAGTGCATGTGTGAGTTTTGGTGATTACTGGTGAAAGGAAGAAGGTGATTTTCTCTCTGGAGATCGGATTCCAGAGAACAAATAAATGTGCTTGAAGCTGAAAATTTTGAAGTGTTAAAGTCTCGAAGGAAAAGAAGGATCGCTGCATAGTGTGCAGCGATCGATCTCTGCTTTTCAGCAGAGATCGATCGCTGCCCTTGATGTAGGCAGCAGCGATCGATCTCTGCTGAAAGCAGAGATCGATTTCTTGCTGCATGCAAGCATGCAGCGATCGATCTCTGTAAACTACAGAGATCGATCGCTTGCTGCCAATATGCAAGCAGCGATCGATCTCTGTAGTTTACAGAGATCGATCGCCCCCCTCCTTTTGGCAGCTAGTTCCGATTCAGCCCCTCTGTATTTAATGTTATTAAATGTTTAAATGATTTAAGTTTTATTAATAGTTTTAGTTTATATTTTAAATGATTTACCAAACGAACTTCGATTTCGATTCCGGTTTCGGCTTCGATTTCAATTCCGCTTTAACGTTAGGTTTTAAAGTTTTATTTAAAATGTAAAAATAAAAATGAAAAATTTATACGGAGAAAATGGGGTACGGACTTAGGGTCGTTACACACGAGGGCACAAATCAGGTGAAGGAGAGCAAACTGAATATGCTTATACACAAGTATGAATTATTTTCTATTCCTAAGGATGAGTCTGTCTCTTCCATGTTTACAAGATTTACTAACATAACTAATGGTTTGAAAGCTCTTGGTAAATCTTATTCTAGTGAAGAACAGGTCAGGAAGATCCTCAGATGTCTTCCAAGAAGCTGGCAGCCAAAGGTGACTGCAATTCAGGAAGCAAAGGATCTCAAAGCTCTAAAGCTTGAAGAGCTCATTGGATATCTCATGACACATGAGATCACAATGAGGTCAAACGAGAAGAAAGACCTCAAGGAAAAAGAGTCTACAAAAAGAAAAGATACTGCTATGAAAGCCACCTCAAGTAAACGTGAAGTCTCTGAGGATGAAGAAGAAGAAGATGATGAGGACATTGCACTTATCACTAGGAGATTCAGCAAGTTTCTTCGAAGGAAGAAACTGCAAGGGAGAAGTTTTCCCAAGAATGAAAGGCAACCCAAAGACAATGAGATTACCTGCTTTGGATGTGGAAAGCCAGGCCACATGAAGGCTGACTGTCCACAAGCTAAAGGTCCCAAGAAATTCAAGAAAAGGGCAATGAAGTCCACCTGGGACGATAGTGAAAGTGATACCTCCTCGGAAGATGAAGAGGTTGCCAATCTGTGTTTCATGGCACATGAGGATGAGGTAAGTCTTTCTTCTAGTGAGAGTGATAATGATGAGGGAGATTTAATAGATGCCTTCAATGATTTAGTGAAACAATATGGCATGCTAAAAACTAAATACAATACATTAAAAAGGGAAAATGCCATTCTGGTTGAAAAGCATGCCAATGGATGTAATCGGCATGAAAAGGAAATAATAGACCTTAAGGGTAGAAATGAAAAACTGAATAATATTGTTCTGTGGTTCTCGAATGGTAGCAAGAACTTAACATTGCTGATAGGAAATCATAGAGCTACTCATGATAAAGCAGGTATAGGCTATGATAAGTTCAATAAAAGGAAAGCTTTTAAGAATTTCTTTGTCAAACCTTCCACATGTCATGCATATAATGAAGTAGGACATAAATCTTTTGAGTGTCCTTTAAAATCAAACAATATCACATCTGGTAGTAAACTTCAATGGGTTCCTAAGGGAACCAGACCTAACTCTAGGACCCAAAAGGTTTGGGTACCAAAGAAGACAACTTGATCTTCTGTTTTGCAGGTTGACTGTTCTCCTGAAAGAAATCAATGGTACCTCGACAGTGGATGTTCGAGGCATATGACAGGAGACTCAACCAAGTTTGCAGTTGTCAACAAGAAGAAAGATAGTGTTACCTTTGGTGGAAACCAAAAGGGCAAAATTGTTGGCATCGGCAATATAGGTAATCCTTCTAAACCAATCATTGAAAATGTTTTATTAGTAGAAAGATTAAAACATAATCTGCTAAGCATAAGTCAGTTGTGTGACAAAGGTTATAAAGTAACATTCAAATCAAATGCTTCTGTGATCAAAGACGTTTCAAATAACATTGTTCTGTTTAAAGGATTTAGAAAGGAAAATGTCTATATTATTGATCTAAATAATTTTGAGCATGTTAATGAGAAATGTTTTGCTGTTAATTCTTCTAATGACTGCTGGACTTGGCATAGGAGATTAGGTCATGTAGGAATGGATGCCTTAGCTAAGATTACTAGGGAGAATTTAGTTAGAGGGATCCTTAAGATATCCTTTGAGAAGGATAAGGTCTGTGAAGCCTGCCAAATGGGAAAGCAGATCAAAAGTTCTTTTGCATCTAAGAATGCAATTTCTACTTCAAAACCTCTCTAACTCCTTCATATGGACCTCTTCGTTCCTTCCAATATAGCCAGCTTAGGAGACAAATTCTATGCCTTTGTTATTGTAGATGACTACTCTAGATTCACCTGGGTATATTTTCTGAAGTCTAAGGATGAGACTTTTGATACCTTTTCTAGCTTTAGGAAAAGAATTTAAAATGAAAAGGGGCTCACCATTGTCGCTATTCGAAGTGATCATAGTGGAGAATTTGAAAATGAAAGATTTGAACTCTTGTGTCTCAAACATGGAATTGAGCACAACTTCTCCTCCCCTAGAACTCCTCAGCAAAATGGTGTTGTTGAGAGAAAAAATAGGTCTCTCCAAGAGCTAGCTCGGACTATGCTCAATGAGAATTCTCTTCCTAAATACTTCTGGGCTGAAGCTGTCTCTACAGCATGCTATGTGTTCAATCGGATCTCCTCCATAAGACCTATTCTTGAGAAAACTCCATATGAGCTCTAGAGTGGAAAAACTCCTTCTGTTAAATACTTTAGAGCCTTTGGTAGTAAATGCTTTATTCTCAACACTAAGGATAACTTAGGAAAATTCGATTCCAAATCTGATCTTGGAATTTTTCTTGGTTATTCTCTTTCAAGTAAAGCATATAGAGTATTCAATAGGAGAACTCTAGTTGTAGAAGAATCAGTTCATGTCAACTTTGATGAGTCCCTTCAACCCACAATCAATGTGGATGAGGATGATTCTTTGGATAGACAACTGGACTCTCTTTCTTTAGAAAAGCCTAGTGATCCCCTTCAAGTAGAAAAATCTTTAGAACCCTCTTCTACTTCTCTTGATATTATTCATGTCAAGAATGAAAATCCTGCTCTTCCTAGAGAGTGGAAGTATGTCAAAGACCATCCAATAGATGAAATTTTAGGTGATCCTTCTTTAGGAGTTAAGACTAGATCCTCTCTTAGGAATCTCTGTGCCAATGTAGTATTTATCTCTAAAGTAGAGCCTAAGAAGTTTGAAGAGGCCGAGTGTGATGAAAATTGGATTTTAGCTATGCAAGAGGAGCTAAATCAATTTGAAAGGAGCAAGGTATGAGAACTTGTTCCACGACCTAAGGATCATCCCATCATTGGAACTAAATAGGTTTTCAAGAATAAGTTGGATGAAAATGGGATTGTGGTTAGAAACAAGGCTAGACTAGTTGCTAAGGGATACTCTCAAGAAGAGGGTATTGATTTTGAGGAATCTTTTGCCCCTGTAGCTAGATTAGAGTCAATTAGGATACTCCTAGCCTTTGCCTGCTACAAGAACTTCACACTCTTTCAAATGGATGTAAAGAGTGCATTCTTAAATGGTTACATCAATGAAGAAGTTTTTGTTGAGCAACCCTTAAGTTTTGAAGCTTTTGATAAACCCGACCATGTCTACAAATTAAGGAAAGCTCTTTATGGTCTTAAGCAGGCTCCTAGAGCTTGGTATGATAGATTGAAGAATTTCTTTGAGGAAAGAAATTTCAAAAAGGGAAATACAGATTCAACTCTATTTACCATGCAAAAGGAGAATGACATTCTGTTAGTTCAAATTTATGTCGATAACATTATTTTTGGATCAACTAATGTCAACATGTGTAATGAATTTTCTTCCCTCATGCAAAGTGAATTTGAGATGAGTATGATGGGGGAGTTAAAATTCTTCTTAGGTTTTCAGATTAGTCAATCTTCTGATGGAATTTTCTTCTGTCAAGAAAAATACATCAAGGAACTTCTAAAGAAATTTGGTTTAGAATCTGTCAAGTCTTCCAAGACTCCTATGAGTACCACAACTAAATTGGATAAAGATGAAAAAGGAATAAGTGTTGATATTAAAAAATATCGTGGTATGATTGGTTCATTGTTATATCTGACTGCAAGTAGGCCAGATATACTCTTTAGTGTTTGTCTTTGTGCTAGATTTCAAGCTGCTCCTAAGGAATCTCACTTAACTGCTGTCAAAAGAATTTTCAAATATTTAAGTGGGACACTTGACCTAGGATTATGGTATCCGAAGGGCACCTCTTTTGATCTGATTGGATATTCAGATTCTGATTATGCAGGTAGTCTAGTTGATAGGAAAAGCACCAGTGGAACATGTCAGTTCCTTGGTGAATCTCTAGTCTCCTGGTATTCTAAGAAACAGAATTATGTTGCATTGTCAACTGCTGAGAGTGAATATATTGCTGCAGGCAGTTGTTGTGCACAAATGCTTTGAATGAAACAGACTTGGAAGATTATAATCTATTTTATGATAGGATTCCTATTCGGTGTGATAACACCATTGCTATCAACATTTCTAAAAATCCTATTCAGCATTCTAGAACAAAGCATATCGATGTCAGATATCACTTCATAAGAGAGCATGTTCTAAGAGGTGATATCTCCTTGGAGTTTGTAAATTCTGTAGATCAATTGGCCGACATATTTACTAAACCGTTGGATGAAAAGACCTTCAATAATATAAGAATAAGGTTAGGTCTCATTCAGTTTGAGAATTGCTAAGTTTCTTATGTTGAAATTTCTTCCTGTGAAAGAGTGATCTGTGTTATTGATGGCATCGGTGGATATAGTTGACCGGATGATATGTATCCTCCACTGACCGGATGATGTCTATGCATCGCATGATGTATTTTCTAATCTGCTGACATGTGTCATCTATCAGACGATATCGGTGTTACACGTGTGACTTCATCACGTCGGGCGGTGCTTTATTTCTTTTAAATTCTTATTTCTTCACCGAGACGCTTCATTTTTCGCGCTCTTTCTGAAAACCCCTGCCATACCAATCCTCTCTCTTGATCTTATCTTTCCAATGGATCATCTGGTTTCATCATCTCGTGCAGTTTCCGAACCGGCCAAGAAGAAGGCCAAAGTCTCTGCTCGTCCAACTCTGGTGATTCCTCGTGCAAATAGTTGGCCGTCGTTCTATTTCCTCAATCAGACTGCTGAAGCCAGGTATCACGACGACTTTAAAGATAAGAAGTTGATTCCAAGTCGTGGTATTGTTCCAGACGAGTTAGTAGGTTTAAATTTAGTAGCACCCTTGACAGACATTGGTTTAATAGGGTTGTTTGAAGTTGAATCTTTCTTTTACCCCACTGCCATTAGAATGTTCTATGCCAATCTTAGTTATCCTTCTGACCAATCAACCATTTCGAGCTATGTGTATGGAAAACACATGGTTCTTACCTCCCAATCCCTAAATGAGCTTCTGGGGAGTCCTCATCTAGATCAACATCCCAAAATCTATTCAACAGGGCTAGAACCCCCATTTCTTGGAACTCCCGAGGGAAAACAATTTTTGAAAGAAATTGCCCTAGACCCGCACAACATTCCTGATTCCTTAAAGAGCCAACATTTAACAATTAGAGCTCGACTTCTCCATTAGATGATCAGTTATAATGTTATTCCTAAGGGTGGTCATTATGATGATATTAGCAGCATGGAATTTGTTGTTCTTTTTGCCATCTATCAAAAGACCCCGGTTGATATAGGATACATTATTCTGAGAAGGATGATTCAGTGTGTTTCTTCAGGGCCTACATCTTTTCCTTATAACCTCCTTCTCATGAAGATTTTTCAGATGTCCGAGGTTGAATTTCCTGAGGATGAGGATCCTTCCTGTCTCAAATCATCCAGTTACTACTCTAAATCCACTTTGTCAAGGATGGGAATTAAGAGAACCCGTCAAGGGAATTTTGTTTTGGATCAATCCAAGCAAAGGGCTGCTAAGGTCGCAGCCGTCAGAAAAGGAAAAAGGATACTGATTTTGGATGAAGAGTCATTAATGCAAGAAGGAGGTGGTGAATTATAGATCCCTGCATTTGATATTTCCCCTCCTCATTCTCTGGTCTCACGCCCCCACCTTCCTCCACCAGTGCCAAGATCCCCTGCTCCATCCTCTCCAGCCCATCTTTTTGAGGCCATCTCAGTTCCTCAGCCATCTCCTCCACCTACTTTTTTGGTACCTTCTCTGCCTCCTCCAGTCCCACTTCCTCCTCCAGTCCAAACACCTCCTCCAGTCCCACTTTCTTCACCAGTCCAACCACCTCCTCCACTACTACCACCTCTTCCTGTCCAACCTGCTCCACTAGTCCTACCAGCTCCACTTGTCCACGTCTCCTCACCAATTCCATCCGTTACTCCTGCCACTCCTCTGACTTATCAGCAGAGATTTTCGTTGAGTGAGGCTCAGTACAATGATTTAAAGGCCTCTATTGACAGTCTAGGGTCAGCCTTCTGTCAGATTGAAAAATCTCTAGATGCCAAGCTTGACAAGAACCAAAAGGAAATGGGCATCGCTTTGGATACAGGTTTTGACTTGCTGTCATAGAAAATGGCTGCTGATAGACGCATTGTTGTCAGGGAACTTGTTTGGCGAGAACTTCCCGGAAGTCACCCAACCTAGAATTGCTCTCGCCGAAGCACTTTTAACTTCGGAGTTCTTATGGGATTCGTTGCCAAATGTGCTCTAAAACGCATCTTACTATGTTGGGAGGGTCTCTTTACATATGTTTCATTTCCACATACTTCCCCAAGCGATGTGGGATTGTGACGACCCCCTTTTTACGACCTGTCACCGTCCGGTTCGCCCGCGCGGACGTACCGCCATCTGTGTTCCGGTTCGTGCAGCCATCGTACCCATACGTGCATATTTGGGTCATCACAATCACCCCCCCTCGGGGGCCCAACGTCCTCGTTGGCCACATTTTCGGTTGGGTACAGGCTTTGATACCATTTGTAACGACCCCATATCCTTGCAAGATATTGTCCGCTCTAGGGATTGGGCCGTAGCCCAATATCCTCCCCTCACAGCTTTGTTTGGCGAGAACTTCTCGGAAGGTCACCCAACATGGAATTGCTCTCGCTGAAGCACTTTTAACTTCGGAGTTCTTATGGGATCCGTTGCCAATTGTGCTCCAAAACGCGTCTTACTATGTTGGAGGGTCTCTTTACATATGTTTCATTTCCACATACTTCCCCAAGCGATGTGGGATTGTGACGACCCCCTTTTTACGACCTGTCACCTTCCGGTTTGTCCGCGCAGGACGTACTGTCATCCGCGTTCCGGTTTGTGCAGCCATCATACCCATACGTGCATATTTGGGTCATCACACACACTTATAGACACGGGGGCCACCCACTCATTTATAGCAGCCCTGTTTGTCTGTAAGCATAAGTTAGGATACATACCAGCTGATAGGCCATATAGTGTCATGTTACCGTCAAGGAAGTCCTTACATTCTGAACGAATAGTGAACGGTGACATTGTGTCCTTAAGAGATAAGAAGTTATATGTAGAGATGATTGTAATTGATATGAAGGGATATAAAGTTATATTAGGAATTGATTGGTTATCCAGACATTATGCCACGATAAGTTGTAGGTCTGGATTAGTTGAGTTTTGACCCCCAAATGGAAATCGGTATACCTTCCAAGCTATCCCAAAAATAAATAAAATACCGATTATATCCTTACTAGAGACTCAACGGTTATTGAAAGATGGCTGTGACAGTTATCTTGCTAGTGTAATCGATATTCGGGTAAGGAATAAAGTAGAACTACAAGATATTTCTATAGTTAAAGAGTTTCCTGAAGTATTTATGGATGACTTGCCCGGATTACCACCTGATAGAGAAGTTGAATTTGTAATCGATACATATCCCGAGGCATTACCTATATCCATGAACCCTTACCGCATGGCACCAGTTGAGCTGAAGGAATTAAAGGTCCAACTGTAGGAATTAGTAGACAAAGGGTTTATACGCTCTAGTAGTTCTCCCTAGGGTGCACCTGTTTTATTTGTTAAAAAGAAAGACGGTTCTCTTTGAAGGTGCATAGATTACAGAGAACTGAATAAGTTGACAATTAAGAACAAGTACCCCTTGCCCCGGATTGATGACCTGTTTCACAAATTACAAGGAGCTAAAGTATTTTCAAAGATTGACTTACGTTCGGGCTATTACCAATTGAAGGTTAAGGAGAGTGATATACCTAAGACAGCCTTCAGGACCCGTTATGGACATTATGAATTCCTTGTAATGTCGTTTGGGTTAACCAATGCACTTGCAGCCTTTATGGACCTGATGAATCGAGTGTTTCGTGATTACTTGGACAAGTTTGTAATTGTATTAATAGATGATATCTTAATTTACTCACGGACTAAAGCTGACCACGAGGAACACTTAAGAGTAGTTTTGACAACATTAAAACAGCAGCAACTCTATGCCAAGCTGTCTAAGTGTGAGTTCTGGTTGTATGAGGTCAACTTCTTAGGCCATGTAATCTCTGCTGAAGGTATATGAGTAGATCCAACCAAAATTCAGGCAGTTAAGGATTGGCCACAGCCAAGGAATACCAGTGAAGTCCGTAGTTTCCTTGGTCTGGCAGGTTATTATAGAAAGTTTATTAAGGGATTTTCTATGATAGCTAAACCTTTAACAAGCTTGACTAAGAAGGACACCAAGTACTCTTGGACTGCAGCTTGTGAGAATGGCTTCCAGATACTAAAACAGAAATTAACAACGACCCCTCTTTTGACACTCCCAACTGAAGGAGGAAGATTCAGTGTCTATTGTGATGCATCCAAAATTTGATTGGGGTGTGTCTTAATGCAAGAAGGCAAGGTTGTGGCATATGCTTCCAGACAACTGAAAGGTTATGAGCAGAATTACCCCACCCACGATTTGGAATTAGCTGCTGTTGTTTTTGCACTAAAAATTTGGAGACACTATTTATATGGTCAGCAGTGTGAGGTGTTTTCTAACCATAAGAGCCTGAAGTACCTCTTTACCCAAAAGGAATTAAACATGAGACAACGACGTTGGTTGGAGTTTGTTAAGGATTATGACTTTGAAATCAAGTATCACCCGGGTAAGGCCAATGCTGTGGCTGATGCATTAAGCATAATGTCAAAGACAATGCAGCCCGCAGTATCAACCATGTCTATACCATTATGGAAGGAAGTTCAGAAGTTGGAGTTGGAAATAGTTCCTAAGTTGTCAACCTTACTTGCTGATTTAACCATTCGACCAACTATTTTAGATAAGATCAAAGAGGCGCAACTGAAGGATTCAAAGGAGAGTAATAGTATGATGAGTAAATTAAAAGATGCCTCCTCTGAATTCAATCTCTACAATGATGGTATTTTGAGATTTAGGAATCGATTGTACATTCCAAGTGATAAGGAGTTGCGTGAGTTGATCTTGGCTGAGGCACACTCATCTCCTTTCTCTGTACATCCTGGTAACACCAAGATGTATCGGGATTTAAGGTTACATTATTGGTGGCCAAATATGAAGAGGGATATTGCCAAGTATGTGGAGTCATGTTTGGTTTGCCAGCAAGTTAAAGCAGAACACCAACGCCCAGGAGGTACTCTCCAACCCTGACCGATCCTTGAATGGAAGTGGGAAATTATTGCCATGGATTTTGTGGTAGGATTACCTAAGACAACTAAAGGACATGATAGCATTTGGGTTATAATTGACAGAATGACGAAATCGGCTCACTTCCTGCCTATAAAAACAACTTACACAATGGACCAGCTTGCTGGTCTGTATGTTCAGGAAATTATCAGATTGCATGGGATTCCGATATCTATAGTCTCTGACCGTGACCCTAGGTTCACCTCAAGGTTTTGGCAAAGTCTTCAAGGCACGCTTGGTACTAAGTTATCCTTCAGCACTGCATTCCCCCCTCAGACAGATGGCCAATAAGAGAGAACAATTCAGACACTCGAAGACATGTTAAGAGCGTGTGTGCTAGAATTTCAGACATCTTGGAGTCGACACCTGCCCTTAGTGGAATTCTCCTACAACAATAGTTACCAATCCACTATCGGTATGGCACCCTACGAGGCGTTGTATGGTAGGAAATGTAGATCACCCTTATACTGGGATGAGGTTGGCGAAGCAAAACTCCTAGGCCCCGAAATTTTGCAGCAGATGTCAGACAAGATCGCCATTATTAGGAAAAAGATGACGACTGCACAAAGTCGACAGAAGAGTTATGCAGACCAAAGAAGGAGAGACCTTGAGTTTGCTGTCGGAGACGAAATTTTCTTAAAGATTTCACCATTTAAGGGAGTTTTAAGATTTGGCAAGAAGGGAAAACTTAATCCGTAATTTATTTGATCATTACCTGTATTGGCAAGGATTGGTAGTACAGCTTACAAACTGCAATTGCCTCCATCACTAGAAAAGGAACATAATGTCTTTCATGTGTCAATGTTAAGGAAATACATACGTGATCCGACTCATGTTGTTGAGCAAACTGAAATCGAAATCGAGCCGACACTGATGTATGAAGAGAAGCCTGTAAGGATTATAGAATCTGCAGTTAAGACTCTGAGGAATAAGGAAATTCAATTAGTGAAAGTCTTATGGATGAATCATGGTATTGAAGAAGCCACATGGGAACGACAACAAGACATGCTGGACAAATATTTGGAGCTCTTTGTTTGAGCAATTTTCGAGGACGAAAATTTTGTTTAAGGAGGGGTGGATATAACACCCGACAATTTCAGCCAGGTGATTTCTTAACTGATTTAACTGTCACCATTGTTATTGGACCTTTTAATTTAAATTTAATACCAAGATTTGCTCCAAATTGTGTGAAACTAGGTTGAGTGGCAAAATTATAATAAGGGTGGGTTCTGATCGTTATATAAAGGAAATGGAAAAATTTTAAACCTCACCAACGCCACTGTAGCCGACACATTCTCCTTTCAGCGATTTTCTTTCCCGAGCTCTTGCTCTCTGCCTGCCAGTAATCCTCCCTTCGACGACAAGTTCCCTTGCTATTTCTCGCCTCTACGCTCGAGGTATGGGTTAGAGAATGTAGTTGTCAGTTAGTTGTTAAGTTCTATTTTTCAGCTTAGTGTTGGAGTTTGGTTTCTCCAATGGCCGAGTAACAATAGTAACATTTATAATCTGGATTTAGTAATGTCATTTCCGAATCGATTCTGGACATTTAATATAACCGACCTTGATTAATCGTTAGTTGAACCTAGCTGTTTTAGTTTTTGGATTTTAGACTGCACACAGAGAACTAGACTAAGGGATTCAGGAATGACTTTAACTACTAGATCCTAGGATAACTTGTGATTAGGACTTTTAGAATTTTGTTTTAACTACTGCGATGTAAATATTTTAGGTGAAGAAGTCTGAAGAAAAGGAGCACGAATTTGCTAAGGAAGCCAGGTAAGTGAATGTATTAAGATTTCCGGCCATTAGGGCCCTACATCTTAAGGGTACTAAATTAGTTATGTGTTTGATGTTTGTTTTAAGTTAGTAAGATGGTTGTACTTGGATGATTTACGGATGTTTGAGAACTATGTTATATGATGTTCTGATAGAGTCTATGAAGTCAACTGTCTAGTATGATATTTTCCGTAGTCTGATGATTTAAGAACATTCATGTCATGCATCATGATTTACTTCTCAAGCATATGAAAATGATTTGTGAGCATGTTTTCCTCCATGAACAAGATATGAGAATGAATATGAAACTTATGCAACCGGATTAAGTGAGGGTTGGGGGCGGTTTGGCATATGTCACTGTCCAAAGAGAAGGACCATGAATATGGCCCGAAAGGGACTATGTACACTTGCACTGTCATCCCCCCCTTTACGGCACAAATCCTCTCTTTATCCATATGATGAAAGTGATGAATAAGAACACGAACAAGAACAAGAAAAGAGCATGAAACGAACATGAATCATGGTTTTCTCGCAACTATGCATTCACGTATACATGTTAGTATTGCATTCTTTACTAAGCATTAGGCTTATAGTTTAAACCTTATGATGTAGGTGACGAAATATCAGGTGAGGACTCCAAATTTAATGAAGACGTCTAAGTTTGGTTGCTGGAAGGTGTTTAGAGAGCAATTCTGTGGCTGGATGGCGATTATGACCCGTGGTTATGCTCATTTTATGTAATGTCCCTCATACTATTCCTAATTTCCCGTACGAAATTTTTCTTTTTCCTTTATACTTAATGTTTAAGTGGAAAACAAATTAATAAAGCGTTTAAAACAATTCTTTTTTCTTTTATCACCTAAATATAACTTCAACATCTTACACCCTAACGCCCTTCTTTACCATTTCATAATACGAATTTTGCCTACGTAACCGACATACTTTTCACAATACAATTCAACGTATAACCGCCCTATACTCTCACTCGAAACGACTCGAGACATAATTAAATAAACACGTTTTCACGAAAACAAACTGCGTGATTCCGTCTGAAAGTTTAACATATCCTCCTGTTTTAAAATGACAAAACAGTTCCAAAACATTTAAAGCATTAATATATAACCTATCAACTATCTAGAGCCAAGCATCCTAAAATGTTCTATACAACCATCTAACTAATTACAAATCCTCCTGTTTTTAAATCAAACTAAAGACTATAAAAATCAATTTCTAAAACATTTCAAAACATCAATATATAAACCTATCCAGATCCAAACCACCTAAAATGTATCTAGCTATACAATAAATCTATCTAACCCACCATTAACTCAAAACGTCCTGATACCCTCAAAACACGTACATATTTTCCCACGGGTCAGGCCAAGCATCGACTGCGCAACACACTCCCGTGGGCATTCTCTGTCAACTGCATCATTCCTCGGGAGGAGGGATATCGTCCTCACCTGTCTCCTCGTAGTCACCTACACCATACAACAACTATGAGCTAAAGGCTCAGCAAGACTCGTAAATGTAAATGCATGCTGTGCGTATGAGTTTCAGAAATCATTTTTGGGCGATGTGGTATTGTGCCCGACCCCTTTTGGCCTACACAATAGATCAATAGCCCCCTTTCGGGCCACATCACGATGTGGTATTGTGCTCGACCCCTTTTGGCCTACCCAATAGATCAATAGCCCCCTTTCAGGCCACATCTCTTTACATGAAAACATAGTGCATTTCGATTTGGGCGATGTGGTACTGTGCCCGACCTCTTTTGGCCTACACAATAGATCCTTTCGGGCCACATCACGATGTGGTATTGTGCCCGACCCCTTTTGGCCTACACAATAGATCAATAGCCCCCTTTCAGGCCACATCTCTTTACATGTTAACATAGTGCGGAAATTCATTTTCTATGCATAATTTGAAACCGTGATGCATGAGCAATTCATATTATAGATAAAAAACCACATGTGTACCATCAAGACGATAAAAAATAACAACATATGTACCTTCAAGACGATAAATCATAACTTATTAAAGCAGCCTATCCTAACTACCAAACCAAAGCATTTAAACAAACATCACCAAAATTCCTCGAGACGACATTGACGTACGGTGTAGGCCAATCGGCCAGAGAAGATCACAAGAACTTACCTGTCGTTCGTAGCTTGCTGGTTTTGGCACATCACGTCACATATGGCTCGACCTATGTCAAACATTCAAGCTTCATTAAAATCAAGCCTACATTCACCAATTACTCTCAAATTACTATTTCTAGTCTAATCCAATTAAAACCTAACTAAACGGGCCACTATTTTGGGTTTGGTAAAACCGACCCGAAACTTCGAACGCGCGTAACTTTTGCGTCGGATATCAGAATTGAACGATTCCAGCGGCCACGTACTCCTCTAATAACCTATTTTAACCTGCCAAAAGGAATTTAAAAAAAAAACGACCGTAGCTAGGTCAAATCAGGCAAAACCTGATTCTGCCCTTTCCCGAAATTTTCCCCCCTTTCGATTTTTCATCAATTCACACTCATTTCATCACCAATCGACCACATATACCCTCAATTAGAATAATCTAACCTAAAATCGAAGTTTCCAATTAAGAAAACCCGAGGCTCCAAAACCTAGCCCTCGGTTTTTCACTAAATCCGAGCCTACCATTGCTCGGCAACCATTGCCAGCACCGAGCTCGGCTACTTGACACCGAGAGCAACCAGAAACGGCCAGCAATCGGAGCCCAATCGAGCTCAGCGATCCACGGCCACAACCAAGCAAGAAACAGGGGAAAACCGAACCAAAAAAGGGGGAAACCGAGCCTTACCAATCGGGTTGCGCGCGGAGTCAGCCGAAATCACCACTGCGCCGACGTCTGGTCGGCGAGGGTCGGAAACTGTTGGTGAATCGTCGCGCGTCTCCTCCTCTCTCGGCGTCGGGCTCGCGTAGGGGACTGGCTTCATCGTGAAGCCATTCAATTTTTATTAAAATTGTTTTTATAAAAATTATATAATTTTTACTTATTAATTTACTTAAATACCCTTAACTCAATTCTATGCTTAATTCTTTAATTAGTCTATCAATTCGGTTTTTCTGCAGTTTTCTTATTTCTATAAATATTCCAATTTAATCTTAAAGTTCTAACAAAACTCACCGTTCACAAAACAGACTATTTTGCTATTTTTACGAATTTACATACTAAAAGGGTAAAACGGGAACTCTAGCATTACTCTTTTCGATTTGGGTTTCTAAAATTTCACTTATTCCTCTAAAAATTCCCGTAAATTTCTAGGACTCTAAGGAAACATCCCGCTCAAGAAAATACTTTAATTTGCTATTTACAAAAATAACCTAAGAAATTAGAAAATCCTAAGATCCGAAAACCCGGGCGTTACATTTTATGTAAGTAAGATTTATGAGAAAACTGATGTCTAAGTAGGATAAGATCATGTTTTTAATTTGGACTTGAAATTGTCTGGTTCAACTTCTGAGTTTGAGGATGATTGTAAGAACCTAGGACATCCTGTTTTATATGAGTCTTCTGCTTACGTATCCTGAACGAGTCTATGATTTTTATTCGTTTAAGGTTTATGTCCATCAAGTTGAAATGTGTGTGAGTCGAGGTATTTCCTGTTGCTTGAAGTTGCTTAATGATTATTGTGTTTTATTGCTGAATGATAGAAGCTGGATGTAGACATCTGTGAAGGTCAGGTTACCTTTCTGTCTGTATGAGTTGTTTAAAGATTTACAGGTTTCATTGCTGTGTGATAGAAGTTGGATGAATGAATCATCCGGCTGACGTCACCGGTGGATGGTGAACGTTTGCTGTTCACCGGATGATGTCTCTTACTGGCGATGTTAAGTAGGATAAGATCATGTTTTTAATTTGGACTTGAAATTGTCTGGTTCAACTTCTGAGTTTGAGGATGATTGTAAGAACCTAGGACATCCTGTTTTATATGAGTCTTCTGCTTACGTATCCTGAACGAGTCTATGATTTTTATTCGTTTAAGGTTTATGTCCATCAAGTTGAAATGTGTGTGAGTCGAGGTATTTCCTGTTGCTTGAAGTTGCTTAATGATTATTGTGTTTTATTGCTGAATGATAGAAGCTGGATGTAGACATCTGTGAAGGTCAGGTTACCTTTCTGTCTGTATGAGTTGTTTAAAGATTTACAGGTTTCATTGCTGTGTGATAGAAGTTGGATGAATGAATCATCCGGCTGACGTCACCGGTGGATGGTGAACGTTTGCTGTTCACCGGATGATGTCTCTTACTGGCGATGTTAAGTAGGATAAGATCATGTTTTTAATTTGGACTTGAAATTGTCTGGTTCAACTTCTGAGTTTGAGGATGATTGTAAGAACCTAGGACATCCTGTTTATATGAGTCTTCTGCTTACGTATCCTGAACGAGTCTATGATTTTTATTCGTTTAAGGTTTATGTCCATCAAGTTGAAATGTGTGTGAGTCGAGGTATTTCCTGTTGCTTGAAGTTGCTTAATGATTATTGTGTTTTATTGCTGAATGATAGAAGCTGGATGTAGACATCTGTGAAGGACATCATCCGGCTAACGTCATCGGTGGATGGTGAACGATTGTTGTTCACCGGATGATGTCTCTTACTGGCGATGTTAAGTAGTCACGTGAGATGCACATGATAACCGGATGATGTAGATTTTCACTACCGGCAGAAGCGAGCCTTGTGCTTGTCGTTTAGCGATCGGCATAAGTGAGTGTTATGTTTTGTTGATTAGTGATCGGTAGAGGTCGAGTGTTTTATGCATCGGATGATGTGAGTAGAGCTGCTTGTTATCTAGCAACCGGCAGATTCTTGCGATTTCGAGCAGCTCAAGAATAATGAGGTCGAGTGTTCTAAGGGCATTTTCTATTGCCCGATTATATTACAAAACCAATGTCTGGGTTTGTCGTTCGATTCTGTTAATGATGAATTCGCAAAATTTAAGACGAAGGCAAGTTTTGAAAGGATCGAGCTTTGTCAGTTATAGCGTTGTCCCGAGTTCTGTAAAAAAGAAATAATAAGGGATATATATGTGTACAGATAGAATGATTTATATTTATGATTGAAGAAAGTTTATTAATTATGCATTGACCCTACTGGGGTCGTTACAATAAGCCTCATGGGCTCATAATTAGGACTTTGTATTGCGTTTGATGAAGTATAAGAACCTTCATTTCAAACGATTTGTTCCGAAAGAACTGAACGTATCAAGCAAATGAGGTTGACTGTTACATTACTTGTGGTTGAGTATTGAGGACCCAATAACTATCATGGATGCATAATTAGTACTTAGTAATGCATTTGATGAAATATAAGAAACTTCACTTCAATTGATTTGTTCCAAAAGAGTTGAACGTATCAAGCAATTGTGGTTAAGTGTTACATGACTTGTGGTTAGAACCTAAGTTATCCAATTGACATTCAAGGTTCTAACTTGTAGTGATGAGAACGACGTGTATTGAGGAACCAATAACCATCATGGACGCATAATTAAGACTTAGTAAGGCGTTTGATGAAGTATAAGAAACTTCATTTCAATCGATTTGTTCCACAAGAACTGAACGTATCAAGAAAATGTGGTTCACTGTTTCATGTACTCATAATTAGGACTTTGTATTACGTTTGATGAAGTATAAGAAACTTCATTTCAATCGATTTGTTCCAAAAGAGTTGAACGTATCATGCAATTGAGGTTAAGTGTTACATGACTTGTGGTTAGAACCTAAGTTATCCATTTGACATTCAAGGTTTTAACTTGAAGTGATGAGAACGACGTGTATGAGTACCCAATAACCATGATGGACACGTAATTTAGACTTAGTAATGCATTTCATGAAATATAAGAAACTTCACTTCAATCTATTTGTTTTGAAAGAACTGAACATATAAAGAAAATGAGGTTCACTGTTACATGACTTGTAGTTAGAACCTAAGTTATCAATTTCACCATAAAGGTTTTAACTTGAAGTGATGAGAACGATGTGTATTGAGGACCCAATAACCAACATGGACGCGTAATTAAGACTTAGTAATGCGTTTGATGAAGTATAAGAAACTTCACTTCATTCGATTTGGTCCAAAAGAACAGGACGTATCAAGCAAATGTGGTTGGCGGTTACATGACTTGGTGTTATAACCTAAGTTATCCATTTCACCATAAAGGATTTAACTTGAAATGAGGAGAACGACTTGTATTGAGGATTCAATAACCTTCATAGATGCGTAATTAAGACTTAGTAATACGTTTGATTAAGTATAAGAAACTTCACTTTAATCGATTTGTTCCAAAAGAGTTGAACGTATCAAGCAATTGAGATTAAGTGACACGGGATCCCTTAGAGAAGGTTCCGTGTATAACCCACAAATAAGTGCAAAATTGTGCTCGGATGTGTGGTAGTGTAAATGGCCTAAAACGAGGCTAATATAACAATAAAATGCAAAGAAAATTATGTGGTGAGGGTGTGTGCTAAGAGTGGCCGAGCATGAGAGATATCTCGGAAGCAAGAAAAATAAGAATGAAATATAATAAAAGATGGAGAAGATGGTGTGTGCAAGAGTGAAGAAAGGAGAGATGTAGATGGAGAGAAAATTGCATTAAAATAAAAGTGAGTGTGTGAATGGTGTGGCCAAAATTTAGAGGTGAATGTGTGTGAAAAGTGATGGCAAGTAGTAAATGGAAATACCTTTGGCGGGTTTAAAGAGTCCTACATTAGGCTCTTTGAACAAATGATTTTTTTGTAGAAAAATCGACCACCTAGGGCCTAGGTTTCTGTCCTCAACTCCAACTCCCAATGGAGAAGGCGAGAGAATAGTTAAGAGCTAACCTAGCAACCCAAGCTAGGCTAGTAATGGAGAGCTACTCCACTTGGCTCAAGGAACCAATGAAAAACCAAAGGAAAAAGAGCTTTGGTAGGGAAATAAGTGTTTTATAAATTTTGCAAAAGTATATTACACACACCAATGCAATGCTTAAATAGGCAACCTAAGGTGGATTGGGTTTGAGAGGAGAAATGATGGCCTTTGATTAGAAATAAAAGGGTGGCTTAGGAGAAAGGAGCTGAGGCGCGCATATCCCACCAATCGACGCTGCCGTGTGCACCAGCTAGAGCTCGGCGACTCGCCAGACACTTTCCCGGGTAGGCGCTAGTGCACTGATCCGCGTCAACCTGCCCACGCCAATCTTCTGCTTGCCTGCGCCTCCAGATTCCTGCCGTGCGCGTGCCAGATGTGTAGCTTGGATGAAGGCTGAGCCAAAAACTAATCAATGGCTGAAAATTGTCCAAGTCTTGAATCCATATTGTCACCCACATATGTACCTACAAAATTATACTTTTAGATGTGGGCTCTTCTTTGGACCAAGTCTTTCCTCGGGCTTGATTTGTAGAGGGCTTTTTCCTTGAATAATTTAGTTGAATTTCTTCAACCCTAATCCACCATCATACATCCAATCCTAACCACACAATCTAATGCATGATATAACTATAAATAATCCATACAATAAAGACTAATGTATGCCAAATAAGTTTAAAAATAAAATTACACATTTAATGCCCCGGGAAGACAAATTGTAACATCCGACAATCTCGGCCAGGTGATTTCTTAACTGATTTAACTGTCACCATTATTATTGGACCTTTTGATTTAAATTTAATACCAAGATTTGCTCCAAATTGTGTGAAACTAGGTTGAGTGGCAAAATTGTAATAAGGGTGGGTTGTGATCGTTATATAAAGGAAATGAAAAATTTTTAAACCTCACCAATGCCACTGTAGCCGACATTTTCTCCTTTCAGCGATTTTCTCTCACGAGCTCTCGCTCTCTGCCTGCCAGTAATCCTCCGTTCGACGACCAGTTCCCTTGCTTTTACTCGGATACTCTACGCTCAAGGTATGGGTTAGACAATGTAGTTGTCAGTTAGTTGTTAAGCTATGTTTTTCAGCTTAGTGTTGGAGTTTGGTTTCTCCAATGGCCGAGTAACAATAGTAACATTTATAATCTGGATTTAGTAATGTCATTTCCGAATCGATTCTGGACATTTATTATAACCGACCCTGATTAATCGTTAGTTGAACCTAGCTGTTTCGATTTTTGGATTTCAAACTGCACACAGAGAACTAGACTATGGGATTCGGGAATGACTTTAACTACTAGATCCTAGGATGATTTGTGATTAGGACTTTTAGAATTTTGTTTTAACTACTGCGATGTAAATGTTTTAGGTGAAGAAAACTGAAGAAAAGGAGCACGAATATGCTAAGGAAGCCAGGTAAGTGAATGTATTAAGATTTCCAGCCATTAGGGCCCTACATCTTAAGGGTACTAAATTAGTTATGTGTTTGATATTTGTTTTAAGTTAGTAAGATTGTTGTACTGAGATGATTTACGGATGTTTGAGAACTATGTTATATGATGTTCTGATAAAGTCTATGAAGTCAACTGTCTATTATGATATTTTCCATAGTTTGATGATTTAAGAACATTCATGTCATGCATCATGATTTACTTCTCAAGCATATGAAAATGATTTGTGAGCATGTTTTTCCCCCATGAACAAGATATGAGAATGAATATGAAACTTATGCAACCAGATTAAGTGAGGGTTGGGGGCGGTTTGGCGTATGTCACTGTCCAAAGAGAAGGACCATGAATATGGCCCGAAAAGGACTATGTACACTTGCACTGTCATCCCCCCTTTACGGCACAAATCCTCCCTTTATCCATATGATGAAAGTGATGAATAAGAACACGAACAAGAACAAGAAAAGAGCATGAAACGAACATGAATCATGGTTTTCTCGCAACTATACATTCACGTATACATGTTAGTATTGCATTCTTTACTAAGCATTAGGCTTATAGTTTAAACCTTATGATGTAGGTGACGAAATATCAGGTGAGGACTCCAAATTTAATGAAGACATCTAAGTTTGGTTGCTGGAAGGTGTTCAGAGAGCAATTCTGTGGCTGGATGGCTATTATGACCCGTGGTTATGCTCATTTTATGTCAGTAAGATTTATGAGAAAACTGATGTCTAAGATCATGTTTGTAATTTGGACTTGAAATTGTCTGGTTCAACTTCTGAGTTTCAGGATGATTGTAAGAACCTAGGACATCCTGTTTTATATGAGTCTTCCGCTTACGTATCCTGAACGAGTCTATGATTTTTATTCATTTAAGGTTTATGTCCATCAAGTTGAAATGTGTTTGAGTCGAGGTATTTCCTGTTGATTGAAGTTGCTTGATGATTATTGTGTTTTACTGCTGAATGATAGAAGCTGGATGTAGACATCTGTGAAGGTCAGGTTACCTTTCTGTCTGTATGAGTTGTTTAAAGATTTCCGGGTTTCATTGCTGAATGATAGAAGTTGGGTGAACGTATCATCCGACTGACGTCATCGGCAGGAGCTGTGTGATAGAAGCTGGATGAATGAATCATCCGGCTGACGTCACCGGTGGATGGTGAACGTTTGTTGCTCACCGGATGATGTCACTTATCGGATGAGATAAGTGAGTCACGTATTTTGAACATGCCTACCGGAAGATGTCTCTGACGGATGAGGACATCATCCGGCTGACGTCATCGGTGGATGGTTAACGATTATTGTTCACCGGATGATGTCTTTTACTGGCGATGTTAAGAAGTCACGTGAGATGCACATGATAACCGGATGATGTAGATTTTCACTACCGGTAGAAGAGAGCCCTGTGCTTGTCATTTAGCAATCGGCATAAGTGAGTTTTATGTTTTGTCATTTAGTGTTCGGTAGAGGTCGAGTGTTTTATGCATCGGATGATATATGTAGAGCTGCTTGTTGTCTAGCAACCGGCAGATGCCTGCGATTTCGAGCAGCTCAAGAATAATGAGGTCGAGTGTTCTAAGGGCCTTTTCTATTGCCCGATTATGTTACAAAACCAATGTTTGGGTTAGTCGTTAGATTCTGTTGATGATGAATTCGCAAAATTTAAGACAAAGGCAAGTTTTGAAAGGATCAAGCTTTGTCAGTTATAGCGTTGTCCCGAGTTCTGTCAAAGAAAAAAATAAGAAGGGATATATATGTACATAAAGTTGTACAGATAGAAGGATTAATATTTATGATTGAAGAAAGTTTATTAATTATGCCTTGACCCTACTGGGGTCGTTACCCAAATTCCCATTGTGCTGCTTGAAAACTCAGTGTGAATGCTCCAATGAATGACATGACAAGGCTTCTCCACATCTTCAGAGGTCAGCTCCCACGTGAAGTCCTTGATGGGATCAAAACCTGCAAAAAAAAGACAATTCATTAGAACATTGGGTGATTAAATTATGGGCCCGGGTTTGTGATCTTGTGGCCGGCCTCCGAGGCATGTCATCCCCTCCGGGTAGCTGAGGATTTGACCTCAAATCCATTAGCTCAGCCTCCTCTTCATGTCCTAATTCTCCAATGTAAGGGGACAAATCTTGCACATTGAAGGTAGATGACACTTCATAATCGACGGGTAACTCCAATTTGTAAGTGTTGTTATTTATGCGTTCCAAAATTTTGAAGGGGCCTTCAGCTCTAGACAACAGCTTGGAGCGTCTTTTGGCAGGAAATCGTTCCTTCCTAAGATGTAACCACACCAAATCTCCAACATTAAAAATTTCCTCTTTTCATCCCATATTTGCATGCTTAGCATAATTGGTGTTATTTTTCTCAATTGTTTGGCGAACTTTCTCATACAACTTCTTCATTTGCTTCGCTTTATTAGCTCCCGAAGGGTTTATTAGGTCCTGGGTTGGAATGGGAATAAGTGTCAGGGGTGTGTTCGGATTAAATCCATAGACTACCTCAAAGGGCATTTGTTGGGTGGTGGAGTGAAGGCTTCGGTTGTAACCGAAATCAACTTGGGGTAGTACTATGTCCCAATTGGTGAGAGTTTTACCTATGACACTTTGAAGAAGGGTTCTCAAGATCCTATTGACCACTTCCGTTTGGCCGTCCGTTTGGGGATGGAAAGATGTGCTAAAACATAGCGTAGTCCCCAATTTCTTCCATAGAGTTTTCTAAAAAGTGCTCAAGAACTTGGTATCGCGATCGGACACATTAGATTGAGGCACTCCATGGAGTCTAGCTATCTCCTTGAAGAATAGATCGGCTATAGTAGTAGAGTCGTCGATTTTATTGCAAGCGATAAAATGCCCCATTTTGGAGAATCTATCCACAACCACTAGAATAGAATCCTTGTTGCGTCCCGTCCGTGGTAACCTTAAAACAAAATCCATGCTAATTTCTACCCAAGGGTGTGTAGGAATTGGTAATGGTAGGTAATGTCCTTGGGGTAGAACTTTGCTTTTGGCCTTTTTACAAACAATGCACTGCTCAATATAGTGGTGCACGTCTTTCATCATGTGAGGCCAATAAAATCTTTCCTTCAGCAGCTCTAGGGTTTTCTTTTCTCCAAAATGTCCAGACAATCCTCCTCCATGAGCCTCTTTAAAAAGGCATTGTCTTAAACTGCATTCGGGAATACACAACTTCCCATTCTTAAGTAAAAATCCATCTACAAGACTATATCCTCCTTCAGCCTTATTTTGACAATCTTGATAAGGTATTCCAAAATCTTTATCGGATTCATATAAAGTCTTGATCCACTCAAATCCAAAAAATCTAACGCTTAACTCCGTCAAGAGGATACGTCTTCGTGGGAGAGCATCGACAACTGTATCGTCAGACCCTTTCAAGTATTTCAAAATGTATGGAAATCTTTCCAATAATTCCACCCATTTCGCGTGTCTCTTGTTGAGTTTATGTTGGCTCTTAATGTGCTTGAGTGATTGATGGTCGGAATGAATGACAAACTCTTTTGAAAGACGGTAGTGTTGCCAATGTTCTATCGTAGGTGGAATAGTTCAAAGCAACTCCTTTCAATTTTTCACTAAAATAAGCAAGAGGCTTCCCATCTTGCATTAATACAGCTCTAATGCCAATTCTGGAGGCATCACTCTTGATTTCAAAAACTTTATTGAAATCGGGAAGTGCCAAAAACTGGTGACTGACAAAATTTTTCTTTTATTAAGTCGAAGCTACTTTGGCATGTCAGTGTTCAATTAAAGTCTACTCCTTTCTTGGTGAGGTCCGTAATAGGAGCGACTAAGGACCTGAAGTCTTTAATGAACCTCCTATAAAAAGTGGCTAATCTGTGAAAGCTACAGACTTCAGTGATACTATTAGGAATGGGCCACTCCTCGATGGCTTTAACCTTATCTTCATCCGCTTCTAAGCCATCCTTAGAGATTATGAAGCCCAAAAAGTAAACCTTTTCTTGTCCAAAGGAGCATTTACCCAAATCCCAAACAATTTAGCTCAACGGAGAGTTTGAAAAAGTATCCCGAGATGGTTGACATGTTGTGGAAGGTCGGGGCTTTACACCAAGATGTCATCAAAGTATTCGAAAACAAAATTCCCAAGGAGATCCTTAAGAACATGGTGCATTAACCTCATGAAGTTGCTCGGGGCATTGGTAAGACCGAATGGCATAACCATACACTCAAACAATCCATATTTTGTTTTGAAGGCGATTTTCCATTCATCACCTTTTTTCATTCGTATTTGGTGATATCCGCTCTTCAAGTCTACTTTAGAGAATATCAATGCTCCACTCAATTCGTCTAGCATGTCCTCGAGTCTAGGGATATGGTATCTATTCTTAATGGTAATTTGGTTGATAGCACGACTATCAACACACATTCGCATAGAGCCATCTTTCTTTGGTACCAATAGTGTAGGTACGGCACAAGGGCTCATTGACTCCCGAATGTAACCTTTTCCCAATAACTCTTGAACTTGATCTTATAGTTCTTTCACTTCTTCAGGCATCATCCTATAGGCTGGTCGATTTGGTAACATAGCTCTAGGTTGGAGGTCAATTTGGTGTTCTATTAGTATTGGTGGTAATCCAGACGGTAGTTCTTCAAGGAAGATATCTTGGTAGGTCTTAAGGAGATTTTGGACCGGTAAAGGTATTTCACCTAACTCCATAACACGGTCACGAAATAAAACTAGAATCATAGTCTTTCCCTTCGTGACTGCCGCTCTTAATCCTTTGTTTGTTAAGAAAAGATTTTCCTTGATCTTTTCCTCTTTCCTAATCGCATCGTCATGTGCAATCTGTTCAGGGGTCATAGGAAATAATTTAATATTTCTACCACAAAATTGCAGACTATAGTTGTTAAGGTACCTGCCAAAGCCATTGCTGTCCTAACAAAATATGACTTGCTTTCATCGGTACGACATCGCAAGTAACCGAATCTTTATATTTTCCAATAGCAAAATTGACGGCCACTTGTTTGTTCACTTTGATGTCATCCCTATCGTCCAACCATCGTAACTTATATGGCTTAGGGTGACTAGTCGTCTCCAATCAAAGCTTGCTAATCATGTCTTGAGAAACCACGTTAACGCAACTTCCACTATCTATAATCACAGAACAAACTTTATCTTTGACTGAACACCTACTTTGGAAAATGTTTTCATGTTGGCAGTCCTCTTTTACATTTTTAGATACAAGGGCTCTCCTAATAACCATCAAAAGAGGTCCATCTTGAGCAGCACATTCGTCCGACTCGTGCTCACTCTCGTTCTCTACCTCTTCTTCTTCTTCCTTTTCGAGGTATTGACCTTCATCGTTCTCACTTTCCCATTCTCCAGTCGACTCCTTAATAACCATCACTCGACAGTTAGAGCATTCATTTGCATAATGTCCCTTGCCTAAACACTTGTAGCATTGGACATCATGAGCTCTTTGTCCTTTAGAGGTGTTCGCTTGATTTTTATCTGTAGGAGGAGGCTTGTTTTTGTTGAAGGGGGCTTTAGGTGGCCAATTACGGTTAATTGGCCTTTTCTCTTCGTTCTTCCATGGAGGCTTGGGTTTATCTTGATCCAAGTGCCTAGGTGGAAATTTAGTCAGAAAATTTGTTTTACGCTTTCTTTTGAGTTGTTTTTCCACCGTAAGGGCAAGTTTAATTACCATGTCCATGGCCTCCAATTGTTGAACTTCAACCGCGTCGCCTATATCACGGTTCACTCCTCGGATGAATCTTGCAATGATTTGTAGTTCGGGCTCGTCAATAGCACAATGCATATTGAGAGTCTCAAATTCCGTGAGATACTTATCAACCGAGAGGGAATTTTGTTTAAGGTTCTGAAGTTGATGGAAGAGTTCGTGTTTGTAATGTCGAGGAACAAACCTCTTGTGCATTATTTCTTTCATGGAATTCCAGGATGAGATGGGGTATCATAATGTTTGCATTCTATGGTTTTTAAGGTTGGACCACCAGAGTGCTGCGTGGCCCGTTAGTTCACGAGAGGCTAATTGGATCTTTACTCGCTCGGCGTAATCATGGCACTCAAAAACTCTCTCTACCCTATCAATCCAATCTAGGTAAGTGTGCTCGTAACATGTTCCATTGAAAGGGAGAATTGACATCTTAACATTTCGGAGGTCGTCGTTCTCCCTACGACGATTTGGACAATACTCTTCATCGTCTTCGGCCCAATCTTCATCCTCCGATCCATAATAGTGAGATCTTCTTTATTAGGGTTCAATCCATTCTTCTTCCTCTAAGGGTTGGGGCAAAGGATTTCGACATCTAGGACGCTTGGATATAACCCTAGAGGAGGTCTCTTGAGAAGGAACTCGGTTCTCTACGGGAAGGATTTGTGATAAGTGATTGGACTTGTTGGGCAATGTTGTTAACTAGGCTTATTAAGGCATCAATTTGTTCTTGCATGCCACCTTGTGCTCTAGTTTCACCTTCGTGACTTGTGTTTTCGGGTGGGGGAGTATCCCTCGCCCAATTTGATTCAAGGTGCGGTGGATCACGATTGAATCCACTTCGATTAGTCATAGTTAAGTGTTTTAATTAAATTGAAATTCTTGTCTAAGTTAATTTTTCTAAATTAGTGAGATGTTTATCTTCTTAATATCTTAGGTAATTTTAGGTACTAAGGAATAATCTTAGCTAAGACAAAAGGAAAATGAGGAACATGCTCAAATAGGTCATCAACTTAACAATTTTAGTTAACACTTTGCAATTTAACTAAAGAAATGAATATTTACTAATCACCACAAATTTTCAATAAAATTAAACCAAGTTGTCAACTTTTATCTAAGATTACTTAGAGTAATATTAATAATAACTAATTAACTATAAAAATAGCAAGTAATAAAATTTAGAACACCAATTAACTCAAGATAACATGCTGAAATTTCAATTCAAACATAGCAAAATTTTCTTGTAGTGTTTAGCTCAATTTTGCTAATTTAAATCATACTTTTGCTAAATTCTTATAAACCAATTTCGTGCATTCAATTAACAGCATATAATATGTAAGTTTATAAGCTAAAGCAAGTGCAACATTCAGCAATTAATCATGCTAATTTCGAGCATAACAAAAAGATGCAAAATCGAGAGGATAAGTCAATAATAATCCTATTTTGATAGTAATAGATCTAAGCCGATTTTAAGCACCAAATTTTTCAGAAATGTTATATAGTTAATGGACAATATTAAAATGCTAAAACATGGCTCAAATGATAACATGATAAGCTAAATAAGTTAAGCAAAAGTATACTAAAAACCGTGAAGAAAATTAAGCAACAATGAACCGGTTATGTAGATTTCAACTTAGGTCGATTTCATGCTTCATTTTCTCCAATATTCGAGTAAACTTTTGGCTTAGATTTTAGATGAAAATATTGACTAAAAAACACAGCAAACTAAATGAAAAACCGAGGCACAAAAGAATGAAGAAAAACCGAGAACTAAGAGATAAAAACTAAGAGAAATTTTGAGCTATACCTTGGCCGATTTTGTAGCATTGCTTACCATATTTTTCCAAAATAGATCAAGCATTAAAATGGTAGCAAATATAATAGTTAGGATAGCACAAAGTTAGCACAAAATATAAGAAAAATAATGATAGAAACGAAAGGAGCCGCTATCCCAGTTTTGTGCCGATTTATGACTATTGTCATGGCACTAAAACGCATAGAGGAAGCCTTGTGGCTCTGATACCACTTGACACGAGATCTCTTAGAGAAGGGTTCGTGTATAACCCACAAATAAGTGCAAATTTGTGCTCGGATGTGTGGTAGTGTAAATGGCCGAAAATGAGGCTAATATAACAATAAAATGCAAAGAAAATTATGAGGTGAGGGTGTGTGCTAAGAGTGGCCGAGCATGAGAGAGATCTAGGAAGCAAGAAAAATAAGAAGAAAATATAATAAAATATGGAGAAGATGGTGTGTGCAAGAGTGAAGAAAGGAGAGATGTAGATGGAGAGAAAATTGCATTAAAATAAAAGTGAGTGTGTGAAATGGTGTGGCCGAAATTTAGAGGTGAATGTGGGTGAAAAGTGATGGCAAGTAGTAAATGGAAATACCTTTGGCGGGTTCAAAGAGCTATCCTACGTTAGGCTCTTTAAACAAATGATTTTTCCGTAGAAAAATCGACCACCTAGGGCCTAGGTTTCCGTCCTCAACTCCAACTCCCAATGAAGAAGGCGAGGGAATAGTTAAGAGCTAACCTAGCAACTCAAACTAGGCTAGCAATGGAGGGCTACTCCACTTGCTCAAGGAACCAATGAAAAACCAAAGGAAAAAGAGCTTTGGTAGGGAAATAGGTGTTTTATAAATTTGGCAAAAGTATATTACACACACCAATGCAATGCTTAAATAGGCAACCTAAGGTGGATTGGGTTTGGGAGGAGAAATGATGGTCTTTGATTAGAAATAATCGGGTGGCTTAGGAGAAAGGAGCCGAGGTGTGCATATCCCACCAATCAGCGCTGCCACGCGCGCCAGCTGGAGCTCGGTGATGCGTCAGACACCTTCTCGGGTAGGCGCAATCCGACGGCCCTAGTGCGCCAGCGCACTGATCCGTGTCAACCTGTCCACGCCAATCTTCTGCTTGCCCGCTCCTCCAAATACCTACCCGTGCGCGCGCCAGATGTGTAGCTTGGATGAAGGCCGAGGCAAAAACTAATCAATGGTTGAAAATTGTATAAGTCTTGAATCCATGTTGTCACCCACATATGTACCTGCAAAATTATACCTTTAGATGTGGGCTCTTCTTTGGACCAAGTCTTTCCTCGGGCTTGATTTGTAGAGGGCTTTTTTCTTGAATAATTGAGTTGAATTTCTTCAACCCAAATCCACCATCATACATCTAATCCTAACCACACAATCTAATGCATGATGCATTTATAAATAATCCATACAATAAAGGCTGATGTATGCTAAATAAGTTTAAAAATAAAATTACACATTTAATGCCTCGGGAAGACAAATTCCAATTGGGTTGCTTGAAAGCTTCGTGTGTAACGCCTGAAAATTTTTGTTTTAGGTTTCAAGTTTTTTTTTAGTTGCCAGGTTGTCAATTTTAAGCCTTAAAAAGTTTTAATTCGTACAATTAGTAAATTACGCCCATTTTGCAAACGGGAAGTTTCGTTAGAATACTAGGAATAAATTGGAATATTTGGAGAAATAAGAAAATTTTGGAGAAACCAAATCGATAGATAAAATAAGGAAGTTAAACAAAGAAATTTACAAAAAGGGGCATTTAGGTAATTTCTATGTTATTATTTTTTTATAAAACCTAAATTCCCTCCTTTTTCTTCTCATTTCTCTCCTCTTCAACGTGAAGCTCCTCACGATTTTCTTCCCATTTCCACTGTGATCTCTCAACGTTGATCGTGGTCCTCCGTTCTGGCAATTTTCCTTGAAGTTTTCTTTCCCTAATCCATATTCTAGGTAAGTTCTACACTTTGGGTATGTTTAGTTGATGTTTTAGGGTTGGTTTTGATTTAGGGTTTAGTGTAAAATTTCTGGATTTGTGAGAAATCGATAGGATAGCGATTTTATGCCCATTAATGATGCAATGGTTGTTATTTTGGTAGATGGGGTGAATTGATAGTGTTGGGTTGGTGTTTATGATTAATTTTAGGTTGTTGGAAGGTAGTTAGAAGCCATTAATGGAGTTTTGTAAATCATGAGCGTGTAGTGCTCGATGAAATGCCCGAAGGAAGTGAAACATAGTTTTTGGAAAAATTATCTTAGCTCGGGGTTTCGTTTAGTCTTGAATTCTATAATATAGAGTCGATACTAATGACGTGTTATGAAAATGCCTTAAGTAACCCAAGCTCTCAAAGGACGGTGCTCGGCATAGCTAGAACTCCAGGTAAGTGGTGTTAGGTTTCTGGCTCCTAAAGCCCTACATTATGTCGATGTTAGGGATTACATGTCTTAATGAAGTTTTCATTATTTTAGGGTTCTAAAGAGTCGGGTAGCCTAGGATACTTCCTATTAGTGTTCGGATAGGTTTGTTTATGAGTTAGGCTCGTTTATGTACGTTAAGAATTGGTTGATGATTGTTTGGAGTACCTTACCTCATGCATCATGTTTTCTCCGTTAAGATTTAATGAAATGTTCTTGCATGCAAGTTTTTAAGCAAACGAGGTGAAGTATGTAATGTCGAGTAAAGTTGGAGGATGAGTAGGCACAGGGCATGTTAATGGCAACTCAAGGCATGATATTACACCCAAGGAATGGCAACTGAGGGCAATTGAATGGTCTACGGGGTAGACAGGGTGGTGCCTGTGACTACCCATGCCTAAAGATATATATATATATGTTATGTAAAGTGAATAAATGAAATACGAACATGTTTTGAAAAACCATGCATTATGTATACTCATATTTAGTGCACCTCTTTACTATGCATTATGTATACTCATATCGTATGATGTAGATGACGAGAACGAAGGTGAGGAACCCCCTCCTGATGATCAGGCATAGTTGGTCGATGGGTGGAGCTCGTGGCGACGGAACGCGTTTTGGCTAGGCTAGTGAACCGATGAACATTGGGTATTGAAGGATTTTAGGTTGTATGTAGAAGTTGAACATATGCTAAATTTCGTATGGAATACTGGTTTGAAGTTATGTATTTTGGATAGGTTGAAAAACGTATTTGTTGTTGACAGGTTTTAGAAAATTTCGCATTTAAGTTTAATAATTGTGTTGTGAATTATTTTGGACTTGATATGTTGAATTTAGGTACTTTAAACTTGGGAGAATACGCTCGGTCTTTAGAGCAATCCATGCAGTTTATTTTCATGAATTTTAAATATGGATTCAGGTACGTTTTTGAGTTGGGTTTTCTTTCGGGAGTTGAAGTATTGTGTGTTTAATGTGGTGGGGGAATGATTTTTGGAAAGTTTAAGATGAAGGGTAAGAGTTTGGAAGAGAAAATTTGGCTAAATGTAAGAAAAAGGGTAGGTGGGCGCTGGTGGGCATGCTAGCCAGGCACTGGTGCGCGCTAGCCGGGCGCGCTGGCGCACCTAGAAAGTTGCCCACACAGATCGATCGTGCCCGCGGCGCGATCGATCGTTGTTTAGGGTCATTTTTAGTCGGGAAACCTAAGCCGGCCTGATCGATTAGGATTTGGGTGCGATCGATCGTGTTTGGCACGTGTTGGTGGCCCTGGGGGCGCCCAGGCGTGCGCGCAGCAGCGGCACCCACGTGCAATTTTTTTTATTTTTGACTTTTCAAAGCATGTTTCGACCCGACCTTTTACTATACTTTTTAAATGTATTTCACGGGCGACCCCCACATATTTTAAAGGATTTTAAAGGTCCAAAAACCCAGTCGACATTTTTCGGAAAAAAGGTTTTTACTTCGTTTTAATGATTTAAAAGTTGACGACTTTTATGCCCGTGATGTTTAAGTTAAAGTTAGTCTATTTAGGGTCGATCAAGGATGGTCAATTGTCTATGTTCGGTTGGTTTTAGTGTGCTAAGTAAAAAAAAAAAGAAAAAAATTTTACATGAACTATTCGAGGGTTTATGGTTATGATTACGTCATGGTCTGGCCGTGGCAGCCCTGACCGGGTTTGGGTCATCACATCGTGTGAATGCTCCAATGAATGACATGACAAGGCTTCTCCACATCTTCAGAGGTTGGCTCCCACGTGAAGTCCTTGATGGGATCAAAACCTGCAAAAAGAGACAATTCATTAGAACATTGGGTGATTAAATTATGTGCTCGAGTTTGTGATCTTGTGACGTGTAACACCCGACAATTTCGGCCAGGTGATTTCTTAACTAATTTAACTATCACCATTGTTATTGGACCTTTTGATTTAAATTTAATACCAAGATTTGCTCTAAATTGTGTGAAACTAGGTTGAGTGGCAAAATTGTAATAAGGGTGGGTTGTGATCGTTATATAAAGGAAATGGAAAAATTTTAAACCTCACCAATGCCACTGTAGCTGACACTTTCTCCTTTCAGCGATTTTCTTTCCCGAGCTCTTGCTCTCTGCCTGCCAGTAATCCTCCCTTCGATGACCAGTTCCCTTGCTATTTCTCGGATACTCTACGCTCGAGGTATGTGTTAGACAATGTAGTTGTCAGTTAGTTGTTAAGCTCTGTTTTTCAGCTTAGTGTTGGAGTTTGGTTTCTCCAATGGCCGAGTAACAATAGTAACATTTATAATCTGGATTTAGTAATGTCATTTCCTAATCGATTCTGGACATTTATTATAACCGACCCTGATTAATCGTTAGTTAAACCTAGCTGTTTCAGTTTTTGGATTTCAGACTGCACAAAGAGAACTAGACTAAGGGATTCGGGAATGACTTTAACTACTAGATCCTAGGATGACTTGTGATTAGGACTTTTAGGATTTTGTTTTAACTACTGCGATGTAAATGTTTTAGGTGAAGAAGTCTAAAGAAAAGGAGCACGAATATGCTAAGGAAGCCAGGTAAGTGAATGTATTAAGATTTCCGGCCATTAGGGCCCTACATCTTAAGGGTACTAAATTAGTTATGTGTTTGATGTTTGTTTTAAGTTAGTAAGATGGTTGTACTTGGATGATTTACAGATGTTTGAGAACTATGTTATATGATGCTCTGATAGAGTCTATGAAGTCAACTGTCTAGTATGATATTTTCCATAGTCTGATGATTTAAGAACATTCAGGTCATGCATCATAATTTATTTCTCAAGCATATGAAAATGATTTATGAGCATGTTTTTCCCCCATGAACAAGATATGAGAATGAATATGAAACTTATGCAACCGGATTAAGTGAGGGTTGGGGGCGATTTGGCGTATGTCACTGTCCAAAGAGAAGGACCATGAATACGGCCCGAAAGGGACTATGTACACTTGCACTGTCATCCCCCCTTTATAGCACTAATCCTCCCTTAATCCATATGATGAAAGTGATGAATAAGAACACGAACAAGAACAAGAAAAGATCATGAAACGAACATGAATCATGGTTTTCTCGCAACTATGCATTCAAGTCTACATGTTAGTATTACATTCCTTACTAAGCATTAGGCTTATAGTTTAAACCTTATGATGTAGGTGACGAAATATCAGGTGAAGATTCAAAATTTAATGAAGATGTCTAAGTTTGGTTGCTGGAAGGTGTTCAGGGAGCAATTATGTGGCTGGATGGCGATTATGACCAGTGGTTATGCTCATTTTATGTCAGTAAGATTTATGAGAAAACTGATGTCTAAGTAGGATAAGATCATGTTTTTAATTTGGACTTGAAATTGTCTGGTTCAACTTCTGAGTTTGAGGATGATTGTAAGAACCTAGGACATCCTGTTTATATGAGTCACCGGTGGATGGTGAACGTTTGCTGTTCACCGGATGATATCTCTTATCGGATGAGGTAAGTGAGTCACGTGTTTTGCACATGCCTACCAGAAGATGTCTCTGACGGATGAGGACATCATCCGGCTGACGTCATCGGTGGATGGTGAACGATTGCTGTTTACCGAAAGACGTCTCTTACTGGCAATGTTAAGTAGTCACGTGAGATGCACATGATAATCGGATGATGTAGATTTTCACTACCGGCAGAAGCGAGCCTTGTGCTTGTCGTTTAGCGATCGGCATAAGTGAGTTTTATGTTTTGTCATTTAGTGATCGGTAGAGGTCGAGTGTTTTATGCATCAGATGATGTGAGTAGAGCTGCTTGTTGTCTAGCAACCGACAGATGCCTGCGATTTCGAGCAGTGTGTGATAGAAGTTGGGTAAACGTATCATCCGGCTGACATCATCGGCAGGAGCTGTGTGATAGAAGCTGGATGAATGAATCATCCGGCTGACGTCACCGGTGGATGGTGAACGTTTGCTGTTCACCGGATGATATCTCTTATCGGATGAGGTAAGTGAGTCACGTGTTTTGCACATGCCTACCAGAAGATGTCTCTGACGGATGAGGACATCATCCGGCTGACGTCATCGGTGGATGGTGAACGATTGCTGTTTACCGAAAGACGTCTCTTACTGGCAATGTTAAGTAGTCACGTGAGATGCACATGATAATCGGATGATGTAGATTTTCACTACCGGCAGAAGCGAGCCTTGTGCTTGTCGTTTAGCGATCGGCATAAGTGAGTTTAGTTTATTCTGTTTAGTGATCGGTAGAGGTCGAGTGTTTTATGCATCGGATGATGTGAGTAGAGCTGCTTGTTGTCTAGCAACCGACAGATGCCTGCGATTTCGAGCAGCTCAAGAATAATGAGGTCGAGTGTTTTAAGGGCATTTTCTGTTGCCCGATTATGTTACAAAACTAATGTCTGGGTCAGTCGTTCGATTCTGTTGATGATGAATTCGCAAAATTTAAGACAAAGGCAAGTTTTGAAAGGATCGAGCTTTGTCAGTTATAGTGTTGTCCCGAGTTCTGTCCAAAAAGAAATAATAAGGGATACATATATATATATATATATATAAAGTTGTACAAATAGAAGGATTAATATTTATGATTTAAGAAAGTTTATTAATTATGCCTTGACCCTTTTAGGGTCGTTACATGACGGGCCTCCGAGGCATGTCATTAAGTTTTACATGACTTGTGGTTAGAACCTAAGTTATCCAATTGACATTCAAGGTTTTAACTTGAAGTGATGAGAACGACGTGTATTGAGGACCCAATAACCATCATGGACGCGTAATTAAGACTTATTAATGTGTTTCATGAAGTGTAAGAAATTTCACTTCAATAGATTTGTGCAAAAAGAACTGAACGTCAAGCAAATGAAGTTCACTGTTACATGACTTGTGGTCAGATCATAAGTTATCCATTTTACATTAAAGGTTTTAACTTGAAGTGATGAGAATGACTTGTATTGAGGACACAATAACCATCATGTACGCGTAACTAAATGCGTTTGATGAATGATAAGAAACTTCACTTCAATCAACTTGTTCCAAAAGAACTGAACGTATCAAGCAAATGAGGTTGACTGTTACATGACTTGTAGTAAGAACCTAAGTTATCCATTTCACCATAAAGTTTTTAACTTGAAGTGATGAAAACGACGTGTATTGAGGACCCAATAACCATCATGGACGCGTAATTAAGACTTAGTAATGCGTTTCATTAAGTATAAGTAACTTCACTTCAAACGATTTGTTCCTAAAGAGATGAACGTATCAAGCAATTGAGGTTTAGTGTTACAAGACTTGTGGTTAGAACCTAGGTTATCCATTTGACATTTAAGATTTTAACTTGAAGTTATCAGAACGACGTGTATTGAGGACCCAACAACTATCATGGACGCGTAATTAAGACTTAGTAATGCGTTTGATTAAGTATAAGAAACTTCACTTCAATTGATTTGTTCCAAAAAAACTGAACATATCAAGCAAATGAGGTTTACTGTTACATGATTTGTGGTTAGAACCTAAATTTTCCATTTCACCATAAAGGTTTTAACTTGAACTGATAAGAACGACGTGTATTGAAGACTCAATAACCATCATGGACGCGTAATTAAGACTGAGTAATGCGTTTGATTAAGTATAAGAAACATCACTTTAATTGATTTGTTCCAAAAGAGTTGAACGTATCAAGCAATTGAGGTTAAGTGTTACATGACTTGTGGTTAGAACCAAAGTTATCCATTTGACATTCAAGGTTTTAACTTGAAGTGATAAGAACGACGTGTATTTAGGACCAAATAACCCACATGGACGCGTAATTAAGACTTAGTAATGCATTTGATGAAGTATAAGAAACTTCATTTCAATCTATTTGATCCAAAGGAGTTAATAGTATCAAGCCATTGAGGTTAAGTGTTACATGACTTGTGGTTGGAAACTAAGTTATCCATTTAACATTCAAGGTTTTAACTTGAAGTGATTGCAACGACGTGTATGAAGACCCAATAACCATCATGGACGCTTAATTAAGACTTAGTAAAGTGTTTCATGAAGTGTAAGAAATTTCACTTGAATCGATTTGTTCCAAAAAAAATGAACGTATTAGGCAAATGAAGTTCACAGTTATATGACTTGTGGTTAGATTATAAGTTAACCATTTGACATTAAAGGTTTTAACTTGAAGTGATGAGAACGACGGTATTGAGGACCCAATAACCATCATGGACGCGTAATTAAGACTTATTAATGTGTTTCATGAAGTGTAAGAAATTTCACTTCAATAGATTTGTCAAAAAGAATGAACGTCAAGCAAATGAAGTTCACTGTTACATGACTTGTGGTCAGATCATAAGTTATCCATTTTACATTAAAGGTTTTAACTTGAAGTGATGAGAATGACTTGTATTGAGGACACAATAACCATCATGTACGCGTAACTAAATGCGTTTGATGAATGATAAGAAACTTCACTTCAATCAACTTGTTCCAAAAGAACTGAACGTATCAAGCAAATGAGGTTGACTGTTACATGACTTGTAGTAAGAACCTAAGTTATCCATTTCACCCTAAAGTTTTTTAACTTGAATGATGAAAACGACGTGTATTGAGGACCCAATAACCATCATGGACGCGTAATTAAGACCTTAGTAATGCGTTTGATGAAGTATAAGAAACTTCACTTCAATCGATTTGTTCCAAAAGAGTTGAACGTATCAAGCAATTGAGGTACATGACATGTGGTTAGAACCAAAGTTATCCAATTGACATTCAAGGTTTTAACTTGTGGTAATGCGAACAACGTGTATTGAGGACCCAATAACCTTCATGGACGCGTAATTAAGACTTAGTAATGCGTTTGATGAAGTATAAGAAACTTCACTTCAATCGATTTGTTCCAAAAGAGTTGAACGTATCAAGCAATTGAGGTTAAGTGTTACATGACTTGTGGTTAGAACCTAAGTTATCCATTTCACCATAAAGGTTTTAACTTGAACTGATAAGAACGACGTGTATTGAGGACCCAATAACCATCATGGACGCGTAATTAAGACTTAGTAATGCGTTTGATGAAGTATAAGAAACTTCATTTCAATCGATTGTTCCAAAAGAGTTGAACGTATCAAGCAATTGAGGTTAAGTGTTACATGGACTTGTGGTTAGAAACCTAGGTTATCCATTTGACATTTCAGATTTTAACTTGAAGTTATCAGAACGACGTGTATTGAGGACCCAACAACTATTCATGGACGCGTAATTAAGACTTAGTAATGCGTTTGATTAAGTATAAGAAACTTCACTTTCAATTGATTGTTCCAAAAAACTGAACATATCAAGCAAATGAGGTTCACTGTTACATGATTTGTGGTTAGAACCTAAATTTTACATTTCACCATAAAGGTTTTAACTTGAACTGATAAGAACGACGTGTATTGAGGACTCAATAACCATCATGGACGCGTAATTAAGACTGAGTAATGCGTTTGATAAGTATAAGAAACATCACTTTAATTGATTTGTTCAAAAGAGTTGAACGATATCAAGCAATTGAGGTTAAGTGTTACATGACTTGTGGTTAGAACCAAAGTTATCCATTTGATATTCAAGGTTTTAACCTTGAAGTGATAAGAACGACGTGTATTTAGGACCCAATAACCCACATGGACGCGTAATTAAGACTTAGTAATGCATTTGATGAAGTATAAGAAACTTCATTTCAATCTATTTGATCCAAAGGAGTTAATAGTATCAAGCCATTGAGGTTAAGTGTTACATGACTTGTGGTTGGAAACTAAGTTATCCATTTAACATTCAAGGTTTTAACTGAAGTGATTGCAACGACGTGTATGAAGACCCAATAACCATCATGGACGCTTAATTAAGACTTAGTAAAGTGTTTCATGAAGTGTAAGAAATTTCACTTGAATCGATTTGTTCCAAAAAAAATGAACGTATTAGGCAAATGAAGTTCACAGTTATATGACTTGTGGTTAGATTATAAGTTAACCATTTGACATTAAAGGTTTTAACTTGAAGTGATGAGAACAACGTGTATTGTGGACCCAATAACCATGATGTACGCAAAATTAAACCTTAGTAATGCGTTTGATGAAGTATAAGAAACTTCACTTCAATCGATTTGTTCCAAAAGAACTGAACATATCAAGTAAATGAGGTTCACTGTTACATGACTTGTGGTTAGAACCTAAGTTATCCATTTCACCATAAAGGTTTTAACTTAAAGTGATGAGAACGACGTGTATTGAGGACCCAATAACCAACATAAACCCATAATAAATTGTTGGATGAAGTTTACGAAACTTTACTTCAATTTATTTTTTCCAAAAGAGTTGAACGTATCAAGCAATTGAGGTTAAGTGTTATATGACTTAAGGTTAGATCCAAAGTTATCCAATTGACATTCAAGGTTTTAACTTGTAGTGATGAGAACGACGTGTATTGAGACCCAAAAACCAACATGGACGCGCAATTAAAACTTAGTAATGCGTTTGATGAAATGTAAGAAACTTCACTTCAATCGATTTGTTCCAAAAGAACTGAACGTATCAAGAAAATGAGGTTCACTGTTACATGACTTGTGGTTAGAACCTAAGTTATCCATTTTCACCATAAAAGTTTTAACTTGAACTGATAAGATTGACGTGTATTGAGGACCCAATAACCATCATGGACGCATAATTAACACTTAGCAATGCGTTTGATGAAGTATACGAAACTTCATTTCAATCGATTTGTTCCAATAGAGTTGAACGTATCAAGCAATTGAGGTTAAGTGTTACATGACTTTTGGTTAGAATCTAATTTATCCATTTACATTCATGTTTTTAACTTGAAGTGATGAGAACGACTTGTATTAAGGATCCAATAACCAACATTAATGCATAATTAAGTCTTAGTAATGTGTTTCATGAAGTATAAGAAACTTCACTTCAATCGATTTGTTCTAAAAGAGCTGAATGTATCAAGCAAATGAAGTTCATAATTACTTGACTTGTGGTTAGAACCTCAGTTGTCCATTTGACATTCAATGTTTTAACTTGAAGTCATGAGAACGACGTGTATTGAGGACTCAATAACTATCATGGACGTGTAATTAAGCCTTAGTAATGCGTTTGATGAAGTATAAGAAACTTCACTTCAATCGATTTGTTCAAAAAGAACTGAACGTGTCAAGAAAATGAGGTTCATTATTACATGGCTTATGGTTAGAACCTAAGTTATCCATTTCACCATAAAGGTTTTAACTTGAAGTGATGAAGAACGACGTGTATTGAGGACCCAATAAACAACATGGACGCGATGCGTTTGATGAAATATAAGAAGCTTCACTTCAATCGATTTGTTCCAAAAGAGTTGAACGTATCAAGCAATTGAGGTTAATTGTTACATGATTTGTGGTTAGAACCTAAGTTATCCAATTGACATTCAAGGTTTTAACTTGTAGTGATGAGAACGACGTGTATTGAGGACACAATAATTATCATGGACGGGTAATTAAGACTTAGTAATACATTTTATTAAGTATAAGAAACTTCATTTCAATCGATTTGTTCTAAAAGAACTGAACGCGTCAAGTAAATGAGATTCACTGTTACATGACTTGTGGTTAGAACCTAAGTTATCTATTTCACCATAAAGGTTTTAACTTGAAGTGATGAGAACGACGTGTATTGAGGACCTAATAACCTTCGTAGACACCTAATTAAGACTTAGTAATGCGTTTGATAAAATATAAGATACTTCACTTCAATCAATTTGTTCCAAAAGAGTTGAACATATCAAGCAATTGAGGTTAAGTGTTACATGACTTGTGGTTAGAACCTAAGTTATCCATTTGATATTCAAGGTTTCAACTTGAAGTGATGAGAAGGACGTGTATTTTGGACCCAAGAACAAACATGGACGCGTAATTAAGACTTAGTAATGTGTTTGATGAAGTATAAGAAACTTCATTTCAATCGATTTGTTCCAAAAGAACTGAATATATCTAGCAAATGAGGTTCACTGTTACATGACTTGTGGTTAGAATCTAAGTTATCCATTTCACCGTAAAGGTTTTAACTAGAAGTGAGGAGAACGACTTGTATTGAGAACCCAATAACCTTTATGGACACGTAATTAAGACTTAGTAAAGTGTTTGATTAAGTATAAGAAACTTCACTTCAATTGATTTGTTCCAAAAGAGTTGAACATATCAAGTACTTGAGGTTAAGTGTTCCATGACTTGCAGTTAGAACCTAAGTTATCCATTTGCCATTCAAGGTTTTAACTTGAAGTGATGAGAACGTCGTATAATTAGGTCCCAATAACTATCATGAACGCGTAATTAAGACTTAGTAATGCGTTTGATGAACTATAAGAAACTTCACTTCAATTGATTTGTTCCAAAAGAACTGAACGTAACAAGCAAATGAGGTTCATTGTTACATGACTTGTGGTTAGAATCTAAGTTATCCATTTCACCATAAAGGTTTTAACTTGAACTGATGAGAATGACGTGTATTGAGGACCCAATAACCATCATGGACGCGTAATTAACACTTAGCAATGCATTTGATGAAGTATAAGAAACTGCAGTTCTATAGATTTGTTCCAAAAGAGTTGAACGTATCAAGCAATTGAGGTTAAGTTTTACATGACTAGTGGTTAGAACCTAAGTTATCCATTTGACATTCAAGGTTTTAACTTGTAGTGATGAGAACGACGTGTGTTGAGGACCAAATAACCTTCATGGATGCGTAGTTAATACTTAGTAATGCGTTTAACGAAGTACAAGAAACTTCACTTCAATTGATTTGTTCCAAAAGAGTTGAACGTATCAAGCAATGGAGGTTAAGTGTTACATGACTAATGGTTAGAACCTAAGTTATTCATTTGACCTTCAAGGTTTTAACTTGAAGTGTTAAGAACGACGTGTATTGAGGACCCAATAACCATCATGGACGCATAATTAAGTCTTAGTAATGCATTTCATGAAGTTAAAGAAACTTTACTTCAATCGATTTGTTCCAAAAGAGTTGAACGTATCAAGCAATTGAGGTTAAGTGTTACATGATTTGTGGTTAGAACCTAAGTTATCCAATTGACATTCAAGATTTTAACTTGTAGTGATGAGAACGACGTGTATTGAGGACACAATAATTATCATGGACGCGTAATTAAGACTTAGTAATACATTTTATTAAGTATAAGAAACTTCATTTCAATCTATTTGTTCTAAAAGAACTGAACGCATCAAGCAAATGAGATTCATTGTTACATGACTTGTGGTTAGAACCTAAGTTATCTATTTCACCATAAAGGTTTTAACTTGAAGTGATGAGAACGACGTGTATTGAGGACCTAATAACCTTCATAGACACCTAATTAAGACTTAGTAATGCGTTTGATAAAATATAAGATACTTCACTTCAATCAATTTGTTCCAAAAGAGTTGAACATATCAAGCAATTGAGGTTAAGTGTTACATGACTTGTGGTTAGAATCTAAGTTATCCATTTGGTATTCAAGGTTTCAACTTGAAGTGATGAGAAGGACGTGTATTTTGGACCCAAGAACCAACATGGACGCGTAATTAAGACTTAGTAATGCGTTTGATGAAGTATAAGAAACTGCATTTCTATAGATTTGTTCCAAACCAGTTGAACGTATCAAGTAATTGAGGTTAAGTTTTACATGACTAGTGGTTAGAACCTAAGTTATCCATTTGACATTCATGGTTTTAACTTGTAGTGATGAGAACGACAGTGTGTTGAGGACCAAATAACCTTCATGGATGCGTAATTAAGACTTAGTAATGCGTTTAATGAAGTACAAGAAACTTCACTTCAATCGATTTGTTCCAAAAGAGTTGAACGTACCAAGTAATGGAGGTTAAGTATTACATGACTAATGGTTAGAACCTAAGTTATTCCTTTGACATTCAAGGTTTTAACTTCAAGTGTTAAGAACGATGTGTATTGAGGACCCAATAACCATCATGGACGCATAATTAAGACTGAGTAATGCATTTCATGAAGTTAAAGAAACTTTACTTCAATCGATTTGTTCCAAAAGAGTTGAACGTATCAAGCAATTGAGGTTAAATGTTACATGAATTGTGGTTAGAACTTTAGTTATCCATTTGACATTCAAGGTTTTAACCTGAAGTGATGAGAACGATGTGTATTGAGGACCCAATATGTGACAACTCGAAACCCAACGTGCCGCGACTTATATAATCGTGTTCGTGTTCTTATTCTTGACTCGTATTTATTTATTTTTTGAACATAAAACCAAGGAAAAACTATTTGAAAGGAACCTTAATAAAACGATTGAGAACCATGTGTGAAACTCATTTGAAATCACTTGGAAGTAACTTTATATTTATAAGATTTTAAAGAGGAAAATTGAAGGAGGACATGCTCGGAATTAAGAGAAAAAAAAAGGGGCAGAATAGTTAAAACACAAGAGCCGATCGATCGCTCATTCATGATCGATCGATCGCCCCATCAAAACAGCATAGCCGATCGATCGCCTGCTCCCTGGCCGATCGATCACCCCCTACCAAACAAACTCAGCCGATCGATCGCTTATAATTTGAGCGATCGATTGCCCCATGAAATCAACACAGCCGATCGATCGGCACCTCCTCTGGAAATCAGAAATAAACTTTAAGCAGCCTGCCGATCGATCGCTACCTGTCGATCGATCGGCACCTCCTCTGGCCGAAGCTTCCCTCACCCAACAAAACTCTCATCCTCTCATCAAAAGAAAATCGCACTATCTCCTATCAAACTTCCTCCAAATTTCACCAACCTAAAATCACTTCAAACCATTTAAACCAAGTGACCTTAAATCTTATTCCATCCAACATAAAATAACTATGGAAGAACAAAACGTGTATACTCAGCTGTACGGAATATTAATATTTTAATGTAAATGACATTTTTGTTAATATATCAAATCAAGTTCATTTTACAAAAAGAAAGCGTTATTATAATCCTAATGATTTATAAAGATTTTAAGAAAATTTCGGGAATTTTAGGAGTTTAACGCTAATTTTACGAGAATTACGTTTATCGTAATAAAATGATACTTTGGTAAAAATAGTAAACAGGGTCCGTTTTGTGAACGGATAGTTTTAATGGAACCCTGGTAGTAAGTTGAAGTTATTGGTGAAATAAGGAGATTTGGAGAAACCGAATCGTCGGTTAATTAACGAAACAAAGGACGAAATAAATAGAAAATCAAAAGGAAAGACGAAATAGTAAATTACCAAGTAAAATTTAATTAAAATGACAAATCCCTTTTTCTCCTCCCTCATTTCACGATCTCCCACTCCTTCTCTCAGGCGATTCTCCTTCGGCGATTTCCCCCTCTCTCACGACTTTCTCCTCTTCAACGGCGATTTGTCCTCCGATCGCTTCGTTTTCTTCGTATTTTCTCCTCCTCTCGCAATCGTAGGTATGAATCTATGACGACGATTTGTCCTCCGATCGCTTCGTTTTCTTCGTGTTTTCTCCTCCTCTCGCAACCCTAGGTATGAATCTATGGTTTTAGAGTGTTATATTTCAGTTTTCATGAAGTTTAAACGATTAGGGTTCGTTTAGGGTTTTGTGAAAAATGCGATTTAGGGTTAGAAATCGATAGGATTACCGTATCGGTCAATTTATTGAACAAATTAAAAGTTATTGGATGAAATCTAGAGTGTATTCGGTGTTTAGGTTGAAAACCGGAATTTTAGGTTTGAGAAATCTCCATTAATGGAGTTTTGGAAATTAAGGAGCATGAATTGCTTGATAAAATGTCTCAAAAAGTTAAGTTAGGATTTTAGGAAAATTTCCTTAGTTAAGGTTTCGTTAAATTTGGATATTTAACGATTTAAATCTCTTATTAATGACAATTGCTGTGTTTTGCCTCAGACGAACAACGCTCGTGGACGGAGCTCGAGGTCCAGTGCGCACAAGGTAAGTTCTCGTGACTTACTTGGCCGAGAGGCCTACACCGTATGTCGATGTCTCGTCGAGGATCTTTGGAGAATCGTTTGTTTAAATGCTTAGGTTGGGTAGTTAGGATTAGTTCTTTTATAGGATATGCTTTTAATTGCTTTTATGGTCTTGATGTTATGTATGATGTTTGTTTACTTTACGTCTATAACTTTTCATGCATCACGTATTTTAAAATAGCATGAAAATGGATTTATGCACGTATTTAAGAAAATGAAATGAATGAACGAAATGAAATTATGTAATCTGTTATCTGGTTACGCGAGGTGGGGCTCAGGCACGGCTATTTACGGATGTGAGTGTGTACCCCCCCGGTTAGGTGAAGAGGGCAGTCCGACCGCGGGATGTGTCCTCTCCATCTAATAGGCTGAGACCTCAGTGACATTCTGTCTACGACGTACTGATAAGAAAATGTTGCATAATTTCTGAAACTCATACGCACAGCATGCATTTACATTTACGAAACTTACTGAGCCTTTAGCTCATAGTGTGTATGTATGGTGTAGGTGATATTGAAACAAGTGAGGACGACGCTCCTCCTCCTGATGCATGAGTTCAGTTGACGAAGAATGATCGCGGGAGTGTGCTGGCGCAGTCGAGGCGTTTCATGACCCGTGGGGACGTATGTAGGTATTTTGGGTTATTTTGGATAGAAAATGTTTAGGTAAAATATTTGTACAGGCAGAACATTATAGGATGTTTGGATTTGGACTAGTTGATAGGTTTATGTTTTGAAGTTTTTAAACGTTTTGGAAAACTTCTTTTGTAAATGTTTGGTATTAGGGAAATGTTCAGTTTTTAAACATATCCACGCGGTTTGTTTTTATGAAATTAGGTTATGTTTTTAAACGTGTTTGGAGTTGTTTATTTTGGGTGATTGGCAAGTGAGAAATCGATGGGGTTGTGAGTGAGTTTATGTTGATGATTATTGAAAGGTTTAGTGTGTATAAATATGGTAAGGGAATTGTGTACGCAGGGGAAAGAAGGAAAAGAAAAGAAAGAAGAAAGGAAAAAAGGGGGGGGGGGGAGGGGAAGCCGAGCTCTCTAGAAAAATTCCAGAGAGCTTGGCGATCGATCGCCTGCTTGGGGCGATCGATCGCCCCTACTTGGTCGTGGTACGCCAGGCGATCGCCTGGAGTTGCGATCGGTAAGGCAAAAACAGGCGATTGCCTTGGGCGATTTCATCACCTGTTTTGGGCGATCGATAGCCTGTTTTGCATTTTCAACTGGCGATCGATCGCCTGTTTTGGCCGATCGATCGCCCCTGATTTTGGGACTTTTTTGCCCCTGTTTTGTTTCGCTGGCCAATTGTTTTAAAGATTTAATTGTTTTAAATAATTGTTTTATTTAATTGATTTAAGATTTGATTTAAACGATTTTCTAAATAATGTCGACGATTTCAATTTCAATTTAGATTCCGCTTAAATTTAGGTGTATAAAAAGAAAAATTAGAACGGTAAAATTAGGAATAGTGTAAGGGTCGCTACAGTTTATGGTATCAGAGCCGCCGGGTTTTAAAAACGGTTCTGTAGACTGCTTGACTGCAAAGCCACTACGCGGACATCTTTCATCAACTGTAAGTATGTTCTATTTATTTCTTTGCTTTTGTTTCTTAGGATTATTTGTTTTGATTTTTATAGGAATTTTATAAAATGGTTCGAGGAAAAGATTCTAGGGACGACGCCTTAGACAGACTTACGGAATTGTTGGACCGTCAGTCTCAACACATGGACCGACAGGCACAACAAATCGAGAATCTAGTGAACCGAGAGAATCAGAGGGCCCAAGATTTGGTGGTTCCTAATAATTAGGGCATGCAAAAATTTCAAAGCCTCCGACCTTCAGTATTTGACGGCCGATCATCGGATCCAACAGTTGCTGAGGAATGGATCAAGGTGATTGAGGATATGCTAGGGTATGCAGAGGTAGGGAAAGGGAGCAAGGTGGTATATGTCACCTTCCATTTGGCATTAGATGCCCGTTTCTGGTGGGATTCTATCAAGTCAACGACGGATGTATCGGTTATGACCTGGGATGTAACAACCCCATTTCCCAGCAAGATATTGTCCGCTCTGGGGATTGGGCCGTAGCCCAATATCCTCCTCTCACGGCTTTGTTTGGCGAGAACTTCCCGGAAGGTCACCCAACCTGGGATTGTTCTCGCCGAAGCACTTTTAACTTCTGAGTTCTTATGGGATCCGTTGTCAATCGTGCTCCAAAACGCGTCTTGCTATGTTGGGAGGGTCTCTTTACATATGTTTCATTTCCATATACTTCCCCAAGCAATGTGGGATTGTGACGACCCCCTCTTTACGACCCGGGATTTGCCTATACTCGAGTTCGGGATTCGCCTACACTCGGCTTAGGTCCCAAGGTTTGCCCCGCAACCCGAGGTTTGCCCCGCAGTCGTACTCATATGTGCACATTCGGGTCATCACAATCACCCCCCCTCGGGGGCCCAACGTCCTCGTTGGCCACATTTCTGTTTGGGTACAGGCTCTGATACCATTTGTAACGACCCCATTTCCCAGCAAGATATTGTCCGCTCTGGGGATTGGGCCGTAGCCCAATATCCTCCCCTCACGGCTTTGTTTGGCGAGAATTTCCTAGAAGGTCACCCAAACTGGGATTGCTCTCGCCGAAGCACTTTTAACTTCGGAGTTCTTATGGGATCCAATGCCAATCGTGCTCCAAAACGCGTCTTGCTATGTTGGGAGGGTCTCTTTACATATGTTTCATTTCCATATACTTCCCCAAGCGATGTGGGATTGTGACGACCCCCTCTTTACGACCCGGGATTTGCCTATACTCGAGTCCGGGATTCGCCTACACTCGGCTTAGGTCCCGAGGTTTGCCCCGCAGTCATACTTATATGTGCACATTCGGGTCATCACATGGGAACGGTTCAAGACCGTGTTCTTTGACAAGTATTTCAGCCACACTATGAGGGTGGCTAAGAGAAATGAGTTTACGCAGCTGAAGCAGACAGGTTCAGTTGCTGAATATATTCGGAAATTTGAGGCATTGTCACGTTTTGCACCGCGTCTTGTCAGCGACAATGAAGACAAAGTACATCAATTTATGGAGGGGCTGAATTCGGAGATCAGGATGAACATTTTTGTGTCAGGTATTATAGATGTGCCCTATTCTGACATCGCAGCTAGAGCTCTGGACTTCGAGACTGCCAGAGCGACTTGTGTAAGGCCGAGGGAGCCAGCTAAGGGTTCTTCCGTGAGATCCGCCCTCAGTCACAGAACCGAGGTTGGTAGCCCAGAGCACCACAGCCCCAACAGCAGCAAAGGGGTGTAAAGAAGCCTCTAGAGGGAGGCAACAATCGAGGCAAAGGCAAGCAAGTGCAAGGAACTCCTCAGATACCCTGGTGCTCTAAATGTCAGCGAGAGCACACTGGAGAGTGCCGGGTTTGCACTAACAAATGTTATAGATGTGGTGAAGTCGGCCATTTTGTCAGAGATTGCCCAAAGCCGGGCCGTGATCAGTTGAGTGGAGACCAGAGAAGGGTTATGCCGAGGATCTTTGCATTTATCGAGTCTGGTGATGTTGACGATGAGGCTCAGCCTTCCGTGATAGAAGGTACCATTTTGATTATGGGTGTAGCGGTATTTTCTTTGATAGACACAGCGGCTACGCACTCGTTTGTTTCCACTGCATGTGTGTCTAGACTGAAACTTTTCGCCTGAGTTAGCAGAATGCGAATACAGTGTGATGCTACCTTCAGGAGAGCGTATGCAGTCAGGTCATGTCGTCCAGGGCAATATTATCTCGGTTGGGGACAGTACCCTCTATGCTCGCCTGATTGTTATGGGCATAAAGATCTATGATCTTATCCTAGGGATGGACTGGCTATCATAGCACTTCGCCACTATCGATTGTCGATCTGGGATTATGACCTTTCGACCCCCGGGTAAAGCCGAGTTTTCTTATCAGGCGATGAACAGATTGAGCAGATCGCTTATTTCCTATTCTATGAAGGTCAACGAGCAGTTTAAAGGTGAGTGCTCTATTTATTTGGCCACAGTAATTGATACTCAGTTGCTAAGTAGTGTAAAGCCGAGTGACATTCCTATAGTCAGAGAATTCTCTGAGATCTTCCTTGATGATCTCCCTGGTTTACCACCAGACCGGGAGATTGAATTTGTGATTGATGTTTATCCTAGATCGGCGCCAGTGTCAAAGAATACATACTAGATTGGCGCCTGCTGAGTTGAAAGAGTTGAAATCTCAGTTGAAGGAGTTGCTAGACAAGGGATTCATCCGACCCAGTGTTTCACCCTGGGGTGCGCCCGTTCTATTTGTCAAGAAGAAAGACGGGACCCTCAGGATGTGTGTGGATTATAGGGAGCTGAATAAGCTTACAGTGAAGAATAAGTACCCATTGCCTCGGATAGATGATTTATTTGATTCAGCTGCAAGGTGCTCGAGTGTTTTCCAAAATTGACCTACGCTCGGGTTACTATCAGTTGAAGGTCCGGAAGGAAGATATTCAGAAAACGGCTTTCCGAACCAGGTACGGGCATTATGAGTTCCTAGTTATGTCTTTTGGACTTACTAATGCCCCTGTAGCGTTTATGGACTTGATGAACCGTGTATTCAAGGATTATCTGGACAAGTTCGTTGTAGTCTTCATCGACGATATTCTGATTTATTCTAAGACAAAAAAGGAGCATTAAGAGCAGTTGAGTATTGTTCTCGGAATTTTGCAACGACACCAGCTTTATCCGAAGTTCTCTAAATGTGAGTTTTTGCTGGATAGGGTCAGTTTTCTCGGCCACATTATATCAGAAGAGAGAGTTTCTGTAGATCCGAGCAAAATTTAGGTGGTCAGAGTTTGGCCACAGCCTAAGAACGTGCGAGAAGTACATGGATTTCTCGGGTTGGCTGGTTATTATCGGAAGTTTATAGAGGGATTTTCAAAGATTGCAGTTCCTCTCTCACGCTTGACTCGGAAGAATGAGAAGTTCATATGGTCGGCTACTTGTGACAGCAGTTTTATGGAGTTGAAGCAGAGATTGACTACAGCTCCAGTGTTGACGTTGCCTGTTGAAGGTGATAAATTCAATATATATTGCGATGCATCCGGAGTTGGGCTCGGATGCGTGCTTATGCAGGAGGGTAGTGTGATTGCTTATGCTTCTAGACAGTTGAAGCCGTATGAGCAGAATTATCCTACGCATGATCTAGAGTTAGCAGCCGTGGTCTTCGCACTGAAGATTTGGAGACATTATTTATATGGGCAGCAGTGCGAGATATTTTCAGACCACAAGAGCTTGAAATATTTGTTTACACAGAAGGAGCTGAATATGCGACAGAAAAGGTGGCTTGAGTTCGTCAAAGACTATGAGTTTGAGATAAAGTACCATCACGGAAAGACGAACAAGGTCGCTGATGCTTTAAGCCGAATGCCTTCTGCGAGTCAGCCTTCACTTGCAGCGATGTCGGTTACATTGCGGTCTGAGATTGAGAGGTTCGATGTGGAGATAGTGGCAGAGTTGTCCAGTATGCTCACCAACATTTCTCTCAGGCCGACTGTTCTGGATAAAATACGTGAAGCTCAGCAGAAAGATATGGAGTGCGAGGAGTTTCGGTTGGGCTTGACATCCGAGGATTCGTCGGATTTCCATTTATCAGAGGATGGTATTCTAAAATTCAGGCATAGGTGGTACATTCCTAATGATGAGGAGCTAAAGAAGGAGATATTGGCTGAGGCGCATTCTTCAGCTTATTCTGTGCACCCGGAAAGTACCAAGATGTACCGGGACTTAAAGCAACACTTCTGGTGGCCAAACATGAAGAGAGAGGTCGCCAAATATGTCGAAACCTGTTTAATTTGTCAACAGGTGAAAGCAGACCATCAGAGGCCAGCCGGAACATTACAGCCACTGCCTATTCCGGAGTGGAAATGGGAGCAGATCTCCATGGATTTTATTGTGAGGTTCCCGAGGATGACGAAGGGTCATGATGGCATCTGGGCGATTGTGGACCGATTGACAAAGTCGGCTCACTTTTTATCTGTGAAGATGACGTCTTCTATGGATCAGCTCGCCGAGCTTTATGTACAGGAGGTTGTTAGACTGCATGGAGTGCCAGTTTCTATTGTCTCAGACAGAGATCCGAGATTCACTTCTAAGTTCTGGAAGCGTTTGCACAAAGCTATGGGAACTCAGTTAATTTCAGCACAACTTTTCTTCCTCAGAGTGATGGTTAGACAGAGAGAAAAAATCAGATTCTAGAGGATATGCTCAAAGCTTGTGTGTTGGAATTCTAGGGATCGTGGAGCAGGTATTTGCCACTGATCGAGTTCTCGTACAACAACAGATTCCAGGCTACCATCGGTATAGCTCCGTACGAAGCTTTATATGGTCGAAAGTGTAGATCTCCACTGTATTGGGACGAGGTTGGTGAAGCCAGTATTGTTGGTCCCGAGATTCTACAACAAATGGAAGAGAAGATTGCCGTTATCAGACAGCGTATCGAGATAGTTCAGAGTCGACAGAAGAGCTATGCTGACACGAGGCGGAGGGAACTGGAATTCGAAGAAGGTGATGAGGTTTATTTGAAAGTTTCTCTGTTTAAAGGTGTGATGCAATTCGAAAGGAAGGGCAAGTTAAACCCTCGTTACGTAGGGCCCTTTCTTATCTTGAAGAAGATCGGGAAGATGGCGTATCGACTACAGCTTCTGGCTTCAAGGGAAGGTATCCATAATATATTTCATGTCTCTATGCTTCGGAAGCGTTTTACGCGATCCATTGCACGTCGTGGAGGCAAGAGAGATCGAGGTACAACCTACCTTGACTTATGTGGAGAACCCTTCTCCGCCATGGCTCTCTCTTCATCTTGATAAGGAGTTGCTGGCGTCCTCGGACTCCGAAGAGCCAAGAGTTCCAGAGTTGAAACAGGAGACGCCATTATTCCGTCACTTTCGAAGCCCTCCAACCCTCTGATTGTGCGAGATGGGTCGGTTGTTTCTGTGGTGTTGAGGTCAAGTTCGAGCTTTTTGCTAGCGCGCCTTCGCTCACGTAGCTTTAATCCTGCTCTACTGGGATCTTTTCCATGGCGGTTCGCGACGAAAGAGTGCAGGGAAGCTTTTGTGGTAATGGGTCGTTCGATGCTCCGGCTCCGGTTAGTTTTTGCACTATGGCTCGGAAGGTTGATGGGTCAACTTTGACGAAGATGGTGTTGGATGATAACGGGTTAGCTTCATTGCCGAATGAGCTCATGGTGGTTCGATTGATTTTGGAGGCTCTCTGAAAGAACAGAATTACAGTTTCAGAATACAAATGGAAAGAGAAGCAAAGCAAGAACGACAGACTGTTATTCTAGAGAGAGAAGGGTGCACTGTAGGTGGGGAGGGTACCCGCGTGAGGCGGGTACCCGCGTGAGGGGGCGGGTACCGGCCTCACCCTCTGCGGGGGGTAATCGGTCCCCCGCAGATCTTTATTTTGCCTTTTCTATAGTTGGAGCTTTTTTTTGCCCTATTCCCATAGTTCGAGCTTTTTTATGCACTTAACCCTAATTAAAATGACAAATCCCTTTTTCTCCTCCCTCATTTCACGATCTCCCTCTCCTTCTCTCAGGTGATTCTCCTTTGGCGATTTCCCCCTCTATCACGACTTTCTCCTCTCCAACGGCAATTTGTCCTCTGATCGCTTCGTTTTCTTCGTATTTTCTCCTCTTCTCTCAACCCTAGGTATGAATCTATTGTTTTAGAGCGTTATATTTCGGTTTTCACGAAGGTTAAACGATTAGGGTTCATTTAGGGTTTTCTGAAAAACGCGATTTAGGGTTAGAAATCGGTAGGATTATCGTATTGGTGAATCTATTGAACGAATTAAATGTTATTGGACGAAATCTAGAGTGTATTCGGTGTTTAGGTTGAAAACCGGATTTTTAGGTTTGAGAAATCTCCACTAATGGAGTTTTGGAAATTCAGGAGCATGAATTGCTTGATAAAATGACTCAAAGAGTTAAGTTAGGATTTTAGGAAAATTTCCTTAGTTAAGGTTTCGTTAAATTTAGACGTTTAGCGGTTTAAATCTTGTATTAATGACGATTGTTGTGTTTTGCCTCAGACGAACAACGCTCGTGGACGGAGCTCGAGGTCCAGTGCGCACAAGGTAAGTTCTCGTGACTTACTTGGCCGAGAGGCCTACACCGTACGTCGATGTCGCGTCGAGGATCTTTAGAGAATCGTTTGTTTAAATGCTTAGGTTGGGTAGTTAGGATTAGTTCTTTTATAGGATATGCTTTTAATTGCTTTTATGGTCTTGATGGTATGTATGATGTTTGTTTACTTTATGTCTATAACTGTTCATGCATCACGTATTTTAAAATAGCATGAAAATGGATTTCTGTACGTCTTTAAGAAAATGAAATGAATGAACGAAATGAAATTATGTAATCTGTTATCTGGTTACGCGAGGTGTGGCTCAGGCACGGCTGTTTACGGATGTGAGCGTGTACCCCCCTGTTAGGTGAAGAGGGAAGTCCGACCGCGGGATGTGTCCTCTCCATCTAATAGGCTGAGACCTCGGTAACATTCTGTCTGCGACGTAATGATAAGAAAATGTTGCATGATTTCTGAAACTCATACGCACAGCATGCATTTACATTTACGAAACTTACTGAGCCTTTAGCTCATAGTGTGTCTTTATGGTGTAGGTAGGTGAGGACGACGCTCCTTCTCCTAATGCATGAGTTCAGTTGAAGAATAATGATCGCGGGAGTGTGCTGGCGCAGTCGAGGCGTTTCATGACCCATGGGGACGTATGTAGGTATTTTGGGTTATTTTGGATAGAAAATGTTTAGGTAAAATATTTGTACAGGTAGAACATTATAGGATGTTTGGATCTGGACTAGTTGATAGGTTTATGTTTTGAATTTTTTAAACGTTTTGGAAAACTTGTTTTGTAAATATTTGGTATTAGAGAAATGTTCAATTTTTAAACATATCCACGCGGTTTGTTTTTATGAAATTAGGTTATGTTTTCAAACGTGTTTTGAGTCGTTTATTTTGGGTGATTGGTAAGTGAGAAATCGATGGGGTAGTGAGTGAGTTTATGTTGATGATTATTGAAAGGTTTAGTGTGTATATATATGATAAGGGAATTGTGTACGCAGGGGAAAGAAGGAAAAGAAAAGAAATAAGAAAGGAAAAGGGGGGGGGGGGGGGGGGGGGGGCGGGGAGCCGATCTCTCTGGAAAAATTCCAGAGAGCTTGGCGATCAACCGCCTGCTATGGGCGATCGACCGCCCCTCCTTGGTCGTGGTACGCCAGGCGATCGCGTGGAGTGGCGATCGCTAGGCAAAAACAGGCGATTGCCATGGGCGATCGATCGCCTGTTTTGGGCGATCGATCGCCCCTCAGCATTTTCAACTGGCAATCGATCGCCCCTAATTTTGGGACGTTTTTGCCCCTGTTTTGTTTCGCTGGCCGATTGTTTTAAAGATTTAATTGTTTTATTTAATTGATTTAAGATTTGATTTACACGATTTTCTAAATAATGTCGACGATTTCAATTTCAATTTAGATTCCGCTTAAACTTAGGTGTATAAAAAGTAAAATTAGTACGGTAAAATTAGAAATAGTGTAAGGGTCGCTACATGTATACCATAGGGGAAGTTAAAAGGGATAAAACACTTAGTCATAAATCTCCGTTAAAGACGTAAAGGAAAGACAAACATCTATCCTAGCATTTGTCTTTCCACAAAAATCATATGAAATTCATCAATTTCTACCGACACATCCATGATATAAACTTTTACCAATACTTGTTAAGAGCATAATCCCATGGGTCAAATCGCCACCCAGCCTCAAATCTCCGCCACGAGTACCATCTAGCAACTTTCTTAGACATTATCACTTGGATCGACATCCTCACCTTCCAATTCGTCACCTACATTATAAGGTTCAAACTATAAGCCTAATGCTTAGTAAAGAGTGCAACATACATATATAGATGCTCATGAATACATGCTTCATATAAACGTGTTCGTATTCGTGGTCATATTCATATTCGTCATTTACTTGGCATGAATTAAGGGAGGACACGGGGAGAAAGAGCAAGGGAATCATAATCGTGGTCCAAACGGACAATAACAATAACGACTAGTCCGGCCCCCACAAGTGGGAGGATCCACAAACTAATCGTGCAGTATCAACCTGGCCCTCTCCAGCGGGAGGATCCGCGAGTCTTCCTGCCAGTCCGGCCCCCACCAACGGGAGGATCCGCGAACTGTACAAAGATCTTAGAAACATAATCGTGGCCATTTTTCCCGTCCCACACTTATTCATGTTTACATATGCATTTCATATTCTTATCTTGGACATATAAAACGTGCACATGATGCATGGACATGGATACATTTAGGAATGACATACTATAAGAACGAACAATACATCGCGTATCATAACATAGCACATGACAAGTCATAATCATCAAGCAATCACCCAAACAAACCTCCCAAATGTCCTTGTGATGTAGGGCCCTAGCGGCCGAAAATCCTAACACACACTCACTTACCTAGGTCCCTTAACAACGTCGTGCCTTCATTTCGAGCTCTTTTCACTTATGACATTTCATATTCCGATGTTAAAAATCAATCCTAAGTAATCTAAACTCAACACTAGCAAAATCCTAGCTAAAGAAATTTCCTAAAAATTCAACTAATCTCATTTGGGCATTTTATCGAACACTTGGTGTGCATAAACAAAACTAACCTAATATTAATAACACTTACTCCTCCCAACCACCACAAATTCAATAACTCCACCAACAAATTCACCCTAACTATTCCAATAGCATTAAATGTATCATCAATGAGTATAAATACGCAATACTATCGACTTCCAACGTTATCCCATAATTCTCAACTCGAAATCAAAAATCTAAATCAAAACTAAACCTATCCCAAGATTAGAATCTTATCTAGAGATTGAATCTAGAAGAAAGTAGTGGAAGAAATCGTCGCTTGGGGAAGGAGATGCGTAGAAGGTTAGATTGGAGAAGAATTGTGGAGGGGAGGAAGAAATCGCCGCCAGGGAGAGAGAGCCGACAGAAGTGAGGGGAATAAGGGGATTTTGAGGTTTTAATAAATTTTTGCTAACAAAATACCATAACGCCCTTCCTATAATTCTTTTACATAAATCCATTTATTAGCCTATGGTTTGGTTTTCACCAAAATAATCTTAATCCACTAAAATTCTTCATAAATCCTTGGGGCTCCAATAAAATTTTTCGCTCACAAAACGGGTTTAACTCACTAATTCTACGAATTAAAGCACTAAACGGTGAAAACTGGAGGTCTAAATATAAAAACTCATAACCCGAAAAATCCGGGTGTTACACAATAACCATGATAGACGCGTAATTAAGACTTAGTAATGTATTTGATGAAGTATAAGAAACGTCACTTCAATCGATTTGTTCCAAATGAGTTGAACGTATCAAGCAATTAAGGTTAAGTGTTACATGACTTGTGGTTAGAACCAAAGTTATCCAATTGACATTCTGTAACACCCGATTTTAACGGGATTTTGTATATTCAATATGCATTGGCATTTTCGTAATTATGCAAATTAAGTCGATTTTGTGAAAATAAAGCGTTATTATGATCCTAATAGTTAATATGGATTTTAAGAAAATTTCAAGTATTTTAGGAGTTGTAACGCTAATTTTACGAGAAAACAAATCGTTGGTTAATTAACGAAACAAAGGACGAAACAAATAGAAAATCAAAGGAAGGGCAAAAAGGTAATTTGTAGAGTCAAATTTAATTAAAATGAAGCTTTTCTCTTCTTCCTCCAGCATTGCACGATTTCCTGTTTTCTTCCTTTTGCCTTCTTCGGCGATTCTCTCACGGCATTCTCCTCTCCAACGACGATTCGTCCTCCGATCGTTTCGTTTTCTTCGTGTTTTCTCCTCCAAACGACACTTTAGGTAAGGTTCTACGCTTTTAGAAAGTTTATTCGTAGTTTTCGGGTCGTTTAATGATTAGGGTTTCGTTAAAAACGTGATTTAGGGTTTAAAATTTATAGGTTTACCGTGTTTGTGGATATAAAAGACGTATTGAGCGTTATTGGACGAAATTAACCGATTTAGAACAAATGTTAGGGATTGTTGAATTTTTGGGTTTTTGGAAGAACTCGTTAATGGCGGTTTCGAGGTATCGAGTGTTATTTGTTTGTTAAAATGTCTCGATTAGTTAAGTTAGAATTTTGGAAATTCCTTAGTTAAGGATTTCGTTAATTTAGACGTTAATGGTTCAAACGCGTTTTAACGATAACTGTTGTGAATTGCTTAGGTGAACAACGCTCGTGGACGGCGCTTGAAGTTCAACGCACACGAGGTAAGTTCTCGTGACTTACTATGGCCGATTGGCCTACACCATATGTCAGAAATCGTGTTGAGGATACATTGGTGCTTTATTGTTTATGTTGGTCATTGTTTTGTCTAATTATTTTGATTGAGTAGTTTAGGTTCGGTTGTTTTATAGGTTGATTGTTGTGACGGTTTGATGGTATTTGTCGTATTCGATGGTATTTGTAGTGGTTTGATGGTATGCTCGTTTTGTATGTTATATTGTGCATATTGAACTGTTCATGCATCATGGTTTAAAAACGTCATGAAAATGAATTTACTCACTGATTTCATGAAAAGAACATGCATGTAAAGGCAAGTAAAGTATCATAGTAAACAACCATGACATGGGGTTATCGGGGATGAGGTTCAGACCCGGCGTTCCTTGGTGAGCATGTTTTCCTTCCTTCAGATGGTGTAGGCTGTCTATTCGCTTGACGTGCTCTATCTATTTGTCGAGCGTTTTTGATAACCATAGACTGACACGTACTGATATATGAAATGACATGGACGGTTTTCATAGCATTGAGCATACATGATCATTCATAAGCATTTACGTAGAATTTACTTGAGTTTTTTATCTCATAGATTATCTGTATGGTGTAGGTGATCTTGATATAGGTGAGGAAGAGATCTCTCCACCCGATGAATGATGCAGTTGAAGGAGAATGGCCCGTGGGAGCGTGCTGGGCAGTCGATGCGCCTTTTGACCCATTGGATGTACGTAAGTATTTTGGAGACACGATAGTTAGCTCGTAGGAGAAATTGTATAGATTGAACATATTAGGGTGATTGGAATCTGGTTAGTTGATAGATTTATGTTTTGATGTTTGGAAAATCTATTTTATATACTACCTTTGCAAAGTCTTTTATTGGAAGTATATTGGAAACTGTTTGGTAATTTAAAAAAGGGTGAGTTGTTTAGTTTTTAAACGGATCCACGCAGTTAGATTTCTTTGAACTTATCTCGAGTTAATTGGGTTTTAGGTTACGTTTTGAGTCATTTATTTTGGGTGATTGGTGAAGTGTGAAATAGATGAGGTTATGAATGAGTTTATATTATGAGGTTATTGTGTTTGTTGGAGTATATGTGGTATGAAATTAGTGCAGGGATTGGGAGCAAAGAAAAAAAAAAAAGGGAAGCGAGCTCCCTAGAAAAATGGATTCCAAGGAGACTGCCGACTGATCGCCCAAAGTGGGGATCGATCGGCAGTTGAGATCGCCACTCCCTGGAATTTCCAGGGAGTGTGCCGATCGATCGCCCCCTTTTGGGCGATCGATCACCGGTGTGAGGGGCGAACGATCGCCCCTCCATTTTTATGGTGGGCGATCGATCGCCTGCCAAAGGGGCGATCGATCGCCCCTCACAATTTTGCGACAATTGTCCCTTTTGCCCTCAAGTCATTGGCCAATTCTTTTGTCAGTTTTAATTGTTTTAAATAATTGTTTTAAGTTTTGTTTAAGTGGTTTTAAGAATAATTATTGAACGATTTAAATTCCGCTCAAATGTTCCAAGGTTTATAAGAATAAAAAAAATAATATTACAGGAAAATAAGGATACAGTATTAGGGACGCTACACATTCAAGATTTTCACTTGTGGTGATTAGAACGACGTGTATTAAGGACCCAATAACCTTCATGGACACGTAATTAAGACTTAGTAATGCATATGATTTAGTATGAGAAAATTCAATTCAATCGATTTGTTCCAAAAGAACTGAACGCATCAAGCAAATGAGGTTCACTGTTACATGACTTATGGTTAGTACCTAAGTTATCCGTTTCACCATAAAGGTTTTAACTTGAAGTGATGAGAACGACGTGTATTGAGGACCCAATAACCTTCATGGACGCGTAATTAAGACTTACTAATGCATTTGATGAAGTATAAGAGACTTCACTTCAATTGATTTGTTCTAAAAGAGTTGAACGTATCAAGCAATTGAGGTTAAGTGTTACATGAGTTGTGGTTAGAACCTAAGTTATCCATTTGACATTCAAGGTTTTAACTTGAAGTGATGAGAACAACGTGTATTGAGGACCCAATAACTAACATGGACACGTAATTAAGACTTAGTAATGCGTTTGATAAAGTATAAGAAACTTCACTTCAATCGATTTGTTCCAAAAGAACTAACGTATCAAGAAAATGAGGTTCACTGTTACATGACTTGTTGTTAGAACCTAAGATATTCATTTCACCGTAAACGTTTTAACTTGAAGTGAAAAGAACGACTTGTATTGAGGAGCCAATAACCTTCATGGACATGTAATTAAGATTTAGTAATGCGCTTGATAAAGTATACGGAACTTTACTTCAATCGATTTATTCCAAAAGAGTTGAATGTATCAAGCAATTGAGGTTAAGTGTTACATGACTTGTGGTTAGAACCTAAATTATCCATTTGACATTAAAGGTTTTAACTTGTAGTGATGAGAACGACGTGTATTGTGGACTCAATAACCTTCATGGACGCGTAAATAAAACTTAGTAATGCGTTTGATGAACTATAAGAAACTTCATTTTAATCAATTTGTTCCAAAAGAGTTGAACGTATCATGCTGTAGCGACCCTTAAACTATTCACTTAATTTCCCGTATAAAATTTTTCTTTTTAAGCCTAATTAATCTTTATTACATTACATCGGAATTTAAATTGTTTGAAATCGTTTGAAGAATTAACAACCATCGAAAACTATTTAAGAAAACATTTAAATAAAAGCCATTGAAATAGGGAAGGAATCGGCCAAACAATTGAAGGGGCAAAAGGGGCACTTTTCCCCTAAAAGCATGTGTCGATCGATCGGCTGTGTTCCAAAACATTGTGGCGATCGATCGCCCCACATATAACCGATTGATCGCCCCAGCGATCGATCACCATCCGATCGATTGCCTCTTTAGGCCATCGATCGACACACTCTCTGGATTTTCCAGAGAGTGCCGACTCTTCTTGCCGATCGATCGCCTCCTTAGGCGATCGATCGGCATGCGCTCTGGAATCCGAAAATTCCAGATAGCATACTTCTCTCTTTTCTCATTTTGTTTCCCCCTTCACACACTTAACAATTTTCTCTCAACCCTCAACGTCTATACTTCAGTTAACATAATAAACACCTTAACATAACCCCACTCTTTTCCTTATTCATTTCTCACTTCACCAATCACCAATTAAGCGACTCAAAACGTATCCTAAAATCCAATTAACCCGAGATAAACTCTACAAAATCCAACTGCGTGGATAGCTCTAAACTTGAGCATATCCATACTTAACCTGAAACGTCTCCAAACATTACTATAAAAATCCAAATAAAACTTGAAGACGCGGATAGCTCTTCGTGTTCCTCTTTCGTCTTCGAATAGATCAAAATGTCATCGATGAACACAACCACAAATTTGTCCAAATACTCCTTGAAGACGTGCTTGATTAAGTCCATAAATACTGTCGTGGCATTCGTAAGTCCAAAAAACATAACGAGAAACTCATAATGCCCGTACCTCGTTCGGAAGGCAGTCTTTTGAATATCTTCTCTCCGGACCTTTAACTGGTAATAACCCGAGCGTAGATCAATCCTCGAAAACACTCGGGCACCCTGCAGTTGGTCAAATAAATCATCTATTCGGGGTAGTGGATACTTATTCTTCATTGTCAGCTTATTCAGTTCTCTGTAATCCACACACATCCTGAGGGTCTCGTCTTTCTTCTTAACAAATATAACGGGCGCACCCCAAGGAGAAAAATTGGGTCGAATGAAACCCTTATCCAACAACTTCTCAAGCTGGGATTGCAATTCCTTCAACTCGGCCGGCGCCAACCTGTAAGAATTCTTGGACACAGGCGCGGAGCTAGGATAAACATCAATCACAAATTCAATCTCCCGGTCTGGTGGTAATCCGGGAAGATCATCAAGGAAGATCTCAGTGAATTCTATGACTATAGGAAGGTCACTCGGCTTAACTCAATTGAACAACTGAGTATCGATCATAGTGGCCAGGTAATTGAGCATTCTCCTCTAAACTGCTCCTTTACTTTTATAGAATAGGAAGTAGGCATCCCACTCGTCCAATTCATTGCCTGATAAGCAAACTCAGCTTTACCCGGGAGCCAAAAAGTCACCAACCCTGGATCGGCAATCAATTGTAGCAAAATGGCGTGACAGCCAGTCCATGCCTAAAATAAGATCATACCACTCCATACCCATAACTATCAAACGAGCATAGAGGGTATTGTTCTTCACGGAGACAACATTTCCCTGGACAACATGACTTGACTGCATACGCTCCCCTGAAGGTAGCATCACACTATATTCACATTCGGCTAACTCAAGCACAAACTTCAGTCTAGACACATAAGTAGTTGAAATAAAGGAGTGCATAGCTCCCGTGTCTATCAAGGAAAATACAGCTACACCCATAATCAAAATAGTACCTACTATCACTAAGGGCCGAGCCTCGTCGTCGATATAACCTGGCTCGATAAAAGCAAAGATCCAGGGCATAACTCTCCTCTGATCTCTGCCCTGCTGCTCTCGACCTGGCTTCGGGCAATCTTTGACGTAATGGCCGACTTCACCACATCTATAGCATTTATTAGTGCCCATTCGACACTCACCACTATGCTCTTTCTGACATTTATGACACTAAGGAATCTGAGGAGCCCCTTGCACCTATTTTCCTTTCCCTTGATCGTTGCCTCCTTCAGAAGGCCTCTTGGCACCTCTTTGCTGTTGTTGCTGGGGTTGTTGTCCTCTAGGTCGCCAGTCCTTATTCCTAGACTTAGGATGGAGCTCACGGAAGAACCCCTTAGCAGGCTCTCTTGGCTCAACACAAGTCGCCCGGGTAGCCTCGAAGTCTAAAGCTCTTACTGCAATGTCCGAGTAAGGTACATCTATAATTCCCGATACTATAACATTCATCCGAATCTCCGGGTTTAGCCCCTCCATGAATTGATGCACTTTGTCCTCATTGTCGCTCACCAGACGCGGTGTAAACTGAGATAGGGCTTTAAACTTCCGTATATGCTATGCAACTGAACCCATCTACTTCAGCTGCGTAAATTCATTTCTCTTAGCTACCCTAATAGTGCGGCTGAAGTACTTATCGAAAAACACGATCTTGAACCGTTCTCATGTCATAACTGACACATTCGTTGTTGATTTGATTGAATCCCACCAAAATCGGGCATCCAACGTCAAATGGAAGGTGACGTAGGCAACTTTGTTCCCGTTCTCTATGCCCGCGTACTCTAGCATGTCTTCCATGGTTCGGATCCACTCCTCGGCTAAAGTGGGATCCGATGATTGTCTGTTAAATACCAGAGGTTGTAATTTCTGAAATCTCTCCATGCCTTGATAGTTTGGAACGACCACCTCTTGGGCCTGACGATCCTCACGGTTCACTAAACGCTCAATTTGTTGTGCTTGCCTGTCCATATGCTGGGCGTGACGATCCAGCGAATCTGTAAGTCTGTCTAGGGCTTCATCTCTAGGGTCCTTTCCTCGACCCATTTTATATAACTCCTATAAAAGTTAAACAAATAACCCTAAGAAATAGAAATTAAATAAAGCTTTTAAACATACTTACAGTTGAGGAAGAATGTCCGCATAGTGGCTGTGCAGTCGAGTAGTCTACAGAACCGTTTTTAAAACCCGGGGGCTTTGATACCATAACTGTAGTGACACTTAAACTATTCCCTTAATTTTCTGTATAAAATTTTTCTTTTTAAGCCCAAGTAATCTTTATTACGTTACATCGGGATTTAAATCATTTGAAATCGTTCAAAGAATTAAAAACCATCGAAAACTATTTAAGAAAACATTTAAATAAAAGCCATTAAAACAAGGAAGGAATCGGCCAAACAATTGAATGGGCAAAAATGGCACTTCACCCCTAAAAGCTTGTGTCGATCGATCGGCCATTTCAGCCGATCGATCGGCTGTGTTGCAAAACATGGGGGCGATCGATCGCCCCACATATAGCCGATCGATCTCCCCTAGGGGCGATCGATCACCATCCGATCGATCGCCCCTTTGGGCAATCGATCGACACACTCTCTAGATTTTCCAGAGAGTGCCGACTTTTTTTGCCGACTCTTTTTGCCGATCGATCACCTCCTTAGGCAATCGATCAAAATGCTCTCTGGAATCCAAAAATTCCAGAGAGCATACTTCTTTCTTTTCTCATTTTGTTTCCCCCTGCACACACTTAACAATTTTCTCTCAACCCTCAACGTCTATACTTCAGTTAACATAATAAACACCTTAACATAATCCCACTCTTTTCCTTATTCATTTCTCACTTCACCAATCACCAATCAAGCGACTCAAAACGTATCCTAAAACCCAATTAACCCAAGATAAACTCTACGAAATCCAACTGCGTGGATAGCTCTAAAACTCGAGCATATCCATACTTAACCTAAAACGTCTCAAAACATTACTATAAAAATCCAAATAAAACTTAGTAAAACGTTTTATAAAAAAAGTTTACCAAAACATCAATCTGTTAACTATCCAAAACCAAAAATCCTAAAATGTTCTATCTATACAAATATCCTATCTAATCCACCACCATCACAAAACAACCCGAACACCCTCAAAACACTTACTTACATCCCCACAGGTCAAAACGCGCACCGAATGCCCAGCACACTCCCACGGGCCATCATTCTTCAACTGATCATTCCTCGGGTGGAGGGATCTCGTCCTCACCTTTCTCAAAATCACCTACACTATACAGACAACTATGAGCTAAAGGCTCAGCAAGCTTCCTAAATGCAAATGCATGCTGTGCATATGAGTTTCAGAAATCATGCAGATTACTTAACAGAATAGATCGTTACAGATAACAGAGATGTCACTCAGATCTCAGCCTGTTAGATGGAGGGGGCACGTCCGGCGGTTGGACAGCCCTGTCCATCTAACGGGGGGAAACATGCTTACATCCGTAAACAGCCATGCCTGAACCCCACCTCGCCATGACCAAATAACAGTTTACGTAGATTCGTTTCATTAATTCGTTTCATTTTCGTAAACTCGCGCAGAAATCTATTTTCATGCTATTTTAAAATACGTGATGCATGAACAATTAAATGCATAAAGTGTAACGCCCCCGAACCCACCCTGGCTCGGTACGCTACTTTATTAACCAATCCCTTGTTAAAACATAATTTAAAATAATTTTCATAAACCCCCAATCGTAAAAGAAAACTGACACAGCTGAATTTAAAACTAAATCTCCCTAGGCTCTATAGACTTTCTTATGTCATACCTAGTTGCCTAAACTCACTAATTCCTTTACTCCTAACCTTTAAGCACCACGGCGTCCTTCCCAAAATTTTCGGCAAAGTAACGCCTGAAAATGGCACCTCCAAAATGCTAGGTACCTGCAAACGAATAAATCCCAACCAATCCAGAATATTCTTACTTAACTATCCACTCAACTATTCAACATACGAAATCTCCAAATAACAGTAAAGAGAGAAACTATACTACTAACATCCCTAAGTGAAGAAAATTAACAGTATAGGGCGACACATCACCCTTAACTATGACTATATACAACAATACAATAACTCTCAAAACATCAACCATAAAGAAAGTTACGCATTCTCATCATTTTCACAACCAGACATCTACAATAAACTATCAAAATACAAAGCCCCACATTCCCCTGAAGACCATGGTCGAGGCGCCCCGACAACTGCCTGCACCGGCATACAACGTACATCATCGACTGCGTCCCAATCCTAGCTTTCCACATAGCTCCAAACTGTAATGACGTCGTCACCTACACCACAGAACACAAAACGTAAGCCTAATGCTTAGCAAGTAGGGAATTAATGCACATCAAAAGCATAATGCAACACTACCCCTAACACATGAAGTTTCTACTCGCTCAGTTGCTCTTGTTTCGTGTGCGTTTCATTCCTCATTCACAAAACGGAACTCATCGCAAGTGCTAAACTGCATGTGACGACCCCGACCCGATCAGGGCCGCCACGGACTTGCCGTGACATAATCATTACCTAAGCCCTCGTATTTTCACATAAACTTTTTCATTTTTTTACTTTAAACATTTCCCAAAACCCTTAAACAAACTAACCATAACGTAACCTTAACTTTAAACTCTCGTAACCAGGTAAATTTTTCTTCTGCTCCCTATTCTTCCTTCATTCAACAATAAATTCATTCTCACACCCAAAACATACAACACACAAAACACAACCACTCCTTTCATTAATAAACACAACTCTAACTTAATCTAAACACTTCCAAATTTTACGAAAACGAACTGCATGGATCGCTCTAAAAATCGAGCTTATCCTTACCTATTAAGAATAACCCAAGCAGTTCCAGTATATTTCTAAAATAAAGACACCTAAACTCCTCCAAAGATAATCCAATCAAATCCCCAATCAAACGTGAATATAAACATCTAAACCCCTAAACTTCTCTTAAAACAAATTCATTAATCAATTCATTCAAATTAACACTTAACTCCAAACCAATATCCACTATAAAACCATAAAAATGTCAAACTTCAATGTACACCCTAAAATCTTCCAAACAACTGGTAGCCTTCTAACTCACATTCAATTACCACAAAACAACCCAGCGCACACCCATGTCACTGAACCATGCCAAAACACACTCCGCCGCCACGAGCAGCATCCGTCGACCACCTGTTCTTTGCCATCAAGGGAAACTCTCACCTGTCACCTACATCATGCAACATAAACAGTAAGCCTAATGCTTAGTAAGGGGATGCACTATATGAATTTAAAACATTTTACCTAACATATGCAGTTTCTACAGTTTCATCGTACATAATCGTTTCGTTTCGTTTCATCGTTCATATTCATTTCGTTTCGTTTCGTTTCATCGTTCATATTCATTTCGTTTAGTCTCGTGAGAAACATACACGTGAGAATCATACATCGTTCATTTCGTTTCTATCGTACATACATGTAATCCTCTACCAATGGAGGGTGGATTAGTTTCTCCATCTCTAGACGTTCCACATATAAATCTTTACCTGAAGGGTGAACCACTTCCTTCAGATATCATACATTTTCTGGACGTTCCACAATCTACATCTGAGGGGTGAACCACTTCCCTCAGACACTTTACATTTTCGTTTTACATCGTTGTCGTTTCTACGTTTAAATCATGAAATCATATGCTAAAACATTTTCGTACTTTTTTCTAAAACATGATGCATGAGGACTTTACATATAACATATCATCAAGACATATCATCAAACAGTTCATAACATACTTAGACATGCTTTAATCACTAAAAACCTAACAAACAACTATTAACTAATAACCTGGGCTACCCGACACATTAAACCCACAGTCAGAAAATCATCATCAAAATACAAAAACCTAACGTTGACATGATGTAGGGCCTTAAGGGCCGGAAGCCTAAACATCCACTTACCTGGCGTCCATAGCTAGCCGAGCACCGTCCAAAAGTCGTCTCCACCTAAGCATTTCATAAATAGAGGCATTAAAATCGATCTTAATTAAGCGAACTCTAAACTTAAACTAAGTCTCTAGCCAAATCCAACTAAAACCTAATTAAATGGGCCACTAATTTGGGTTCGGTAAAAACCGACCTAAAACTTCGAACGCGCGTAACTTTCGCGTTGGTTATCGGAATCGAACGATTCCAGCGGCCACGTACTCCTCTAATAACCTATTTAAATCTGCCAAAAGGAATTTCAAAACAAATGACCGGAGCTAGGTCAATTTATCAAAAACCCGAAACTGCCCTTTTTCGGAAAATTCCCCTTTTTCGATTTTTCATCAAAACTCATCAATTTCTTCACCAATCTATCCTCCTAACATCCAATTAACATAACTAACCTAAAATCGAAGTTTTCATTTAAGAAAACCCTAAGCCCTAATTCGGGTTTCACTGAATTTCGCCCAAATTGGGCATTCCGCGGCCAAGCATCAATAGCCGGCCCTAGGGTTGGCAAACCCACTCCGGAAGTGACCGAAATTGGCCGGAGATCGGAGCTCACTCGAGCGCGCCACCAATGGTCACAAATCGAACCAAAAAACAAAGGAGAAAACCGAGCATACCGTCGGTTCGTGCGCGAGGATGATCGAAACCGCACGCCCAGGAGTCGCCGGACGTCTTCTGGCCGGAAAACGTCGAGGTTGGACGTCGGAAACCGTCGCCTCCTCCTCCCTGTTCGCTCTCGCGTCGGGTGTCGTCGGACCTTTTTCGATTTTTCATCAAAACTCATCAATTTCTTCCCCAATCTATCCTCCTAACATCCAATTAACATAAACTAACCTAAAATCGAAGTTTTCATTTAAGAAAACCCCCCTAAGCCCTAATTCGGGTTTCACTGAATTTCGCCCAAATTGGGCATTCCGCGGCCAAGCATCAATAGCCGGCCCTAGGGTTGGCAAACCCACGCCGGAAGTGACGAAATTGGCCGGAGATCGAGAGCTCACTCGAGCGCGCCACCAATGGTCACAAATCGAACCAAAACAAAGGAGAAAACGAGCATACCGTCGGTTCGTGCGCGAGGATGATCGGAAACCGCCACGCCCAGGAGTCGCCGACGTCTTCTGGCCGGGAAAACGTCGAGGTTGGACGTCGGAAACCGTCGCCTCCTCCTCCCCTGTTCGCTCTCGAGCTCGAGCTCGATGAAATCAACAGAATGGTTTTTAACCATTCTGTTGATTTTAATTATTAATAATAATAATAATAATAACTAATAATAAAACTAACCATTAATTAACCCTCATTTATCGTTTTGCCCTCCTGTAAATTCCGTTAAATCTCGTTCTTAATTATGACCCACGACTTAATTTCACTAGAAGTGCCCGAATCTAAATTAATCAACCAATTAGGTTAACCAATCTTATTCACTTTTCCTTTAAATTACTTAAAACAACTATTTTATTTATTCTTTTATTTTCTCTCCAATTTTCCTTTTTAAAAATTCCCGGGCGTTACACTGCAACTCCAGTAGTCCCTCGGAGGTACCACCTTAACGCGACTGGGAAACTCTACTAGAGTTCTTCGCAGGTGTTACCCTAACGCGACTAGGTGACTCAACTCTGCTAGTCCCCCCGCAGGTACCACCTTAACGCGACTGGAAACTCTACCAGAGTTCCTCACAGGTGCTACCCTAACGTGACTGGGTGACTCTAACTCTGCTAGTCCCCCCGGAGATACCACCTTAACGCGACTGGGAAACTCTACCAAAGTTCCTCGCAGGTGCTATCCTAACGCGACTGGGTGACTCTAACTCAACCACATTGCATTTCAACTCACACCACCCTTACGTTTCAAGCTCACCATTAAAAACCATGCTAAAAACTCGTTCGGTTCGTAGTTTGAAAACCGTGATGCATGTCACACAAAATGCTCAACACTAAACAAAACAAAACAACCAAACAAAGCAAACAAATAATTCCCTACCGTTCCATGGTGTAGGCCCGAAGGCAAAACATAGACATCCTCTACTTACCTAGTTGCTCCAAAAACGCTTCGTCACTTCGTCCCACCGAACTACACGCTCGATTACCTAACCAAATAAGAAAATTTCACTTAGAAAACCCTAAATAAATTATAAAGGATTTTTCTAACTAGACTAATCACACATTTCTACCTAAACTCACAACTTAACTCAAAACCCGATTTTTACCCCAAAATTTACCGTCCAACTTTAAACGGTCATAACTCTCTCGTTTTTCAACTAATTTCGACGCGCCACCCCAATTCAGAAACCTCTACACATCTACTATCCATTGAAACACTCAAATTAACCAAATAAACTCAATGGCCAATCCAAATTCCAGCAAACAGAATCGGCCCCCTTTGATGCCAAATTCTGGTTTTTTCCAATCTCACTTCCAATTCTTCATCTAACCCCTCAAACAACCTAAACTCATCCATTCAACAACTAAACCCTCAAATTTGGAAAGAAATCTAACAATTAAACTCAATTTTCGGAGGTTACACTTAGGGTTTACACAAACCCTCCAAAAACTCATCAAAACTCCCACTAAACACTTAAAATCAACCCCTTAAGGTATAAAACTAAAAACCCCACTAAACTTACCTCAAAATCCCTTGGAAACTTTTGATGAAATGAAGATTTGGAGGGCTTCAATGGCGCTGCAAGGAATCGTGAAAAGCTAGGGGAAGAAGATGACTAACTTTACAAATTTGACCTTTTTAACTAATACTTTTTCTCTTTTATTTTAATCCTTTATCTCTTTTATTTTAATCCTTTAAAATTACATTTAAATTACCATTCAACCCTTACTTTTCATCTTCAAGTCTCCAACGTGAAACATCCTTTAATTCCCACTTTTCATTCATTTAATTTCATTTAACTTCATTTGAATTTCAACACCAATTTCTATTGGTTAAAATATTTGACTTTTCAAACTCTCTTATCTTCTTCCAATCTCTAACGTGATTGCTTTCTTAAATACTTCCTTTTCCTTCATTTCATACCTTAAATTCTTATTGGTTAATTGTTTTGACTATTCAAACCCTTTTTGGTTTGAATTTTTCAAACATTTTTCTTCTTCAATTTCCAACGTGCCATCATTCTTAAATCCCTCATTTCCATTCACTTTTCAACTTGTTTTGGTTTGAATTGTCAACTTCTCCGCTTCTCTTTTCTCTTCTATTACACTTCCATGCACATCACTAATCTTGAATAATTAAACTCTCCTAACACGTCTAATCTAAGGCTACACACGCTATAGAATTTTTTCGGGTGTTACATAAAGTAAACATACAACATGTGTACCATCAAGACGATAAAAGCATAACCTATAAACGTACTAATTCTAACTACCCAACCAAAGCAGTTAAACAAACAAACTCCAATACTCCTCAACACAACTTCGACATACGGTGTAGGACAATCGGTCATAGTAAGTCACGAGAACTTACCTCACATCCGTTGAAACTCAAGCTCCGTCCACGAGCATTGTTCACCTAAGGCAAATTCACAACAATTTGTCGTTAAAGCGCGTTTAAACCATTAAGCGTCCAAACCAATGAAACCTTATCTAAGGAAATCTCCTAAAACCCTAAATCAACTCATTGAGGCATTTTATCGAGCAATTTATGCTCGACACCTAAAAACCTCCATTAATGGAACTTTTTAAAATCTCCAACCCCCAAACTTTTCAACAACCTCCATTAATTCCAACTAACTCTCACAAATCACCTTACTTTAGTTCACGTTTCTAATAAAACCCTAAACGAAACTCTAATCTTATAACTCTAGAAAACTGAAACCTAACGTCTGAAAACTATAGAACTTTACCTAGAACGTTGATTTGTGTAGAAAACGTGAAGAGTCGGAGGTTGACCGGAGAAGGAATCGTGGTCGGAAGAGAGGAACACTGCGGGAAGGAAAGAAATCGCTGAGAGGGAGGAAGAGAAAAAGGGAATCGTGAAGTGCTCTGGAGAAGAAGAAAGGATTTTGTTTTATTTTATAATATTGACTTGTCAAATGACCATTTTGCCCTTCCTTTGGTTTTCTATTTATTTAATCATTTATTCTGTTATTTGACTATCAATTCGATTTCTCCAAATTTTCTTATTTCACCCATAAATCCTATTTATCATTATGGTTTTATTAAAATTGTCTGTTCGAAAAACGGACGTCGTTCACTATTTTTACCACAATGCCCTTTATATTACGAGAAACACAAAACTCAAAATTTTAGCGTTACCACTCCAAAATTCTCATATTTCTCTTAAAATTCACATTAATTATTATGACCTTAATAACGCTTTCTGTTAACAAAACGGACTTAATCTAACATATTTACAAAAATGCCATTATATATTAGAATATTAAAAATCCCGATAAAACCAGGTGTTACACAAGCAATAGAGGTTAAGTGTTACATGACTTGTGGTTAGGACCTATGTTCTCCATTTGACATTCAAGGTTTTAACTTGTAGTGATGAGAACGACGTGCATTGAGGACCCAATAACCTTCATGGATGCAAAATTAAGAATTAGTAATGCGTTTGATGAAGTATAAGAAACTTCACTTCAATCGATTTATTCCAAAAGTACTGAACGCATCAAGCAAATGAAGTTTACTGTTACATGACTTGTGGTTAGAACCTAAGTTATCCATTTCACCATAAAGGTTTTAACTTGAAGTAACGAGAACGACGTATATTAATGACCCAATAACCGTCATGGATGCGTAATTAAGACATTGTAATGCGTTTGATGAAGTATAAGAAACTTCACTTCAATCGATTTGTTATAAAAGAACTGAACGTATCAAGCAAATGAGGTTCACTGTTACATGGCATGTGGTTAGAATCTAAGTTATCTATTTCACCATAAAGATTTTAACTTGAAGTGAGGAGAAGGACTTGTATTGAGGATCCAATAACATTCATGAACGTGTAATTAAGACTTAGTAATGTGTTTGATAAAATATATGAAACTTCACTTCAATCGATTTGTTCCAAAAGAGTTGAACGTATCAAGCAATTGAGGTTAAGTGTTACATGACTTGTGGTTAGAACCTAAGTTATCCCTTTGACATTCAAGGTTTTAACTCGAGGTGATGAGAACGACGTGTATTGAGGACCCAATAACTATCATGCATGCGTAATTAAGACTTAATAATGCGTTTGATGAAGTATAAGAAACTTCACTTCAATCATCCGATGGCTTAAACACTCTACATCTGCCGATCGCTAGACGACAAAATAACACTTTCATCATCCGATGGCTTAAACACTCTACATCTGCCGATCGCTAGACGACAAAATAACACTTTCATCATCCGATGGCTTAAACACTCTACATCTGCCGATCGCTAGACGACAAAATAACACTTTCATCATCCGATGGCTTAAACACTCTACATCTGCCGATCGCTAGACGACAAAATAACACTTTCATCATCCGATGGCTTAAACACTCTACATCTGCCGATCGCTAGACGACAAAATAACACTTTCATCATCCGATGGCTTAAACACTCTACATCTGCCGATCGCTAGACGACAAAATAACACTTTCATCATCCGATGGCTTAAACACTCTACATCTGCCGATCGCTAGACGACAAAATAACACTTTCATCATCCGATGGCTTAAACACTCTACATCTGCCGATCGCTAGACGACAAAATAACACTTTCATCATCCGATGGCTTAAACACTCTACATCTGCCGATCGCTAGACGACAAAATAACACTTTCATCATCCGATGGCTTAAACACTCTACATCTGCCGATCGCTAGACGACAAAATAACACTTTCATCATCCGATGGCTTAAACACTCTACATCTGCCGATCGCTAGACGACAAAATAACACTTTCATCATCCGATGGCTTAAACACTCTACATCTGCCGATCGCTAGACGACAAAACCGTGTTTATACCATCTGGTGGAGAAGCTCTCTACATCATCGATGAAATAAGGGTACATCATCGATGGTCATATTCATCATTCATAGTCATTGATCATATTCATCATTCATAGTCATTGATCATATTCATCATTCATAGTCATTGGTCATATTCATCATTCATAGTCATTGATCATATTCATCATTCATAGTCATTGATCATATTCATCATTCATAGTCATTGGTCATATTCATCATTCATAGTCATTGATCATATTCATCATTCATAGTCATTGATCATATTCATCATTCATAGTCATTGGTCATATTCATCATTCATAGTCATTGATCATATTCATCATTCATAGTCATTGATCATATTCATCATTCATAGTCATTGATCATATTCATCATTCATAGTCATTGATCATATTCATCATTCATAGTCATTGATCATATTCATCATTCATAGTCATTGGTCATATTCATCATTCATAGTCATTGGTCATATTCATCATTCATAGTCATTGATCATATTCATCATTCATAGTCATTGGTCATATTCATCATTCATAGTCATTGATCATATTCATCATTCATAGTCATTGATCATATTCATCATTCATAGTCATTGATCATATTCATCATTCATAGTCATTGATCATATTCATCATTCATAGTCATTGATCATATTCATCATTCATAGTCATTGATCATATTCATCATTCATAGTCATTGATCATATTCATCATTCATAGTCATTGATCATATTCATCATTCATAGTCATTGGTCATATTCATCATTCATAGTCATTGATCATATTCATCATTCATAGTCATTGGTCATATTCATCATTCATAGTCATTGATCATATTCATCATTCATAGTCATTGATCATATTCATCATTCATAGTCATTGATCATATTCATCATTCATAGTCATTGGTCATATTCATCATTCATAGTCATTGGTCATATTCATCATTCATAGTCATTGATCATATTCATCATTCATAGTCATTGATCATATTCATCATTCATAGTCATTGGTCATATTCATCATTCATAGTCATTGATCATATTCATCATTCATAGTCATTGATCATATTCATCATTCATAGTCATTGATCATATTCATCATTCATAGTCATTGGTCATATTCATCATTCATAGTCATTGATCATATTCATCATTCATAGTCATTGGTCATATTCATCATTCATAGTCATTGGTCATATTCATCATTCATAGTCATTGATCATATTCATCATTCATAGTCATTGGTCATATTCATCATTCATAGTCATTGATCATATTCATCATTCATAGTCATTGATCATATTCATCATTCATAGTCATTGGTCATATTCATCATTCATAGTCATTGGTCATATTCATCATTCATAGTCATTGATCATATTCATCATTCATAGTCATTGGTCATATTCATCATTCATAGTCATTGGTCATATTCATCATTCATAGTCATTGATCATATTCATCATTCATAGTCATTGGTCATATTCATCATTCATAGTCATTGATCATATTCATCATTCATAGTCATTGATCATATTCATCATTCATAGTCATTGATCATATTCATCATTCATAGTCATTGATCATATTCATCATTCATAGTCATTGATCATATTCATCATTCATAGTCATTGGTCATATTCATCATTCATAGTCATTGGTCATATTCATCATTCATAGTCATTGATCATATTCATCATTCATAGTCATTGGTCATATTCATCATTCATAGTCATTGATCATATTCATCATTCATAGTCATTGATCATATTCATCATTCATAGTCATTGGTCATATTCATCATTCATAGTCATTGATCATATTCATCATTCATAGTCATTGATCATATTCATCATTCATAGTCATTGGTCATATTCATCATTCATAGTCATTGATCATATTCATCATTCATAGTCATTGATCATATTCATCATTCATAGTCATTGATCATATTCATCATTCATAGTCATTGATCATATTCATCATTCATAGTCATTGGTCATATTCATCATTCATAGTCATTGATCATATTCATCATTCATAGTCATTGGTCATATTCATCATTCATAGTCATTGATCATATTCATCATTCATAGTCATTGATCATATTCATCATTCATAGTCATTGATCATATTCATCATTCATAGTCATTGATCATATTCATCATTCATAGTCATTGATCATATTCATCATTCATAGTCATTGATCATATTCATCATTCATAGTCATTGATCATATTCATCATTCATAGTCATTGATCATATTCATCATTCATAGTCATTGATCATATTCATCATTCATAGTCATTGGTCATATTCATCATTCATAGTCATTGATCATATTCATCATTCATAGTCATTGATCATATTCATCATTCATAGTCATTGGTCATATTCATCATTCATAGTCATTGATCATATTCATCATTCATAGTCATTGATCATATTCATCATTCATAGTCATTGATCATATTCATCATTCATAGTCATTGATCATATTCATCATTCATAGTCATTGGTCATATTCATCATTCATAGTCATTGATCATATTCATCATTCATAGTCATTGATCATATTCATCATTCATAGTCATTGATCATATTCATCATTCATAGTCATTGATCATATTCATCATTCATAGTCATTGGTCATATTCATCATTCATAGTCATTGGTCATATTCATCATTCATAGTCATTGGTCATATTCATCATTCATAGTCATTGATCATATTCATCATTCATAGTCATTGATCATATTCATCATTCATAGTCATTGATCATATCATCATTCATAGTCATTGATCATATTCATCATTCATAGTCATTGATCATATTCATCATTCATAGTCATTGATCATATTCATCATTCATAGTCATTGATCATATTCATCATTCATATAAGTTGTGTGGATTAAGAGAGGATTTGTGCCGGTAAAGGGGGTTCGACAGTTAGTTTGATCTTGTTCCCTACTGCGGGTCGTATTCATATGTCCCTCTTTGGACTGTGACATACGCCGAACCGCCCCCAACCCTCACTTAGTCCACGTTGCATAAATCTTATATATATAACTATATACATACATATTCTGTTCATGGAAAACATGCATTAAAACATTTTCTTATGCTTGAGAATCATTCATGATGCATGAACATGAGAACTTTTAACCCATCAGACTATGACAAGGATCATACCAGAGCAGACAACTTCACATTCACTAGCAGGTCATCAAATAGTATAACTCACAACATTCATCAATCCTTCAAATGTAGACAAGCTCATTATCATAAGGTAAACATTAAACATCTAAAACAACCTAGTACTCCCACGATGTAGGGCTCTATTAGCCGGAAATCTTAATACATTCACTTACCTAGTCTTTTTAGTACTTGAGCTCCTTTCCCTTTAAACTTCTTCACCTAAAACATTTACATTGCAGTAGTTAAAACAAAAATCCTAACAGTTCTAATCTCAAGTTATCCTAAGATTTAGTAGCTAAAGTCATTCCCACTCTCAGATTTCAAATGTCCTTATTATTAGTCGGCCATTGGAAGATCCAAAACTCCAATGCCGAGTAGAAGACAAGGCTAACAAACTAACAGATAGCTACGTTGTCTATTGCATACCTCGGGCACAGTGTAGTCGAGTGGTGGCAGAGAAACCATTCGTCGAAGAGAGTATGCTGAAAGCAGAGAATAAGAGCTTGGGAGAGAAGAAATCGCCGAAAAGGAAGGTGTCGGCTACAGTGGTTCAAGTGAGATTTAAAACATTTCCTTTTTCTTTATATATTGGTCATCACCCTCCATTATTACGACTCTGCCACTCAACATAGTTTAAATCCACATAAGATTAATTATTCTTGGTATAAAACTCTAAACCGTGAAGATTGAATATTTATGACCGTTAATACAGTTAGAAAGTCACCTGGCTGAAGTTGTCGGGTGTTACATCCACCCCTCCTTAAACAAAATTTTCTTCCCCGAAAATTGATCAAACAAATAACTCTAGATACTTGTCTAACATGTCCTGTCGTCGCTCCCAAGTGGCTTCTTCAATGCCATGATTCTTTCATAAGACTTTGACCAACGGAATCTCTTTATTCCTCAGAGTCTTAACTGCGGATTCCAATATCTGCACTGGCTTCTCTACATACGTTAGTGTCGGCTCAATCTCAAAATCCACTGGTTTAACAACTTGTGTAGGGTCCCGTATAAATTTTCTTAACATTGACATATGGAAAACATTATGAACTTTATCCAATGAAGGAGGCAACTGCAGTCTGTAAGCTGTACTACCGATTCTAGCCAAGACAGGGAATGGTCCAATAAATCGTGGATTAAGCTTTCCCCTCCTGCCAAATCTTAGTACTCCTTTGAACGGTGAAACCTTCAAGAAGACTTTATTACCAACAGCAAATTCAAGATCTCTCCTCCTTTGGTCTGCATAACTTTTCTGTCGGCTTTGTGCAGTAATCATTCTCCTGTTAATAGTGGCAATCTTGTCTGACATCTGCTGCAACATCTTGGGACCTAGGAGTTTTGCTTCCCCAACTTCATCCCAATACAGAGGTGATCTACATTTCCTACCAAACAACGCCTCATAAGGTGTCATTCCGATGGTGGACTGATAACTGTTATTGTAAGAGAACTCAACCAAGGGTAGGTATCGGCTCCGAGATGTCTGGAACTCTAGCACATAAGCCCTCAACATATCCTCAAGTATATGGATAGTCCTTTCTGATTGACCATCTGTCTGCGGGTGGAAAGCAATGCTGAAAGACAACTTTGTACCTAATGTGCCTTGTAAGCTTTGCCAAAACCTTGAGGTGAATCTAGGGTCACGATCTGAGACAATAGACGCAGGGATTCCATGCAACCTAATAACTTCTCGTACATAAAGATCAGCAAGCTGGTCCATCGAGTAAGTTGTCCTTACTGGTAAGAAATGGGCTGATTTCATCAGTCTATCAATCACAACCCAAATAATATCATGTCCCTTAGTTGTCTTAGGTAATCCTACAACGAAATCCATAGCTATGTGTTCCCACTTCCACTCGGGAATAGGTAGAGGCTGAAGGGTACCTCCTGGACGTTGGTGCTCGGCTTTAACTTGTTGGCAAACCAAACATGACTCTACATACTTAGCAACCTCTCTCTTTAAGTTTGGCCACCAATAGAGTAACTTCAGGTTTCGATACATCTTGGTGCTTCCAGGATGCACAGAAAAGGGAGACGAATGCGCCTCGGCCAAGATTAGCTTACGTAATCTTCATCATTAGGGACATACCATCTATTTCTAAACCTCAGAATCTCATCCTTGGAAAGACTAAACTCGGAGGTGGTGTCCTTAACCTTGTTCACCATACTATTATTCTCCTCAGAGTCCTTCTGTTGTGCCTCTTTGATCTTTTCCAAAACCGTTGGTTGAATGGTCAAATCGGAAAGTAAGGTTGATAACTCTGGAACTATCTCCAATTCAAACCTCTGAACTTCTGTCCTCAAAGGTATAGACATGGTTGACACAACGGATTGCATAGTTGTTGACATCCTGCTCAATGCGTCAGCTACAAAGTTAGCCTTGCCCGGGTGATACCTGATCTCAAAGTCGTAATTCTTAACAAATTCCAACCAACGCCTCTGCCTCATGTTCAATTCCTTTTGTGTAAAGAGGTACTTCAGACTTTTATGGTTAGAAAACACTTCACACTGCTGTCCATATAAGTAGTGTTTCCATATCTTCAAAGCAAAAACAACAACGGCTAATTCTAAATCATGGGTGGGATAGTTCTGTTCATAACTCTTTAATTGTCTAGAGGCATACGCTACAACCTTGCCTTCTTGCATCAAAACACAGCCCAAACCAACCTTTGATGCATCACAAAATACGCTAAACTTTCCTTCTTCGGTTCGAAGGGTCAATACCAGGGCTGTTGTTAACTTCACCTTCAATGTCTGGAAGCTATCCTCACAAGCTTCAGTCCAAGAATACTTGTTGTCCTTCCTTGTCAAATTCGTCAGGGGCTTAGCTATCATAGAAAATCCTTTGATGAACTTTCTGTAATAGCCTGCCAATCCAAGGAAACTGCGGACTTCACTGGTATTCTTTGGTTGTGACCAATCCTTTACTGCCTGAATTTTGGTCGGGTCCACTGATATGCCACTAGCAGAAACTACATGACCAAGAAAATTAACCTTGTCCAACCAAAATTCACACTTGGACAATTTGGCATAGAGCTGGTGCTCCTTTAATGTCGTCAAAACTACTCTTAAATGCTCTGCATGATCAGCTTCAGTTCGTGAGTATATCAGGATATCATCTATGAACACAATTACAAATTTGTCCAAATACTCACGAAACACTCGATTCATTAAGTCCATAAAGGCTGCAGGTGCATTGGTCAGTCCAAATGACATGACCAAGAATTCGTAGTGTCCATAACGGGTCCTGAAGGCTGTCTTCGGTATATCTCCTTCCTTAACTTTCAGTTGGTAATAACCCGAACGTAAATCTATTTTTGAAAACAACTTTGCTCCTTGCAATTGGTCAAACAAATCATCAATCCGAGGTAAGGGGTACTTATTCTTGATTGTCAACTTATTTAGCACCCTATAGTCTATGCACATTCTAAGGGAACCATCTTTCTTCTTGACAAATAAGACAGGTTCACCCCAAGGGGAACTTCTAGGGCGTATAAATCCTTTGTCTACTAATTCCTGTAATTGGACCTTTAACTCCTTCAGCTCAACAGGTGCCATCCGATAAGGATTCTTAGATATGGGTAAGGCCTCACGGTACGTATCTATTACAAACTCTATTTCTCTATCCGGTGGTAATCCTGGCAAATCATCTAAGAACGCCTCAGGGAACTCTCGGACTATGGGGATATCTTGTAACTCTATCTTATTCTTCACCCGAACATCCATTATGCTAGCTAAGTAACTCTCACAACCATTTTTCAGTAACTGGTAAATTTCTAGTGAGGATATAATCGGTATTTTGCTTATCTTAGGAATAGCTTGGAAGGAATAATGATCACCATTTGGGAGTCGAAAATCAACCATCCCAGATCTACAACTTATTGTGGCATAATGCCTAAATAACCAATCCATTCCTAATATCACCTCGTATCCTTTTATGTCAATTACAATCAGTTCTACATATAGTTTCTTACTTCCTAAGGACACAACATCACCTTTAACAATCTGTTCAGAATGTAGGGACTTCCCTGATGGTAACATAACATCATATGGCCTTTCGGCTGGTAAAAGTTCTAAGTTGTGTTGGCATACAAACAAAGTTGATATAAACGAGTGTGTGGATCCCGTATCTATAAGTGTGTAAGCAGCAAAACCACAGATCATAATGGTACCTGTTATGACTGTATGCTGCACGGCTTCCTCATCCTCCATCATTGCATAGACTCTAGGTGCTACCCTTGCACGGTTCGGATCTGGCGGCATGGGGCAGTCTCTGACTATATGTCCAACCTTATCACATCTGAAATAGCGGCCATAACGCAACTTGCATTCGCCGGGGTGGTTCTTCTGACAGGTGGGGCATAAGGGTGCCAGAGGCCTCTTCCCTTTTCCTTGGTCATCATTCTGGTTGAGGGGTCTCTTTATACCTAGTTGTTGTTGCTGTGGTCCCATGTTCTATTGCAGCTGCCATCCTTTGTTCTGACGTGGTGGTGGTTGAGCGTCCTTCGTGAATTTTCTTGGCTGCTCACGCTGTGTGTATGCTGTCATTTCCGCCTCTTCCAGCTCCAAGGCCTTAGCCGTCACTTCACCATAAGGTACATTGTGTATCCCAGCAGTCTTTACTTTCATGTAAAAACTCGGCTTCAGTCCTTGAAAAAATTGGTAAATCTTGTCCTCGTCATCCTCAATCATACGGGGAGAAAACCGTGATAAAGCATCAAATTTGCATATGTAATCCGTCACAGAGCCAGTTTGTCGCAGATTCATGAACTCCTTCTTCTTGTTGGCCCGAACAGTCCTATTGAAGTACTTGTCAAAGAAAGCAGTCTTGAACATCTCCCAGGTCATAGCTTCGGCATTAGCGGTGTTCTGGATCGAGTCCCACCAATGCCTTGCACTTAATTCCAAATGAAAGACAACATAGGTGACCTTATCTCCTTCATCAACCTTTGCATACTTAAACATGTCTTCTATCTTTCGAACCCACTCCTCAGCATAAATAGGATCTGAAACATGTCCATTAAACACCGGGGGTCGAAGCCGGTGGAAACGCTCACCCCCATGATCATGAGTTGCATTAGTACTGGAGTTGCCTTGTTCCTCTCTAGCAGTCATCAGTCGTTCGATCTGGTGAGATTGGCGCATGACCAACTCTGTCAACTGAGCAATAGCATTGCTATCCTCATTGGTCTCTCTCTGCTGACCTCTAACCATTTTGGGATTCCTAGACAAATCATTACAGATATATCTTAACTTAATAACATATACTGAAATCATAAATACTTACAGTTGCTGGAGTGTGCTCATGTGACAGTCAGTGCTGGAAGGCAGTCTGCAGAATCGGTTTTAGAACCCGGTTTGGCTCTGATACCATAATTGTAACGACCTGGGAGGATTGTCACATAATCCGTATCTTTCTTAATCATTTAATCCTTATTACTCACACATGATTCATTATTAGTAGTGTATTTTCGTTTTTTTTTAAACATAGTTTAACACAAGATGTCATATGCGATTCGCTAAGCCTCAATCGGCAAAGGAAAACATTACATATCTGCCGGCGGGCAGTACAATGTGTATCGGCCAAAGAAAGGAAAACTTTAAGTTATAGACTGCATCTACCGATAGAAGAATGAACCACATCTACCGGTCACTAGACGACAAAACCGTGTTTGTACCATCCGGTGGAGAAGCTCTCTACATCATCCGATGAAATAAGGGTACATCATCCGGTGGTCATGTGCATCTCATGTGAATTATTAAAAACATGACCCGGTCACTAAACGACAAATCTACATCTGCCAATCGCTAGACGACAAAATAACACTTTCATCATCCGATGGCTTAAACACTCTACATCTGCCGATCGCTAGACGACAAAATAACACTTTCATCATCTGATGGCTTAAACACTCTACATCTGCCGATCGCTAGACGACAAAATAACACTTTCATCATCCGATGGCTTAAACACTCTACATCTGCCGATCGCTAGACGACAAAATAACACTTTCATCATCTGATGGCTTAAACACTCTACATCTGCCGATCGCTAGACGACAAAATAACACTTTCATCATCCGATGGCTTAAACACTCTACATCTGCCAATCGCTAGACGACAAAACAGCGCTTTCATCATCCGATGGCTTAAACACTCTACATCTGCCGATCGCTAGACGACAAAATAACACTTTCATCATCCGATGGCTTAAACACTCTACATCTGCCGATCGCTAGACGACAAAATAACACTTTCATCATCCGGTGGCTTAAACACTCTACATCTGCCGACCGCTAGAAGACAAAATAATACTTTCATCATCCGATAGCTTAAACACTCTACATCTGCCGACAAAACAGCGCTTTCATCATCCGATGGCTTAAACACTCTACATCTGCCGATCGCTAGACGACAAAATAACACTTTCATCATCCGATGGCTTAAACACTCTACATCTGCCGATCGCTAGACGACAAAATAACACTTTCATCATCCGATGGCTTAAACACTCTACATCTGCCGATCGCTAGACGACAAAATAACACTTTCATCATCCGATGGCTTAAACACTCTACATCTGCCGATCGCTAGACGACAAAATAACACTTTCATCATCTGATGGCTTAAACACTCTACATCTGCCGATCGCTAGACGACAAAATAACACTTTCATCATCCGATGGCTTAAACACTCTACATCTGCCAATCGCTAGACGACAAAACAGCGCTTTCATCATCCGATGGCTTAAACACTCTACATCTGCCGATCGCTAGACGACAAAATAACACTTTCATCATCCGGTGGCTTAAACACTCTACATCTGCCGACCGCTAGAAGACAAAATAATACTTTCATCATCCGATAGCTTAAACACTCTACATCTGCCGATGACGTCAGCCGGATGATTGCCTCATCCAGCTTCTGTCATACGGCAGTAAAACACTATAATCATCAAACATCTTCATTTGATAGAACATATCACAACTCACCTGATTCCTAACTTAGTAACCATAAACCTTAAAGAGTAAAAATCATAAACTCATCTAAAATACGCATAGCGGAAGACTAAAAAAAAACAAACCATTCATTAATCCTTAAAATCTTATTCAGACTCTAAAGACAAGCTCTTCAAATCCAAATCTCATTGTTATAAGAAATTCTGTTCTATTTAGTCATCTGTTCATCGTAAACTTTTCTAACTTACTATGAGCATAACTAGGGAGCTTAATCGCCTATCCAGGCTTCACTGTCACACTGAGCATCCTCCAGCAACCAAGCTTAGACATCCTCATTAACCTTGAGTTCCTCACCTGAAAACTCGTCACTTACATCATAAGGTTTAAACTATAAGCCTAATGCTTAGTAAGAAATGCAACACTAACATGAATGAATGAATGTATAGTTTGGGAAAATCACATGCTCATAAGTCTTTTTCTTGTTCATATCTTTGCTTGAAATCATCATTCATAGTCATAGATCATATTCAACATTCATAGTCATTGGTCATATTCATCATTCATAGTCATTGATCATATTCATCATTCATAGTCATTGATCATATTCATCATTCATAGTCATTGATCATATTCATCATTCATAGTCATTGATCATATTCATCATTCATAGTCATTGGTCATATTCATCATTCATAGTCATTGGTCATATTCATCATTCATAGTCATTGGTCATATTCATCATTCATAGTCATTGATCATATTCAACATTCATAGTCATTGGTCATATTCATCATTCATAGTCATTGGTCATATTCATCATTCATAGTCATTGATCATATTCATCATTCATAGTCATTGATCATATTCATCATTCATAGTCATTGATCATATTCATCATTCATAGTCATTGATCATATTCATCATTCATAGTCATTGATCATATTCATCATTCATAGTCATTGATCATATTCATCATTCATAGTCATTGATCATATTCATCATTCATAGTCATTGGTCATATTCATCATTCATAGTCATTTCATCATTCATAGTCATTGATCATATTCATCATTCATAGTCATTGATCATATTCATCATTCATAGTCATTGATCATATTCATCATTCATAGTCATTGATCATATTCATCATTCATATAAGTTGTGTGGATTAAGAGAGGATTTGTGCCGGTAAAAGGGGTTCGACAGTGAGTTTGATCTTGTTCCCTACTGCGGGTCGTATTCATATGTCCCTCTTTGGACTGTGACATACGCCGAACTGCCCCCAACCCTCACTTAGTCCACGTTGCATAAATCTTATATATATACATATATACATACATATTCTGTTCATGGAAAACATGCATTAAAACATTTTCTTATGCTTGAGAATCATTCATGATGCATGAACATAAGAACTTTTAACCCATCAGACTATGACAAGAATCATACCAGAGCAGACAACTTCACATTCACTAGCAGGTCATCAAATAGTATAACTCACAACATTCATCAATCCTTCAAGTGCAGACATGCTCATTATCATAAGGTAAACATTAGACATCTAAAACAACCTAGTACTCCCACGATATAGGGCTCTATTAGCCGAAAATCTTAATACATTCACTTACCTGGTCTTCTTAGCACTTGAGCTCCTTTCCCTTTAAACTTCTTCACCTAAAACATTTACATTGCAGTAGTTAAAACAAAAATCCGAACAGTTCTAATATCAAGTTATCCTAAGATTTAATAGCTAAAGTCATTCCCACTCTCAGATTTCAAATATCCTTATTATTAGTCGGCCATTGGAAGATCCAAAACTCCAATGCCGAGTAGAAGACAGGGCTAACAAACTAACAGACAGCTACGTTGTCTATTGCATACCTCGGGCACAGAATAGTCGAGTGGTGGCAAAGAAACTGATCGTCGAAGAGAGTATGCTGAAAGCAGAGAGCAAGAGTTTGGGAGAGAAGAAATCGCCGAAAAGGAAGGTGTCGGCTACAGTGGTTCAAGTGAGGTTTAAAACATTTCCTTTTTCTTTATATATTGGTCATCACCCTCCATTATTACAACTCTGCCACTCAACCTAGTTTAAATCAACATAAGATTAATTATTCTTGGTATAAAACTCTAAACCATGAAGATTGAATATTTATGACCGTTAATACAGTTAGGAAATCACCTGGCTGAAGTTGTCGGGTGTTACAATAAGAAACTTCACTTCAATCGATTTGTTCCAAATGCGTTGAACGTATCAAGCAATTGAGGTTAAGTGTTACATGATTTGTAGTTAGAATCAAAGTTATCCAATTGACATTCAAGGTTTTAACTTGTGGTGATGAGAACGACATGTATTGAGGACCCAATAACCTTCATGGACGCGTAATTATGACTTAGTAATGCATTTGATTAAATATAAAAACTTCAATTCAATCGATTTGTTCCAAAAAGAAATGAACGCATTAAGCAAATGAGGTTCACTGTTACATGACTTGTGGTTAGTACCTAAGTTATCTATTTCACCAAAACTTGAAGTGATGAGAACGACGTATATTGTGTACCCAATAACCTTAATGGAAGCGTAATTAAAACTTAGTAATTCATTTGATGAAGTGTAAGATACTTCACTTCAATTGATTTGTTCTGAAAGAGTTGAACTTATCAAGCAATTGAGGTTAACTGTTACATGACTTGTGGTTAGAACCTAAGTTATCCATTTGACATTCAAGGTTTTAACTTGAAGTGATGAGAACGACGTGTATTGAGGACCAATAACGTGTATAGAGGACCCAATAACCTTCATGGATGCGTAATTATGATTTAGTAATGCGTTTGATAAAGTCTACGAAACTTCACTTCAATCGATTTGTTCCCAAAAGAGTTTAACGTATCAAGCAATTGAGGTTAAGTGTTACATGACTTGTGGTGAGAACCTAAGTTATCCCTTTGACAATCAAGGTTTTAACATGAAGTGATGAGAACGACGTGTATTGAGGACCCAATAACCATCATGGACGGGTAATTAAGACTTAGTAATGCGTTTGATGAAGCATAAGAAACTTCACTTCAATCGATTTGTTCCAAAAGAGTTGAATGTATCAAGCAATTGAGTTTAAGTGTTACATAACTTGTGGTTAGAACCTAAGTTATCCATTTGACATTAAAGGTTTAAACTTGAAGTGATGAGAACGACGTGTATTAAGGACCCAATAACCATCATGGACGCATAATTAAGACATAGTAATTCATTGGATGAAATATAAGAAACTTCACTTCAATCGATTTGTTCCAAAAGTGTTGAACGAATCAAACAATTGAAGTTAAACGTTACATGAATTATTGTTAGAACCTAAGTGATCCATTTAACATTCAAGGTTTTAACTTGTAATGATAAGAACGACGTGTATTGAGGACCAAATAAACATTATGGACTCAAAATTAACACTTAATAATGTGTTTGATGAATTATAAGAATTTTCACCTCAATCGATTTGTTCCAAAAGAGTTGAACGTTTCAAGCAATTGAGGTTAAGTGTTACATGTGGTTAGAACCTAAGTTATTCAATTGACATTCAAGGTTTTAACTTATAGTGATGAGAAAGACGTGTATTGAGGACCCAATAACCTTCATGGAAGAGTAATTAAGATTTAGTATTGCATTTGATTAAGTATAAGAAACTTCAATTCAGTCGATTTCTTCCAAAAGAACAAAACGCATCAAGTAAATGAGGTTCATTGTTACAAGACTTGTGGTTAGAACCTAATTTATCTATTTCACCACAAAAGTTTTAACTTGAAGTGATGAGAATGACGTGTATTGAGGACCCAGTAACCAACATGGACGCGTAATTAAGATTTGGTAATACGTTTGATGAAATATAATAAACTTCACTTCAATCGATTTGTTCCAAAAGAGTTTAACGTATTAAGTAATTGAGGTTATGTGTTACATGACATGTGGTTAGAACCTAATTTATCCATTTGACATTCAAGGTTTTAACTTGAAGTGATGGGAACGACGTGTATGAGGACCCAATAACCATCATGGACGCGTAATTAAGACTTAGTAATACGTTTCATTAAGTATAAGAAACATCACTTCAATCGATTTGTTCCAAAAGAACTGAACGTATCAAGCAAATGAGGTTCAGTGTTACGTGACTTGTGGTTAGAATCTAAGTTATCCATTTGACATTCCAGGTTTTAACTTATAGTAATGAGAACGACGTGTATTGAGGACCCAATAACCTTCATGGACGCGTAATTAAGACTTAGTAATGCGTTTGATGAAGTATAAGTGTAGCTACCCTTACCCGTATTCTAATTTTCCCGTATTATCTTTTTTTATCCTTATAAACTTTGTAACGTTTGAGCGGAATTAAAATCGTAAACTAAATTGTTAAAATCGTTCAAAAATTATTCTTAAAACAGCTAAAACAAAACTTAAAACAATTATTTAAAACAATTAAAAACATTTAAATCATCAGCCAAAGCACTGAGGGGCAGAAGGGACATTTGTCCCAAAATCTATAGGGGCGATCTATCGCCCAAAACAGGCGATCGATCGCCCAAAACAGGCGATCGATCGCCTGTGAAGAAAAATTGAGTGGCGATCGATCGTCCCCCCTTGGGCGATCTATCGTCATGCTCCCTGGATTTTTTGTAACGTCCCTATTACTGTACTCAATTTCCCATACATATATATTTTTTGTTATCCTTATACTTTAAATAAACTCTAGGCGGAATCGGAATTGAAATCTATATTTTAAACCATTTAAAACACAACCGTTAATAACTTAAAACAACTTAAAACAATTAATAAATAAGGTAAAAACTATTAAAACAAAACAAATAAAACAGGGAGGGCAAAAATGTCAAGGCCGTGACAAACAGGGAGGGGCGATCGATCTCCAAATTCAGGAGATCGATCGCCGAGTTGCTAAATAGGAGAGGCGATCGATCTCCAAAAATGCAGGAGATCGATTGCCAATGTGTAACTAAGTGAGGGGCGATCGATCTCCAAAAATGCAGGAGATCGATCGCCGAACACAAGGCATGGAGGGGCGACGGTCGCCCCTCACAATGGCGATCAGTCGCCTTCCACATTACTTCATTCTTTCCTCTCCCCTTTTCTTCTTTCTCTCTTTTTCCTAACAGATACTCTCTGGAATCGAAATTCCAGAGAGCCGAACACCAACTTATTTTCCATCCATGCACCCTAATTAAACGATGTAAACCCACCGTTAAACTTTCATAAAAACGAACTGCATGGATACGTTTAAAAAATCGACAAAATCCTCCTGTTTTAGATTCCAAGCAGTTCTAATGAAATATTATGAAAACACGGTTTATAAAACAGGTTTTTCAAATCGTTTAAAACATCAAAACATGAACCTAACATCTAGCCAGATCCAAACATCCTAATATGTTCTACTTTACACATATTTTTTCCAAAAATAACCTAGTACTCTCAAAATACGTACATACATCCCCACGAGTCAAAACGCACCGACTGTTCAGCACACTCCTACGGGCCATTCTCCATCAACTGCATCATACATCAGGAGGAGGAACGTCATCCTCACGTGGCTCAATGTCACCTACAATGTCACCTACACCACACAGACACACTATGAGCTAAAGGCTCAGTAAATTCTACGTAAATGCAGATGCGTGCAATGCATATGGAGTTCAGAAATCATGCATAACATACAGATCGTGACAGACAGAATATCAACGAGATCTCATCCCCCTAACCGGAGAGAGCCCATCTAGTGGTCGGACTATTTTTTTCAGCTAGAGGAGGGGGGTACACGCTTACAAGACGTACAGCCGTGCCTGAGCCCCACCTCGCGTGACCAGATAACGGATTACGTATTTTATTACATTACATGAGATGTGGTATTGGTCAGACCCTTAAATCGGTCCACACAATAGATAAATAGCCCCCACTTTTTGGGCCACATCGGTTTTCTGAAAATATTGTGCGGAAATTCATTTTCATGCTTAGTTAAAATACGTGATGCATGAACAGTTATAAGCATAAAGTAAACAACCAACATGCATACCATCAAGACGAATAAAAACGTAACCTAATAAGCGATTAACCTAACTACCCAACCAAAGCAATTTAAACACACAATACTCTAATATCCTCGACGCGACATCGAAGTACGGTGTAGGCCAATCGGCCAGAATAAGTCACGAGTGTAACACCCGACAAGACGACCAGGTGACTTCCTAACTGTTTTAACGGTCATGAATATTCAATCTTCACGGTTTAGAATTTTATGCCAAGCTTAATTAATTTTATGTGGATTTAAACTAGGTTGAGTGGCAAAGTTGTAATAATAGAGGATTGAGACTGGTATTTAAAGAAAATGGAAAGGGTTCAAACCTTAATTAAACCTCACTGTAGCCGTCATTACCCTCGGCGATTTTCTCTCCCGAGCTCTGGCTCTCTGTCAGCTGAAAATCCCTTCTTCGACGATCGGTTTCCTTGCTACTTCTCGGCTACTTTGTGTTCGAGGTACGAGTTTAGCAATGTAGCTATCTATTAGTCGTTAAGCTCTATTTTCAGCTAGGTGTTGAAGTTCTGGATTCTTCAATGGCCGAGTAATAATAAGGACATTTTAAAATCCGAGATCAGTAATGTCATTCCGAATCGATTCTGGACATTTAAAATAACCAACCCTGAGTAATTTATAGTCGGGTCTATCTATTTTGGTTTTGGATTCAGACTGCACAGAGTATTAAACTATGGATTCGGGAATGACTTTAGATATTAGACCCTAGGATGACTTGTGATTATAACTAATAGGATTTTGTTTTAACTACTGCTATGTAAATGTTTTAGGTAAAGAAGTCTGAAGAGAAGAGACTCAGATTTTGCTAAGGAGACCAAGTAAGTGAATGTATAGGTTTCTCGGTCATTAGGACCCTACATCAAAGGATGCTAGGTAGGAACTCATACGATGATTAGAAGTTCCTTTATGTTACTGTCTAGCATTTTTGTTGATGATTAGTTCAATGGTAAGGTTTCGTGTCAGATAGTGCTCTGTTCTGTAGCTTGATGATTTAAAAATTTTTCATGTACATGCATCATGACTATCTTATGCATATGAAAATATTTTTAAGAGCATGGTTTTCTCATGAACAAAGTAAGAAGATAAAACTTATGCAACGTGGACTAAGTGAGGGTTGGGGGCGGTTCAGCGTATGTCACAGTCCAAAAGAGGGACATATGAATACGACCCGCAGTAGGGACCAAGATCAAACTCACTGTCGAACCCCCTTTACCGGCACAAATCCTCTCTTAATCCGCACAACTTAAATGAAGAATACGATTAATGATTATGAATGATGAATATGATCCATGATTATGAATGATGATTACGAGCAAAGATAAGAACAAGAAAATACTTATGAGCATGTGATTCCTGAATTATACATTCATGCATCCATGTTAGTGTTGCATTCCTTACTAAGCATTAGGCTTATAGTTAAACCTTATGATGTAGGTGAAGAGTTAACAGGGGAGGATTTCCAATCCGGAGATGATGTTTAAAGCTGGTTACTGGAGGATGCTCAGAATGACAGTGCAATTTTGTGGCTGGATGGCGATTGAGACCCCTGGTTAATGTTCTATGATTACATTATGGATAAGAATATGGTAGTCTAAGTAGGATAAGATTACTTTAAAACATTGAGCTTTTGAGATTGTCTAGTTGAATTATTGAGTTTGAGAATGTCTATAAGGATATAGAACGTGTTATCTAACTAAGTCTTCCGCTATAAGAATTTTGGATGAGTCTCTATCTTTTATCTATAAGAGTGATGAGTCAACGAAGTTCGGAGTCTCTGTATATTTGCATTCCCCGATAGATGTTCTCTATCAGAATATGTCAATAGTTTGCATCCACCGGCAGACGTAGTGTATTTAGGTCACCGGATGATGTAAATGTCATTTTGTCGTCTAGTGACCGGCAGATGAAGTGTATTTAGGTTACCGGATGATGTAAATGTCATTTTGTCGTCTAGTGACCGGCAGACGCAGTGTATTTAGGTCACCAGATGATGTAAATGTTATTTCATCGTCCAGTGTCCGGTAGATGTAGTTTGTAAGCTATCGAATGATGTAAATGTTACTTTATCGTCTAGTCACCGGGTGATGTAGAGTATTTCAATTACCGAATGATGTGAGTAATTTCTTGTCGTTTAGTGCTCGAGTAATGTTTTAACTGGTCACGTGAGACGCACCTGACCACCGGTCGATGTAGCTTAAATTTATGGACATCTAGCGATGGATGTTCAAGATCGGGTGATGCCCTTTTTGGACACGTGTAAGGTCCGTGATCACCGGTAGATGTCTTCTACTGGATGGGGAGAGATGTGTCACGTGGTGGGCACGTGACCGTCGGTTGATGTGAGTTTACTTTTCCATCGGTAGATGCAGTTCAAGAGATGTTCTTTTTTTAAAAAAAAAAAATAGTAACACGAATAATGAATAAGGTGTAGAAAGTAAGACCAAAATGATTAAAAGGTTAAATTATGAATTACTAAACGTCCAAATTTAATGAAACCTTAACTAAAGAAATTTCCTAAAGCTTTAATCCAATTCATTGAGCTAATTCATCGAGCAATACACGCTCGGCAACTCAAATCCCAGATTACGAGTTTTTCCTAAATCTCGAAATTTCTTGAATTTTAACATTTTCCACAAATTAATCTAGTTTCGTCCAATAACGCTCAATAAGTTCTATACGTTCATAAACTACGATAACCTATTGATTTTTAAACCCGAAATCGCATTTTTAACCTAAACCCTAACGAAACCCTAACGTTAAACCGGCCCGAAATTTGACAACCTACACGCTCTGCATCCTAGCTTCCTCCCTCGGGTGCGCGCGGCGGCGAACAACAAGACAAAAAAAAAAAAAAAAAAAAA
>CM039502.1:47560614-47584614 GCA_022432975.1 Begonia masoniana
TTTTTTTTTTTTTTTTTTTTTTTTTTTTTTTTTTTTTTTTTTTTTTTTTTTTTTTTTTTTTTTTTTTTTTTTTTTTTTTTTTTTTTTTTTTTTTTTTTTTTTTTTTTTTTTTTTTTTTTTTTTTTTTTTTTTTTTTTTTTTTTTTTTTTTTTTTTTTTTTTTTTTTTTTTTTTTTTTTTTTTTTTTTTTTTTTTTTTTTTTTTTTTTTTTTTTTTTTTTTTTTTTTTTTTTTTTTTTTTTTTTTTTTTTTTTTTTTTTTTTTTTTTTTTTTTTTTTTTTTTTTTTTTTTTTTTTTTTTTTTTTTTTTTTTTTTTTTTTTTTTTTTTTTTTTTTTTTTTTTTTTTTTTTTTTTTTTTTTTTTTTTTTTTTTTTTTTTTTTTTTTTTTTTTTTTTTTTTTTTTTTTTTTTTTTTTTTTTTTTTTTTTTTTTTTTTTTTTTTTTTTTTTTTTTTTTTTTTTTTTTTTTTTTTTTTTTTTTTTTTTTTTTTTTTTTTTTTTTTTTTTTTTTTTTTTTTTTTTTTTTTTTTTTTTTTTTTTTTTTTTTTTTTTTTTTTTTTTTTTTTTTTTTTTTTTTTTTTTTTTTTTTTTTTTTTTTTTTTTTTTTTTTTTTTTTTTTTTTTTTTTTTTTTTTTTTTTTTTTTTTTTTTTTTTTTTTTTTTTTTTTTTTTTTTTTTTTTTTTTTTTTTTTTTTTTTTTTTTTTTTTTTTTTTTTTTTTTTTTTTTTTTTTTTTTTTTTTTTTTTTTTTTTTTTTTTTTTTTTTTTTTTTTTTTTTTTTTTTTTTTTTTTTTTTTTTTTTTTTTTTTTTTTTTTTTTTTTTTTTTTTTTTTTTTTTTTTTTTTTTTTTTTTTTTTTTTTTTTTTTTTTTTTTTTTTTTTTTTTTTTTTTTTTTTTTTTTTTTTTTTTTTTTTTTTTTTTTTTTTTTTTTTTTTTTTTTTTTTTTTTTTTTTTTTTTTTTTTTTTTTTTTTTTTTTTTTTTTTTTTTTTTTTTTTTTTTTTTTTTTTTTTTTTTTTTTTTTTTTTTTTTTTTTTTTTTTTTTTTTTTTTTTTTTTTTTTTTTTTTTTTTTTTTTTTTTTTTTTTTTTTTTTTTTTTTTTTTTTTTTTTTTTTTTTTTTTTTTTTTTTTTTTTTTTTTTTTTTTTTTTTTTTTTTTTTTTTTTTTTTTTTTTTTTTTTTTTTTTTTTTTTTTTTTTTTTTTTTTTTTTTTTTTTTTTTTTTTTTTTTTTTTTTTTTTTTTTTTTTTTTTTTTTTTTTTTTTTTTTTTTTTTTTTTTTTTTTTTTTTTTTTTTTTTTTTTTTTTTTTTTTTTTTTTTTTTTTTTTTTTTTTTTTTTTTTTTTTTTTTTTTTTTTTTTTTTTTTTTTTTTTTTTTTTTTTTTTTTTTTTTTTTTTTTTTTTTTTTTTTTTTTTTTTTTTTTTTTTTTTTTTTTTTTTTTTTTTTTTTTTTTTTTTTTTTTTTTTTTTTTTTTTTTTTTTTTTTTTTTTTTTTTTTTTTTTTTTTTTTTTTTTTTTTTTTTTTTTTTTTTTTTTTTTTTTTTTTTTTTTTTTTTTTTTTTTTTTTTTTTTTTTTTTTTTTTTTTTTTTTTTTTTTTTTTTTTTTTTTTTTTTTTTTTTTTTTTTTTTTTTTTTTTTTTTTTTTTTTTTTTTTTTTTTTTTTTTTTTTTTTTTTTTTTTTTTTTTTTTTTTTTTTTTTTTTTTTTTTTTTTTTTTTTTTTTTTTTTTTTTTTTTTTTTTTTTTTTTTTTTTTTTTTTTTTTTTTTTTTTTTTTTTTTTTTTTTTTTTTTTTTTTTTTTTTTTTTTTTTTTTTTTTTTTTTTTTTTTTTTTTTTTTTTTTTTTTTTTTTTTTTTTTTTTTTTTTTTTTTTTTTTTTTTTTTTTTTTTTTTTTTTTTTTTTTTTTTTTTTTTTTTTTTTTTTTTTTTTTTTTTTTTTTTTTTTTTTTTTTTTTTTTTTTTTTTTTTTTTTTTTTTTTTTTTTTTTTTTTTTTTTTTTTTTTTTTTTTTTTTTTTTTTTTTTTTTTTTTTTTTTTTTTTTTTTTTTTTTTTTTTTTTTTTTTTTTTTTTTTTTTTTTTTTTTTTTTTTTTTTTTTTTTTTTTTTTTTTTTTTTTTTTTTTTTTTTTTTTTTTTTTTTTTTTTTTTTTTTTTTTTTTTTTTTTTTTTTTTTTTTTTTTTTTTTTTTTTTTTTTTTTTTTTTTTTTTTTTTTTTTTTTTTTTTTTTTTTTTTTTTTTTTTTTTTTTTTTTTTTTTTTTTTTTTTTTTTTTTTTTTTTTTTTTTTTTTTTTTTTTTTTTTTTTTTTTTTTTTTTTTTTTTTTTTTTTTTTTTTTTTTTTTTTTTTTTTTTTTTTTTTTTTTTTTTTTTTTTTTTTTTTTTTTTTTTTTTTTTTTTTTTTTTTTTTTTTTTTTTTTTTTTTTTTTTTTTTTTTTTTTTTTTTTTTTTTTTTTTTTTTTTTTTTTTTTTTTTTTTTTTTTTTTTTTTTTTTTTTTTTTTTTTTTTTTTTTTTTTTTTTTTTTTTTTTTTTTTTTTTTTTTTTTTTTTTTTTTTTTTTTTTTTTTTTTTTTTTTTTTTTTTTTTTTTTTTTTTTTTTTTTTTTTTTTTTTTTTTTTTTTTTTTTTTTTTTTTTTTTTTTTTTTTTTTTTTTTTTTTTTTTTTTTTTTTTTTTTTTTTTTTTTTTTTTTTTTTTTTTTTTTTTTTTTTTTTTTTTTTTTTTTAGACTTCTATCTAGATAAATGTAAACCTCATAACTTAAATCTTAATGGCCAAAACTCATCAGAATAAATCATGAACTCATTCAAACTCACACAGCGGAAGACTTAATTAAAATAGTTCATTTGATAACTATAGCTATATCTTCGGACTCTGAAATTAAGACAGGCAGTTTCTAAAATCCCAAATTGTTAAATAATCCGAACCTACTTGACTTGGCTTCTTAAAAACTTCATTAAAACTTATACGAGCTTTAACCAGAATTCCCCATTCGCCATCCAGCCACAGATTTCACACTGATCACCTCCAGCAACCGAGCTTAGACATTTTCATCAACTTTGAATTCCTCACCTGATATTTCTTCACCTACATCATAAGGTGTAACTGTAAGCCTAAGGCTTAGTAAGGAATGCAAACTATTATGAGTTCATGAATGCATAACTTGGAGAAAAACATGCTCATAAGTCTTTTCTTTTCATGTACTTATCTTAATCATCATTCATAATCGTATCTCGTATTCATTGTTCATAATCATCATTCGTAGACATGCTCATATTCATCATTCCTTTCATCATTCATATTCTTCATTACATTATGTGGTTTAAGGGAGGATTTGTGCCGGTAAAGGGGGTTCGACAGTGAGTTTGATCATGGTCCCTACTGCGGGTCGTATTCATATGTCCTACTGCGGACTGTGACATACGCCGAACCACCCCCAACCCTCACTTAACCACGTTGCATAAGTTTTATCTTCTTACCTTATTCATGAGAAAACATATTTCAAAACATTTTCATATGCTTGAGAAGTAAAACATGATGCATAACATAAATGCACTTAATCATCGAACTAAGACAGGGGAGTACATGAGAATAACAGAACCATATCCATCGACATTTTCATCAAACATATAGCAGACAATGTTCACTAAATCTAACTTAATCCTTTGATGTAGGGCCCTATTGGCCGGAAACTTAATACATTCACTTACCTGGATTCCTTAGCAACTTGAATCACCTTCTCTTCAACTTCTTCACCTAACACATTTCACATTACAGTAGTTAAAATAAAGTCCTAAAAGTTCTAATCGAAAGTCATCCTAGAATCTAACAGCTAAGGTTCTCTGTGCAGTCTGAAATCCAAAACCGAAACAGCTAGATATAGCTATCGATTAAACGGGGTCGGTTATATAAAAGGTCCAGAATCGATTTAAAGGTGGCATTACCAAATGAAGATAAAGAACGATAACCAACTGACTCAGCCATTGAAGAGCCCGAAAGTACAAGTTCAACTGAAAACAGAGTTCTAAATGACTACCCGCATCTACATTGTCAAAATCTTACCTAGAATGCGGGTTATCGGAGTGGAGGTTGAAAAACCAGTTGCTGGGGAGGAAAAAGGCTCCAGAGAAGAAGGGAGTCGCCGAGAGGAAATGTCGGCTGCAGTGAGGTTTAAATGAGATTTAAGGTTTCCATTTTCTATTTATACCTAATCCTTCAATCTTTATTACAAAATTGCCACTCAACCTAGTTTTACTCAACTTGTAATGAATTTGCCTCAACGTTAAATTTAATCATAAAGGTTAAATAAAGGGTAACAATGAGAATGGTCAGAAAAATTCACCTGGCCGAAATGTCGGGTGTTACATCCACCCCTCCTTAAACAAAATTTTCGTCCTCGAAAATTGGTCAAGCAAAGAGTTTTGGATACTTGTCCAACATATCCTGCTGTAGTTCCCATGTAGCTTCTTCAATACCATGATTCTTCCACAAGACCTTAACCAACAAGATTTCCTTATTCCTTAGAGTCTTCACTGTAGAATCCAAAATTTGTACTGGTTTCTCTTCATACACCAAATTAGGTTCAATTTCGATTTCTGTTGGTTCAACAACCTGAGTCGGATCACGTATGCATTTCCTTAGCATAGACACATGAAAGACATTGTGAACCTTTTCCAAAGATGGAGGCAAAAGTAATCTATAGGCTGTGCTACCAATCTTAGCTAAGACAGGGAATGGTCCAATGAACCGTGGGTTAAGCTTTCCCTTCTTACCAAATCTTAAGACTCCTCTAAATGGTGAAATCTTCAGGAAAACTTCATCGCCAACAGAAAATTCAAGATCTCTTCTTCTTTGGTCCGCATAACTCTTCTGCCGGCTTTGTGCAGTTAACATCCTTTTCCTAATGACTGTAATCTTGTCTGACATCTGTTGTAAAATCTCTGGGCCCAATAACTTCGCTTCACCAACCTCATCCCAGTACAAAGGTGACCTACATTTCCTGCCATACAAAGCTTCATAGGGTGCCATACCAATGGTGGACTGGTAACTATTGTTGTAAGAAAACTCAATCAGAGGTAGGTGTCTACTCCATGTAGTCTGAAAGTCAAGCACACATGCTCTCAACATATCCTCGAGTATCTGAATGGTCCTCTCGGATTGTCCATCCGTCTGCGGGTGAAAAGCGGTGCTGAAGGATAACTTTGTGCCTAAGGTACCTTGTAAACTTTTCCAGAATCGGGAGGTGAATCTAGGGTCACGATCAGAGACTATGGATACGGGAATCCCATGCAATCTGATAATTTCTTGAACGTAAAGATTAGCAAGTTGGTCCATCGTGTAGGTTGTCTTTACAGGTAAGAAATGAGCTGACTTTGTCATCCTATCAATCACAACCCAAATACTGTCATGTCCTTTAGTTGTTTTAGGTAAGCCTACAACAAAATCCATGGCAATGTTTTCCCACTTCCATTCGGGAATAGGTAGAGGTTGAAGGGTACCTCCTGGTCGTTGGTGCTCGGCTTTAACTTGCTGGCATACCAAGCATGATTCTACGTACTTGGCGACATCCCTCTTCATATTAGGCCACCAATAAAGTAACTTCAAGTCTCGATACATCTTGGTGCTACCGGGATGTATAGAAAAGGAAGACGAGTGAGCCTCGGCCAAAATCAACTTACGTAATTCTTCATCACAAGGGACATACCATCGATTCCTAAATCTCAGGATTCCATCATTGGAAAGACTAAACTCGGAGGTGGCGTCCTTCAACTTATTCAGTTCTCTGTAGTCTATACACATTCTAAGAGAACCATCTTTCTTTTTAACGAAAAGGACAGGTGCACCCCAGGGAGAACTACTAGAACGTATAAATCCCTTGTCAACTAATTCCTGTAGTTGGGACTGTAATCTTGTCTGACATCTGTTGTAAAATCTCTGGGCCCAATAACTTCGCTTCACCAACCTCATCCCAGTACAAAGGTGACCTACATTTCCTGCCATACAAAGCTTCATAGGGTGCCATACCAATGGTGGACTGGTAACTATTGTTGTAAGAAAACTCAATCAGAGGTAGGTGTCTACTCCATGTAGTCTGAAAGTCAAGCACACATGCTCTCAACATATCCTCGAGTATCTGAATGGTCCTCTCGGATTGTCCATCCGTCTGCGGGTGAAAAGCGGTGCTGAAGGATAACTTTGTGCCTAAGGTACCTTGTAAACTTTTCCAGAATCGGGAGGTGAATCTAGGGTCACGATCAGAGACTATGGATACGGGAATCCCATGCAATCTGATAATTTCTTGAACGTAAAGATTAGCAAGTTGGTCCATCGTGTAGGTTGTCTTTACAGGTAAGAAATGAGCTGACTTTGTCATCCTATCAATCACAACCCAAATACTGTCATGTCCTTTAGTTGTTTTAGGTAAGCCTACAACAAAATCCATGGCAATGTTTTCCCACTTCCATTCGGGAATAGGTAGAGGTTGAAGGGTACCTCCTGGTCGTTGGTGCTCGGCTTTAACTTGCTGGCATACCAAGCATGATTCTACGTACTTGGCGACATCCCTCTTCATATTAGGCCACCAATAAAGTAACTTCAAGTCTCGATACATCTTGGTGCTACCGGGATGTATAGAAAAGGAAGACGAGTGAGCCTCGGCCAAAATCAACTTACGTAATTCTTCATCACAAGGGACATACCATCGATTCCTAAATCTCAGGATTCCATCATTGGAAAGACTAAACTCGGAGGTGGCGTCCTTCAACTTATTCAGTTCTCTGTAGTCTATACACATTCTAAGAGAACCATCTTTCTTTTTAACGAAAAGGACAGGTGCACCCCAGGGAGAACTACTAGAACGTATAAATCCCTTGTCAACTAATTCCTGTAGTTGGACCTTTAATTCTTTTAACTCAACAGGTGCCATTCGGTAAGGATTCTTAGATACAGGTAATGCCTCGGGGTATGTATCAATCACAAATTCTATCTCTCTATCGGGTGGTAGTCCCGGTAAGTCGTCCAAGAATGCTTCAGGAAACTCTCGTACCGTAGGAATATCTTGTAGTTCCGCCTTATTCTTCACTCGGACATCCATTATGTTGGCTAGATAACTCAAGCAACCATTCTTCAGTAACCGTTGAGTCACTAGTGAGGATATGATTGGTATCTTACTCATCTTTGGAATAGCTTGGAAGGTATACCGATCTCCATTTGGGGGTCGGAAATCAACTAGGCCAGACCTACAACTAATCGTGGCATAATGCCTAAATAACCAATCCATTCCTAAAATAATCTCATATCCTTTCATGTCAATCATAATCAGTTCTACATATAGCTCCTTATCTCCTAAGGACAAAACATCACCCTTCAACATTTGCTCAGAATGTAAAGACTTCCCTGATGGTAACATAACTCTATACGGTTTATCAACTGGCGAAAGTTCTAACTTATGTTTACACACAAACAGGGTTGCTATGAATGAGTGTGTGGCTCCCGTATCAATAAGTGTATAAGCAGAAAAACCACAAACCATAATGGTACCTGATATGACCGTGTGTGGTTCAACATCTTCATCCTCCATCATAGCATAGACTCTTGGTGCAACTCTAATTCGATTCGGGTCTGATGGCATCGGGCAGTCTCTGGCTATGTGTCCAACCTTGTCGCATCTATAGCAACGGCCAGAGTGCAGCTTGCACTCACCATGGTGATTCTTCTGACAGTTGGAACATAGGGGAGCCGAAGGTCGCTTTCCTCTTCCTTGGTCATCACTTGGATTGAAGGATCTCTTAACACCTTGCTGTTGTTGTTGCTGGTTTCTGTTCTGCTGGGGTTGCCATCCCTTGTTCTGCCGTGGTGGTGGTTGAGTCTCCTTAGTGAACTTCCTTGGCTGTTCACGCTGTGCATAAGCTGTCATCTCAGCCTCCTCCAATTCCCGGGTTTTTTTTTTTTTTTTTTTTTTTTTTTTTTTTTTTTTTTTTTTTTTTTTTTTTTTTTTTTTTTTTTTTTTTTTTTTTTTTTTTTTTTTTTTTTTTTTTTTTTTTTTTTTTTTTTTTTTTTTTTTTTTTTTTTTTTTTTTTTTTTTTTTTTTTTTTTTTTTTTTTTTTTTTTTTTTTTTTTTTTTTTTTTTTTTTTTTTTTTTTTTTTTTTTTTTTTTTTTTTTTTTTTTTTTTTTTTTTTTTTTTTTTTTTTTTTTTTTTTTTTTTTTTTTTTTTTTTTTTTTTTTTTTTTTTTTTTTTTTTTTTTTTTTTTTTTTTTTTTTTTTTTTTTTTTTTTTTTTTTTTTTTTTTTTTTTTTTTTTTTTTTTTTTTTTTTTTTTTTTTTTTTTTTTTTTTTTTTTTTTTTTTTTTTTTTTTTTTTTTTTTTTTTTTTTTTTTTTTTTTTTTTTTTTTTTTTTTTTTTTTTTTTTTTTTTTTTTTTTTTTTTTTTTTTTTTTTTTTTTTTTTTTTTTTTTTTTTTTTTTTTTTTTTTTTTTTTTTTTTTTTTTTTTTTTTTTTTTTTTTTTTTTTTTTTTTTTTTTTTTTTTTTTTTTTTTTTTTTTTTTTTTTTTTTTTTTTTTTTTTTTTTTTTTTTTTTTTTTTTTTTTTTTTTTTTTTTTTTTTTTTTTTTTTTTTTTTTTTTTTTTTTTTTTTTTTTTTTTTTTTTTTTTTTTTTTTTTTTTTTTTTTTTTTTTTTTTTTTTTTTTTTTTTTTTTTTTTTTTTTTTTTTTTTTTTTTTTTTTTTTTTTTTTTTTTTTTTTTTTTTTTTTTTTTTTTTTTTTTTTTTTTTTTTTTTTTTTTTTTTTTTTTTTTTTTTTTTTTTTTTTTTTTTTTTTTTTTTTTTTTTTTTTTTTTTTTTTTTTTTTTTTTTTTTTTTTTTTTTTTTTTTTTTTTTTTTTTTTTTTTTTTTTTTTTTTTTTTTTTTTTTTTTTTTTTTTTTTTTTTTTTTTTTTTTTTTTTTTTTTTTTTTTTTTTTTTTTTTTTTTTTTTTTTTTTTTTTTTTTTTTTTTTTTTTTTTTTTTTTTTTTTTTTTTTTTTTTTTTTTTTTTTTTTTTTTTTTTTTTTTTTTTTTTTTTTTTTTTTTTTTTTTTTTTTTTTTTTTTTTTTTTTTTTTTTTTTTTTTTTTTTTTTTTTTTTTTTTTTTTTTTTTTTTTTTTTTTTTTTTTTTTTTTTTTTTTTTTTTTTTTTTTTTTTTTTTTTTTTTTTTTTTTTTTTTTTTTTTTTTTTTTTTTTTTTTTTTTTTTTTTTTTTTTTTTTTTTTTTTTTTTTTTTTTTTTTTTTTTTTTTTTTTTTTTTTTTTTTTTTTTTTTTTTTTTTTTTTTTTTTTTTTTTTTTTTTTTTTTTTTTTTTTTTTTTTTTTTTTTTTTTTTTTTTTTTTTTTTTTTTTTTTTTTTTTTTTTTTTTTTTTTTTTTTTTTTTTTTTTTTTTTTTTTTTTTTTTTTTTTTTTTTTTTTTTTTTTTTTTTTTTTTTTTTTTTTTTTTTTTTTTTTTTTTTTTTTTTTTTTTTTTTTTTTTTTTTTTTTTTTTTTTTTTTTTTTTTTTTTTTTTTTTTTTTTTTTTTTTTTTTTTTTTTTTTTTTTTTTTTTTTTTTTTTTTTTTTTTTTTTTTTTTTTTTTTTTTTTTTTTTTTTTTTTTTTTTTTTTTTTTTTTTTTTTTTTTTTTTTTTTTTTTTTTTTTTTTTTTTTTTTTTTTTTTTTTTTTTTTTTTTTTTTTTTTTTTTTTTTTTTTTTTTTTTTTTTTTTTTTTTTTTTTTTTTTTTTTTTTTTTTTTTTTTTTTTTTTTTTTTTTTTTTTTTTTTTTTTTTTTTTTTTTTTTTTTTTTTTTTTTTTTTTTTTTTTTTTTTTTTTTTTTTTTTTTTTTTTTTTTTTTTTTTTTTTTTTTTTTTTTTTTTTTTTTTTTTTTTTTTTTTTTTTTTTTTTTTTTTTTTTTTTTTTTTTTTTTTTTTTTTTTTTTTTTTTTTTTTTTTTTTTTTTTTTTTTTTTTTTTTTTTTTTTTTTTTTTTTTTTTTTTTTTTTTTTTTTTTTTTTTTTTTTTTTTTTTTTTTTTTTTTTTTTTTTTTTTTTTTTTTTTTTTTTTTTTTTTTTTTTTTTTTTTTTTTTTTTTTTTTTTTTTTTTTTTTTTTTTTTTTTTTTTTTTTTTTTTTTTTTTTTTTTTTTTTTTTTTTTTTTTTTTTTTTTTTTTTTTTTTTTTTTTTTTTTTTTTTTTTTTTTTTTTTTTTTTTTTTTTTTTTTTTTTTTTTTTTTTTTTTTTTTTTTTTTTTTTTTTTTTTTTTTTTTTTTTTTTTTTTTTTTTTTTTTTTTTTTTTTTTTTTTTTTTTTTTTTTTTTTTTTTTTTTTTTTTTTTTTTTTTTTTTTTTTTTTTTTTTTTTTTTTTTTTTTTTTTTTTTTTTTTTTTTTTTTTTTTTTTTTTTTTTTTTTTTTTTTTTTTTTTTTTTTTTTTTTTTTTTTTTTTTTTTTTTTTTTTTTTTTTTTTTTTTTTTTTTTTTTTTTTTTTTTTTTTTTTTTTTTTTTTTTTTTTTTTTTTTAGACTTCTATCTAGATAAATGTAAACCTCATAACTTAAATCTTAATGGCCAAAACTCATCAGAATAAATCATGAACTCATTCAAACTCACACAGCGGAAGACTTAATTAAAATAGTTCATTTGATAACTATAGCTATATCTTCGGACTCTGAAATTAAGACAGGCAGTTTCTAAAATCCCAAATTGTTAAATAATCCGAACCTACTTGACTTGGCTTCTTAAAAACTTCATTAAAACTTATACGAGCTTTAACCAGAATTCCTCATTCGCCATCCAGCCACAGATTTCACACTGATCACCTCCAGCAACCGAGCTTAGACATTTTCATCAACTTTGAATTCCTCACCTGATATTTCTTCACCTACATCATAAGGTGTAACTGTAAGCCTAAGGCTTAGTAAGGAATGCAAACTATTATGAGTTCATGAATGCATAACTTGGAGAAAAACATGCTCATAAGTCTTTCTTTTCATGTACTTATCTTAATCATCATTCATAATCGTATCTCGTATTCATTGTTCATAATCATCATTCGTAGACATGCTCATATTCATCATTCCTTTCATCATTCATATTCTTCATTACATTATGTGGTTTAAGGGAGGATTTGTGCCGGTAAAGGGGGTTCGACAGTGAGTTTGATCATGGTCCCTACTGCGGGTCGTATTCATATGTCTACTGCGGACTGTGACATACGCCGAACCACCCCCAACCCTCACTTAACCACGTTGCATAAGTTTTATCTTCTTACCTTATTCATGAGAAAACATATTTCAAAACATTTTCATATGCTTGAGAAGTAAAACATGATGCATAACATAAATGCACTTAATCATCGAACTAAGACAGGGGAGTACATGATGCATAACATAAATGCACTTAATCATCGAACTAAGACAGGGGAGTACATGAGAATAACAGAACCATATCCATCGACATTTCATCAACTTTGAATTCCTCACCTGATATTTCTTCACCTACATCATAAGGTGTAACTGTAAGCCTAAGGCTTAGTAAGGAATGCAAACTATTATGAGTTCATGAATGCATAACTTGGAGAAAAACATGCTCATAAGTCTTTCTTTTCATGTACTTATCTTAATCATCATTCGTAGACATGCTCATATTCATCATTCCTTTCATCATTCATAATCGTATCTCGTATTCATTGTTCATAATCATCATTCGTAGACATGCTCATATTCATCATTCCTTTCATCATTCATATTCTTCATTACATTATGTGGTTTAAGGGAGGATTTGTGCCGGTAAAGGGGGTTCGACAGTGAGTTTGATCATGGTCCCTACTGCGGGTCGTATTCATATGTCTACTGCGGACTGTGACATACGCCGAACCACCCCCAACCCTCACTTAACCACGTTGCATAAGTTTTATCTTCTTACCTTATTCATGAGAAAACATATTTCAAAACATTTTCATATGCTTGAGAAGTAAAACATGATGCATAACATAAATGCACTTAATCATCGAACTAAGACAGGGGAGTACATGAGAATAACAGAACCATATCCATCGACATTTCATCAACTTTGAATTCCTCACCTGATATTTCTTCACCTACATCATAAGGTGTAACTGTAAGCCTAAGGCTTAGTAAGGAATGCAAACTATTATGAGTTCATGATGCATAACATAAATGCACTTAATCATCGAACTAAGACAGGGGAGTACATGAGAATAACAGAACCATATCCATCGACATTTCATCAACTTTGAATTCCTCACCTGATATTTCTTCACCTACATCATAAGGTGTAACTGTAAGCCTAAGGCTTAGTAAGGAATGCAAACTATTATGAGTTCATGATGCATAACATAAATGCACTTAATCATCGAACTAAGACAGGGGAGTACATGAGAATAACAGAACCATATCCATCGACTTATATTTCATAAACATGTTCATAAATAGTTCATATGCACTTTAAGAAAACATGATGCATGAGGAGACATACTTAAAAACATCTATCGAAGGACCACTAAACTTCGCTAAGGCACTACTTAACTACCCTTCTTACCATCAACCCGTATAACTATCTAACTTCGTCACAATAAACATAATCAACATCGTTACGACGTAGGGCCTTAGGGGCCGGAAACCTAACACTCACTTACCAGGCGTCCTAGATATGCCGAGCACCGTCCTTTGAGCTTGGGTTTTACCTAGGGCATTCAACAATATATCGTTAATATCGACTCTCAAACATCAATCTAAACAAATCGACATCTCGAACTAGGACAAATTCTTCTAAAAACTCTAATCCATTTTTATTCGGACAATTCATCGAGCACTTAGTGCTCACTAACTCCAAAACTCCATTAATGGTGCCCAACTACATTTCCAACAACCTACACTTAACATTAAACCTCAACCAACACCATTACTCTACTCCAACAACCTCAATAATCACTAATACGTCATCATGGAGTAATAAATAAATAACCCTAACGATTTCTAACAAAACCCCTAAATTTCTTGACAAACCCTAAATCAAAATAACTCGAAAACTACAAATAAACTTGTCTAGAGTGTAGAACTTACCTAGCACGTTGTTTTGTTGAAGAAAAGGGGAAAGAAGATCGCCGAAATCAGAGGAGTCGCCGGCGTTGAGGATTGGCGATGGAGAAGGAGCAATCGTGAGGGAGAGGGAGAGTATTCGTGAGGGAGAAGAAAAGTGAGGGGAGAGAGAGAGAGTTTAGGTTTTTAATAAAACTTTACTTAATAATTCACCTAATTGCCCTTAGTTTAAATTCCTTAACTTAAATCGTTATTTCGTCTATCGATTTGATTTCTCCAAAGCTCCCTTATTCCTCCAAATATTTCTATTTATCCTTAGGGCTCTAACGAAACTTCCCGTTGGCCATTTAGACTTTACCTATTATTTCTACGAATTAAGACTCTATAAATGGTTAAAATATTGGATTTCTAAACTTATGGCCCGAAATCTTTAAAATGAAATTTTCGGGTGTTACATCCTACCCTCTTTATTTAGAATTTTGTCCCCAAAATTACATACCTGAACAAATCCGGATATTTGTCCATCATGTCCTGTTGTCGCTCCCACGTTGCCTCCTCTATGTTTTGATTCCTCCACAATACTTTAACAAGAGGGATTGACTTATTACGCAGGACCTTAACCGAAGACTCCAAGATCTGTATCGGCCTCTCTTCGTAGGTCAAAGTTGGCCGTATCTCAAGATTAACTGGTTCTACCACGTGCGTAGGATCCCGTATACACTTTCTCAACATCGACACGTGGAAGACATTATGCACGCCCTCCATAGACAATGGCAATTGAAGCCTATACGCTGTAGCCCCAATTCTTTCTATAATCTGAAACGGTCCAACAAACCGTGGATTTAACTTCCCTCTCTTACCAAAGCGAACCACGCCCTTGAATGGCGAAACCTTCAAAAACACCTCGTCACCAACCATAAACTCTAATTCTCGTCTTCTTCGATCAGCATAGTTCTTTTGGCGACTCTGTGCGGTTTCCATTCTTTGTCTAATCAAAGCAACCTTCTCAGACAACTGTTGTAAAATTTCAGGGCCGATCAACTTAGCTTCGCCCACTTCATCCCAATACAGCGGCGACCTACACTTTCTGCCACAAAGCGCTTCATACGGAGCCATTCCAATCGTGGACTGATAACTGTTATTATAAGCAAATTCGATCAAAGGCAAATATCGGCTCCACGGCGTTTGAAACTCTAACACGCACGCTCTCAGCATATCCTCGAGTATCTGAATCGTTCTCTCGGATTGTCCGTCGGTCTGTGGGTGAAAGGCCGTGCTAAAAGTCAACTTGGTACCCATAGCGCTTTGCAAACTTTTCCAAAACCTCGAGGTAAATCTGGGATCCCGATCTGAAACAATCGACATAGGGACCCCGTGCAATCTAATAATCTCTTGGACATAGAGTTCGGCAAACTGATTCATCGTGTAAGTCATCTTTACAGGCAAGAAATGAGACGCTTTCGTCAATCTATCAACTACGACCCATATGCTGTCGTGCCCTTTTACTGTCCTCGGTAACCCAACCACAAAATCCATTGCAATTTGATCCCACTTCCACTAGGGAATCGGTAGTGGTTGCAACATTCCACCTGGCCTTTGGTGTTCTGCCTTAACTTGTTGGCAGACAAGACAGGATTGCACATAACTGGCCACATCACGCTTCATATTCGGCCACCAATAATGCACTTTCAGATCACGGTACATCTTGGTGTTACCTGGATGCACTGAGGACATCGATGAATGTGCCTCTGACTATAACTAACTTCCTCAACTCTTCGTCTTTTAGAACGTACCATCTATATCGAAATCTCAGAATGTCATCCATTGAGTAACTGAAATCAGAAGGCACAACTGACAATTTTGCTACAATAGCCATCTTTTCTTCTGTATCTAACTGTTGAGCCTCTTTTATCTTGTCCAACAGAGTGGGCCGTATTGTCAAGTCAGCAAGCAGGGCCGAAAGTTCTGAAACGAATTCCAGTTCAAACCCCTGCATCTCCTTTCTCAATGAAGCTGACATACTGAAAGCAACTGACTCCTCTGTTCTAGGCATCCTCCTCAAAGCGTCTGCCACTGTATTTGCTTTTCCAGGGTGATACTTGATTTCGAAATCGTAGTCTTTCACAAACTCTAACCATCTCCTCTGTCTCATATTCAAATCTTTCTGTGTAAATAGGTATTTCAAACTCTTGTGGTCTGAAAACACTTCACACTTCTGTCCGTAGAGGTAGTGCCTCCATATTTTTAACGCGAACACAACCGCTGCCAGCTCTAAATCATGCGTCGGGTAATTTTCCTCATAACTTTTCAATTGCCTGGAAGCATAGGCAATGACCTTTCCCTCCTACATCAACACGCATCCCAATCCAACTTTGGACGCGTCACAATAAATACAATACGCCCCATTCTCCACTGGTAGGGTCAGTAAAGGCGCTGTGTTCAACTTTCGCTTCAAGGTCTGAAAGCTTTCTTCACATGCCTTAGTCCATTCGTACTTCACTTCTTTCTTCGTTAAGTTCGTCAAAGGTTTGGCTATTACTGAAAACCCTTGGATAAACTTCCGATAATACCCTGCCAAGCCTACGAAACTCCGTACATCACTTGCATTTTTCGGTCGAGGCCATTCCTTTACTACTTGAATCTTGGCTGGATCCACAGAAATGCCATCTTTTGAAATCACATGGCCTAAGAAATTCACCTGATTCAACCAGAATTCGCACTTAGAAAGCTTAGCATACAACTGATGTCGCTTTAAAGTAGTCATAATGGCCTTCAAGTGCTCTGCATGTTCTTTGTCGTTTCGGGAATATACCAAGATGTCATCTATGAATACTATCACGAACTTATCCAAGAATTCCCGGAACACTCTATTCATGAGGTCCATAAATGCTGCGGGGGCATTGGTCAAACCGAAGGACATCACCATAAACTCATAGTGCCCGTAGCGCATTCTGAAAGTAGTCTTTGGTACATCCTCGGCTCTAATCTTCAACTGATAGTACCCAGAACGTAAATTGATCTTAGAAAATACTGTGGCCCCTTGCAACTGGTCAAATAGATCGTCTATCCTTGGTAACGGGTATTTATTCTTTATGGTCAGCTTATTCAACTCGCGGTAATCCACGCACATTCTTAAGGAGCCATCTTTCTTCTTTACAAACAATACTGGAGCGCCCCAAGGAGAAACGCTCGGCCGGACAAAGCCCTTGTCTATTAGCTCTTTCAGCTGGACTTGCAACTCCATCAGTTCAACTTGCGCCATTCTATAAGGATTCTTGGATACTGGAACCGAACCAGGAATAATCTCGATTGTAAACTCCATTTCCCGGTCCGGAAGTAAGCCAGGCAACTCGTCCAGGAATACTTCTGTAAAGTCTTTAACCACCGGAATGTCACATATCTTTAACTTTTCTCGCATACTTACTTCTTCAACGCTTGCTATAAACCCAAAGCATCCATGCTTCATCGAGTTTAGGGCACTTACAGCAAGCTAGGTAACTCATCTATAAAATTCTCCTCTACCGAAATGTCATTCAACTTTAGATTATCTCGTTTTCTCACATCCACAATGCTTGCTACAAAATTGAAACATTGAGGCTTTACGGAGTACCGGACACTCATTGACAATACGAGAGGCATCTTACTTGATCGAAGGGTCGCTGGAAAATCATAATTCTCCCCACTCGAGGGTCTAAATCCAACTACTCCAGACCTGCAATTGATTGTGGCATAGTGCCTGAACAACCAATCCATGCCCAAAATCACATCATACCCCTTCATGCATATAACGATCAGATTCGCATATAACTGCCTACCACCAACAGATAAAATCTCACCCTGTATCGCCCGATCTGAGTGCAAATACTCACCGGAAGGCAACATAACACTATAATTATGATCAGCTTGGACGACATCTAATTTCCATCTAACTGCATACCTCTGTGCTATGAAAGAATGGGTTGCCCCAGTGTCGATTAGAACATGAGCCGTGTTTCCACAAACAAAAATAGTACCTGTAACAACTGAAGGCTGAGCAGCTTCCTCGTCTTCCATCAGAGCAAAGACCCGAGAGGGACCGCCCGGTGGCTGCTTACTCGGTCCTAGGCAATCAGCGGCCTTGTGGCCCACCTTATCACATCGAAAACATCGCCCACTATGAAGTTTGCACTCTCCATAAAGATTCTTTAGGCAAGTAGGGCATACCGGAGCTTGCGACGCCCCTTGCGGACGTTTTCCCTTGTCCTGAAATCTAGGCGTCTCATTAGGCCGTTTAACACCACGTTGTGATTGTGGCTGCCAACCCTGATTTTGTTGTTGTAGTCGCCCATCTCTAACAAACCTTCTCGACGCTTCCCTCCGTCGCTGAAGCTTGATCTCGATGTCATCAAGACTGAGGGCTCTTTCTACTATCTTATGGTAAGGCACATCCTCATCATCCACTGTCATCACACCTTTCTGAATCTCGAGTTTCAAACCTTGTACGAATTGATGAATTTTGTCCTCCTCTTCATAGATCATATACCCTGCATATCGAGATAACGCATCAAGCCTTCGTACATACTCAGCCACCGTCCCCGTTTGACGTAGTTGTGTGAACTCCACTTTCTTACTGGCTCGAAGAGTGCGACTGAAGTACTTGTTATAGAACACCGTTTTGAACCTTTCCCATCTCATAAATCCCACATCTGTAGTAGCTTTAATAGTATCCCACCAAAATATAGCATCCTTCTCTAAACTAAATGTGGCACACGTCACTTTGTCGGCCTCCTCCACTTTTGCATAGGCAAACATACTCTCAATCTTACGAATCCATTGCTCAGCGCTCGTAGGATCCGAAGACTGACCATCAAAGGTAAGGGGCCTAAGTCACCTGAATCTCTTCCCACTTTGATCCTTTTAGGTATTTCCTTGTCTATTTCCGCTCCCATTACCTTCTCGGTTTAATAAAATCCCTATCTGATCCGACTGTTGTTGTAATATATTCATGAATTGGTTCATGGGATTTTCTGGAGGCGGTCTAGGTGCTCTTGGCATCTTCTCGTTCCTAAACATATTAGACAATACAAGACAACATAAATAACTAGGAATCATACTTAAACTTAAATACTTACAGTCAATGGAGAGTTCCCGTACGGCGGTGTGTTTGGCAGGCATATCACAAAATCGCTTTTAAAACTCAGTCTCTCTGATACCATAACTGTCATAACCCTTTCTCGTATTCTAGTAAAAAAATTTTTTTATACACCTTTACTTTAACTGTACGTAAGGCGGAAATCTCAATCGAAATTGAAATCGAAGTTCATTTAGTAAATCGTTTAAAACCATTATTAAAAACAATTAAAACTTAAAAACAATAAAAAATTTAAAACTATTAAATAATTAAATCTCTTTTTTTTTATATATATATCATGGCGATCAGTCGCCCAATTGTGGCGATCAGTCGCCACGCTCTCTGGATTTCTCCAGAGAGCAGCGACCTGCGAGTGACCAGAGGCGATTGCTCGCCTCCCAGAGGCGAGCAATCGGCAGGCTCTCTGGATTTACTCCAGAGAGCCGAGTTTCTTTCTCCCCCTTTCTCTTTTCTTCACCCTTACACGCCCTGCACTTCACCATTCTTAACATCACAAAACACAACACACAGTAACACTCTAACTTCTCACTTGTTCTCACCACTTCTTCACCCAATCCATTCATACTTCCATAAAATTACACCTCAAACATGACTTTACTCAAAATTCTCAAAACCAACATAATTTACTTTAAACTAAATCAATTTCATAAAAACGAACCGCGTGGTTCCGTTTAAAAGTTTAACATATCCTTCCTATTTGAAAAACATCAAAACACTTTAAAAACACAATGCATAATCTATCTGATCTCCATACATCCTAAAACATATCAAATCCTACAATTATCATTGTCCCAACATTTCCCAAAAACTCTCAAAAACACCTAACCATGAGTCAATTAGCCCTGCCAAAACACGCTCCGCCGCCACGAGTTCCGCCCATCGACAAACTACACTTGATTGTCATAAGGAGGTTCCTCACCTTCATTATCGTCACCTACATCATACGATAATTACATTAAGCCTAATGCTTAGTAAGGAGCGTGCTAAACATAACATTACATATATGCATGACATTCATAAAACAGTTTCGTTTCGTTTCGTAAAACCTTTTTCTTGCCCCGTGAGAAACATAACTTGCCCCGTGAGAAACATACAATTAGTCCCGTGAGAAACATACAATTATTCCCTGAGAAACATACAATCAGACCCGTGAGAAACTTACATCAGTAAGAATTCATGATCATTCGTTGTCTTATTGTTTCATAAACATGTTCATAAATAGTTCGTATGCACTTTAAGAAAACATGATGCATGATGAGGAGACATACTTAGAAACATCTATCGAAGGACCACTAAACTTCGCTAAGGCACTACTTAACTACCCTTCTTACCATCAACCCGTATAACTATCTAACTTCGTCACAATAAACATAATCAACATCGTTACGACGTAGGGCCTTAGGGGCCGAAAACCTAACACTCACTTACCTGGCGTCCTAAATATGCCGAGCACCGTCCTTTGAGCTTGGGTTACCTAGGGCATTCAACAATACATCGTTAATTTCGATTCTCAAACATCAATCTAAACAAATCGACATCTCGAACTAGGACAAATTCTTATAAAACTCTAATCCAATTTTATTCGGGCAATTCATCGAGCACTTAATGCTCACTAACTCCAAAACTCCATTAATGGTGCCCAACTACATTTCCAACAACCTACACTTAACATTAAACCTCAACCAACACCATTACTCTACTCCAACAACCTCAATAATCACTAATACATCATCATTGAGTAATAAATAAATAACCCTAACGATTTCTAACAAAACCCCTAAATTTCTTCACAAACTCTAAATCAAAATAACTCCAAAACTACAAATAAACTTGTCTAGAGTGTAGAACTTACCTAGCACGTTGTTTTGTCGAAGAAAAGGGGAAAGAAGATCGCTGGAATCGAAGGAGTCGCCGGCATTGAGGATTGGCGATGGAGAAGGAGCAATCGCGAGGGAGAGGGAGAGTATTCGTGAGGGAGAAGAAAAGTGAGGGGGAGAGAGAGAGAGTTTAGGTTTTTAATAAAACTTTACTTAATAATTTACCTAATTGCCCTTAGTTTAAATTCCTTAACTTAAATCGTTATTTCGTCTATCGATTTGATTTCTCCAAAGCTCCCTTATTCCTCCAAATATTTCTATTTATCCTTAGGGCTCTAACGAAACTTCCCGTTGGCCATTTAGACTTTACCTATTATTTCTACGAATTAAGACTCTATAAATGCTTAAAATATTAGAATTCTAAACTTATGGCTCCGAAATCTTTAAAATGAAATTTTCGGGTGTTACAGTGCCGATCGATTGCCAAGGAGGGCGATTGATCGGCCTTCTTTGGTCACGCTCTGGAAGAAATTCCAGAGCGTGTGTCGATCGTTTGCCTGGTGAAGGCGAACGATCGGCCATGGTTGATCGCCTACATGAGGGGCGATCGATCGCCCCTCAGTTTTTTTCACTAGCGATCGATCGCCTGTTTTGGGCGATCGATCGCCCCAATATTTAGGACGATTGTCCCTTTTTGCCCTCCAGCTTTAATGTTTTGTTTTTTATTAAATCGGCCGATGCTTTTATTGTTTTAATGGTTTTCTTTAATGATTTTCAATTTAGATTTCAAACGATCTCCAATGATTTAAATTTTGCTTAAACGTAATTAAATTTATTTAGTATTTAAGGATAAAAAAAATTTATACGGGAAATTAAGGGTTAGGTTTAAGGGTCGTTACAGTTATGGTATCAGAGCCCCCGGGTTTTAAAAACGGTTCTGTAGACTGCTCAAATGCACAGCCACTACGTAGACATCCTTCTTCGACTGTAAGTATGTTTAGTTGCTTTATTTGATTTCAATTTCTTAGGATTATTTATTTTAACTTTTATAGGAGTTATAGAAAAATGGTTCGAGGAAGAGATGCCAGAGACGATGCCTTAGATAGGTTGACTGATTTTGTAACAACCCGGCCCACGTACATCGAGGGTTTACACCGAGCTGTGCGGCCCACGTACATCGAGGGTTTACACCGCCACGTGGCAGCCACACAGGCCCACCACGTGTACTCACAGAACTTTCCCCTCCCTGTAGGTTATTTTTGCCTTCCTCCCCACTCGAACCCAAGACCTCAGGGTTAAGTACCTGGGCTACAAGTGAGGAGTACCACTTGTGCTAGTAGCTCAAGTGGTACTCCTCACTTGTAGCCCAGGTACTTAACCCTGAGGTCTTGGGTTCGAGTTGGGAGGAAGGCAAAAATAACCTACAGGGAGGGGAAAGTTCTGTGAGTACACGTGGTGGGCCTGTGCGGCTGCCACGTGGCGGTGTAAACCCTCGATGTACGTGGGCCGGGTTGTTACAATAAAAGGCGCCTTTTATTGTAACAACCTGGCCCCCGTAACCCGAGGGTTTACACCGAGCTGTGCGGTACCATCCCAGCCACGTGGCTTCCTTTTCTGTTCGCCACGTGTACTCACAAAACTTTCCCCCCTGTAGGTTATTTTTGCCTTCCTCCCCAATCAAACCCAAGACCTCAGGGTTAAGTACCTGGGCTACAAGTGAGGAGTACCACTTGAGCTAACTGTAACGACCCTAATACTGTACCCGTATTTTTCCGTACCATATTTATTTATTTTTTTTTAACCTAATATCTTTAATTAGACTCTAGGCGGAACCTAAACCGAAATCGAAACCAGAATCGAAATCGGAATTTAAATCTAAGTTAAATCAAATCTTTAAACCATTTACAAAATATTAATAATTAAATAAAACTTTTAAAACATTTATAAAAATTAATTAAAACAATATTTAAAATAAGGGGAGGGCAGAATTGGAATTCATCCCTCGAAAAGGAGCAGCGACTGGTCGCTGCTAGTTGCAGCGCCCAGTCGCTGCACTTGTGCAGCGATCGGGAGCTGCATTTGCAGCGCCAGCTCCTGCATGTTGCAGCCCAGTCGCTGCACAGCAGCGACCAGACCCACTTGCTCTCTGGGATTTCCAGAGAGCAAACACTTCAAACTATCGGCTCTCTGGAATCCGATTCCAGAGAGCAAATTCTTCTTTCTCCATCATGTTCTAAAAACAGTAACCATACGATTCAGACATACTTCAATACGTGACAAAACTTCCTAAAAACAAATGGCGTGAATAGCTCTAAAATCGAGCCTATCCGTATCAAACCTACAACATTTCCAAACATTTCTATGACGTTTAAATACTGTTTTAAACCAGAATATTTTCTATAAACAGTTTACCCAAACATTCAAATGTAAACCTATCAACTACCAGAACCAACATCCTATAACGTCTACACAATTATCCAGCCAAACATCCCAAAGTCTATACATACTATCCCCACGGGTCAGGTGAGCCTCGACTGCGCCAGCACACCACCGCAGCCATCCTCCGTCAACTGAATCATGCCCCAGGTGGAGGGACATCGTCCTCACCTGGTACCTCGAAGTCTATGTCACCTACACCATACACACACTATGAGATAAAATCCCAGTAAGCTCTACGTAAATGCGATGCATGCTGTGCTATGAGTTCATTAAACCATGCTTTATTTTTATCTTACTATGCCATGCACTATAGGTGTCACCGAGATCCTATACCTTCTAATCGGAGAGAGCTCATCCAGCGGGCGGACTACTCTTTCCAGCTAGAAGAGGGGGGTACACGCTTACAACCCGTACAGCCGTGCCTGAGCCCCACCTCGCGTGACCTGTAAACTGTATGCCCGAAGGCCTGTATGCCCGAAGGCCAATGCTATGCTTTACGTTATCTTTAAAACTCTGTGCGGAAGTTCATTTTCATGCTTTTCTTTAAAACAAGTGATGCGTGAACAGTTCAATATTTTAAAGTAAACAAACAATAACATGTACCATCAAGACTGTAAAGCGTAAACTATAAACTCCTATAACCTAACTACCCAAACCAAGTACAATTTAAATTAATGCATCTCCAAAACTCCTCGAGACGACATTTGACGTACGGTGTAGGCCAATCGGCCAGAGAAGAATCACGAGAACTTACCTCGTGTCCAAAGCAGCTCAAGCTCCGTCCACGAGCGCTGTTTCACCTAAGCAATTTACAAGGATTGACGTTAAAACGAGTTTAAACTATCGATCGTCCAAATTTACAAAACCTTATCTAAGGAAACTTCCTACAGCTCTAATCCAATTCATTGAGCTATAACTCGAGCAATTCGCGCTTAGCACCGCAAATTCTAATTTACGAGTTATTCCTAAAATCTCAAAAATCCCTAATTTTAACATTTTCACGAATTGATCTAACTTCGTCCAATAACGTCGAATACGTGCAATATATACTTAATCACGGCTAACCTATTAATTACGAACCCTAATTCACGTGTTTTAATCGAAAACCTAACGAAAACCCTAACGTATAACTTCGAAAAACTCGAAATAAACGTTCTAAAACTATAGATCCATACCTAGAGCGTCGATTAGAGGAGAAATCACGAAGAAAACGAAACGAACGGGGGTCGGATCGTCGAAGAAATCGCCGCAGGCAGGGAGGGTTTCGCGAGAGAAAATGAGAAACAGAGAGGAAGAAATGCATTCTGTCGAAGGAGAAGAAGTGTTTCTGTTTTTATTAAATTTTGTTTTGTCAAAATTACCATTTTTCCCTTCTTGAGTTTTTATATAGATTTCGTTCGTCGGTTCGTTAATCGTCTAGCTATTCGGTTCCATCAAGTCTCCATATTTCACTAATAAGTCTAACTTGTTATTTGGGATTCATTAAAACTGTCCGTTCGCAATTCGGACCTTGTTTACTATTTTTACTAAAACGTCCTCTACATTACGATAAAGGTAATTACTCGGATATATCGTTTAATCTCCGAAAATTTCCCAG